>JAQJVL010000444.1:0-70000 GCA_035578905.1 Stictocephala bisonia
AGTTTTGTACAGGAAACTTTGTTGGATGAACTTATTTCTGATAAATATAAGAAACTTTCAAGAGTTATTTATCTTTTAAGGAAGTTGAAGGATTGTGCGAGTATGAACGTTCTTGTCATCATATATTATGGTTTTTTCACACTCATTTTAATTATGGAATGTGCCTTTGGAGTAATTTAAGCTTTGCCAAAAAGGCCTGTACAGTAGAAACCCTATTTTCCGTTAGGGGTAGGGACTGTGGCCGTGACGGATTGGAGAATAGACGGATTATAGGGAATTCACCCACTCACACTTATATCGCTGGAAACTTATTATTATTATTAGTGCTTACGCATGTTAAATTTTAATGCTGTATAGTACATATTGATTAACTAAATGAGAATGAAAAACTTAGAAAAAAGACATGTTACAGAATGTATATACTGCAGGTCACATTTACGCTTTTATTACATTAAGCCTAGTTTTAATGTAAAACATAAGCTTTTACATTGTGTAAATTAATTATCAACATTCTTAAAATTGAACTGTAGTACAGTGTAATATATTAAAGCCCAGTTCCCACGGCCAGTGTTTTCGCAGACATCAGGCGGCACGATGTCGGTAGTACACGGACAGCATGCCTGTGTATCATCAGACATGAGCGTTCCAACGCCCGTGAACTGTGTAAGCGTTGTGGCTTAAAACCTCAACTCCGACCACAGGCCTTTGTAATGCCTCCTCTTTCCCCATATTGTACGGGATCTGTTCAGGCAGCCCCGGATGGCCTGTCCGTACATCAGGCGTACATAGGTGAGCTGTTCCAACAACCTGTTATCTGGTAGATAGCAGACGAGGCCTTACGGATGACAGGCCATTGGAACTAGGCTTATAAGGGCTAGACGGCTGGAGAGGGAAATTGTTGTCTTCCAGATGGATAAGTCATACGGCAACTGTCATATCGTGGCGCGACGAACCCAGACACTGACGGATAACAGAACCTGGCGGAAAATAGGGCGACGGTTCTGTTTCCGTCAGAGAGAAAATAGAGTGACGGTTTTGTTTCCGTCAGAGAGAAAATAGGGTGACGGTTATGTTTCCGCCAGAGAGAAAATAGGGCGACGGTTCTGTTTCCGTCAGAGAGAAAATAGGGCGACGGTTCTGTTTTCGTCAGAGAGAAAATAGGGTGACGGTTCTGACAAAAGAGGATAATAAATGGATTATCCAAGTCAGACTCATGCAGGGCAACTTTGAAATAATTTAATACTATGACTCTTATGTGTATCTATAACAACTGTAACTTGAACTATGTAAAATCAAACATCCACTTTTATTATAATCACAATTCAATACATGAGTACAACACATGAAAAAACAAAACCTTGTCAAAACTAATATTAGACTAAATAAGTGTTTTAATAGTTTTAAGTGTTAACAAGTTTTTCTGTACAATAAACTACCAATTTCTGTTAGGCTACTTTCTGGAAAAAAATATAGTTAGTATCTAAGTGGTTAAGAGTAAAGAGTATATGAAGTGTGAAATGTTGGATTTAACAGCTTCGTTGCGCTATTGTTACATTTGATTATGCCTACCAAGCAAACAGTAAACTGTTGGACTTAACAGCTTAATTGTGTTATTGCTACTTTTGACAATGCCTATTGGAATATGTTTACTTAATGGAAAATTAAGTTCTTTATTCTTGAAAATATACAGGGTGTCTTAAAAGTCCCACCCCCCCCCCTATTAACTTTCTTATGAATACAGATAAAGTGATTTACTTCTGGGAATGTTTATATGACCAACTAAGGAGTTTTTTTATGTATGCAAATTTTTTACACCCCCTCTCAAAAGGGGGTAGTTTGGGGGTAAGTCAAAATTTTTAAATAGAAATCCCTATCAAATGACACATCATTTTAAAGGTAATATTAAAAGAAAAAGAATGGTGGAAACTAGAGGTCTCTAACATTAGTCTATCAAATTTGGTGGCAGTTTAAAGTTGGAATTATTTCATAAAACCCCCGCAGCTTACGTTACATTTAAAATTGTTTTAAGGCAGACAAAACAATCACCCACCAATTAGTTTTGAAAACTGATGACACCTAATCGTAAAACAAGTTATTACAATAATCAACAAACACCAAAAACCACAAATAACATAGCATTTATTTGGTTTTGGTTTGTCTGACCAAAGTCCAGTACGGCAACCTGGGAATACCAGTGGCTCCTTCCTTATCTCTTATTAGGTTACTAGTTAGTACGTGTAACACTTTCAGTTCAGTTACTGTGTTAAATTTCTTTTTATTCGTATTTAATAAAAATGGCTCGGTCAAATGAAGATAAAGTAGAGATGATATTGTTCTATGGGGAAGCTAGGAGAAATGTTCATGAAGCAGTTCGTTTATTTAATGCTGCCTATCCGGATAGACCAGTAGACAGGGCATACATTAGACGTTTAGTAAACAAATTCTCAACAAACTTTAGTGTCAAAGATGCACCACGATCAGGGCGCCCTGCCATTGCGACAGAAGAGATCCAAATTCAAGTTTTAGCAAATTATGCTGCAAACCCACATGAATCTCTGCGGTCCACTGCCCTTGATGTTGGAATTTCAAAAGATACTGTTCACAAAGTGTTAAAGCGTCACAAGTTCCACCCGTACAAAGTACAGTTAAATCAAGAATTAAATGAAGACGACCCTGACCGAAGACTTCAGTTTTGTGAGCAAATGTTGCAGAAGATTGAAGAGAATAATAATTTAATATCACAGATATGTTTTAGTGATGAAGCATCATTCTCTTTGCATGGGACAGTCAATCGGCACAACTGCCGTTATTGGGCAAACAGTAACCCCCACTGGATGGTTGAAGCCCATACGCAACAGCCACAAAAAATTAAATGTATAGGCTGGAATTTTGGGAAACTCTGTTATTGGGCCATTCTTTATTGATGGTAATTTAACTGGCGTTAAATACTTGGACATGTTACGGAACGGCATTGTCCCAGCAATAAATGAGGTAGTACAAGGTACTTATGAGCCTGTATTTCAGCAAGATGGTGCTCCTCCACATTACAATATGCTTGTCCGGACATTCCTAGACCAAACGATTCCCGATAGATGGATAGGTCGACGTGGCACTTTGGTAGAGTGGCCGGCACGTTCACCTGACCTTTCACCTCTGGATTTTTTCTTTTGGGGTTTCCTCAAAAGTAAAGTTTACGACACAAAGCCCGCAAACCTCGATGAATTAAGGACAAGAATCGAAGAGGCCTGCCACCTTATCACGCCTGAAATCTTACAAAATGTGATACGTGATTTTCAATCCAGGCTTTTTTACTGTCAAGAAGTTTATGGCAGCCATTTCGAGCATCTCATCCGAGTGAAATTGAGGTGAGAGTTCAGCATTTTGACCATATTTCCCGTTCTAAAATTACTAAGGGGGTTTTATGAAATAATTCCAACTTTAAACTACCACCAAATTTGATAGACTAATGTTAGAGACCTCTAGTTTCCGCCATTCTTTTTCTTTTAATATTACCTTTAAAATGATGTGTCATTTGATAGGGGTTTCTATTTAAAAATTTTGACTTACCCCCAAACTACCCCCTTTTGAGAGGGGGTGTAAAAAATTTGCATACATAAAAAAACTCCTTAGTTGGTCATATAAACATTCCCAGAAGTAAATCACTTTATCTGTATTCATAAGAAAGTTAATAGGGGGGGTGGGACTTTTAAGACACCCTGTATATATCATTTTACACAGGACTTGTGAGTTAACTGTAGTAAAATAAAATTTAATGGTTAATAATACATTAATACATTTCTTTTTACTATGATCATTTACATAATTAATTACATCTTTGTTTTAAAAAATAACCATACCAGTCAGTATATTGTTTAGTGTTTTCTTGACTCAATTTAAACCATCAAATTGCTGTTATTTGTTTACATCAAATTAACTGAGCTAATAATGCTTTTATGAATACTTTCACTTAACTCTACATTCCTCAACTCATTATGACTCATCATGACAAGGTCATATGCAAAGCTACATGCCTCCACCATAACTATAAATTTCACAACATATAAGAAATGAGTGGTAAATAAGTTACGAGACATTTTTATGAAATATACCTTGGTACTTTATCACATTAACTTTATCCTATATATTAAAACAATCGGGTTATTTAGTTCACTCATTTTCTGACCTTATTACATGACCGATTTTGATGACATCTTTTTTATTCAAAAGATAATTTTGGTTTCTAGGTCATAACAGAGCTAGATTTTTGAAAAATTCCCACTGGTTTTCGTCCTACACGGCGTTAAAGTTGCAACATTATTCTTATGGAGATTAATTTTAATTGAACAGGCATAAACAAATGTTAAATGATCCAAATAATTTGTTAGGTTAAATTTAGAGCGCACAGTAAAATATCAAGTTAATTATAAAAGAGCAAATACATGTCTGTTTGTGTGTATGTTATCATCAGCCGTTAAATAAAATGAAAACATTTGAAATAGGCTTGGTAATAAATTTGATTGTTTATAATTTATGATACTGTAGAGTGCAAATCAAGTAGTGAGTGAGCTACTGTAATTGAATTTAAATAATATAATTTTACATAATCCAGCTTAATTACTAATATTTGAAGTCAAAAGTTACATGAAGGGGTTGGCACGCAAAGTGTGCAGGGTTGTCCCCAAGTCATATTGAAGAGAACTCACTTATTGGATTTATTATATATAATGGTAAAAATGATATTCAAATTTTCCAATAAAGCTTTATTAGTTTTGCCTGAGGCCTTTAAAAACTAAATTTTCATTTTCAAAAACTGTAATAAAGGCAGATTTAATAAAGTTTCATTGGAAAATGTGAATATTATTTCTACCATTATACCTCAATAACTTGCTCAAGTGGTGGAGGGAGGAGTGGGAAGTCACATGATCTGATGTAGAAATTAAAATATTTACACTAGTTCGGATGTTGTCCAAGGGTTAGTAATTGAGGTACAGGCTTCTCAATCAGTAAAAAAATAGAGAAATTAAAGAACTCTATATGGGTAGAATTCCATGTAAAACTGAGTTTTATTTCTGGCTGTTGGCCCATAATCGATTTCTTAGGTTATCGACCTTAACAATAAATGATTACATTCCTATTTAAACCAGATTGCTTTGTGTAAACCCAGACCTGCTCAGAGAGTCTTGAAGGTTCAGTGGGAGTAGAACGTAGGTTGTTGGAATAAATTAAAACATCAATATCTAAAAGAAATAATGAAAATATTCAGTTTACTAATTTAAAAATACATTTTATATACAATTTCATATACTCACAGAACAGTTTAATTTAGTTTTATTACAGTTAGTTGAAATAAAAGAACAAAACAAAAAGATTATTAACAAAATTTTAGAATTTTTCTAAACTCAATCTTAATACCTCAGCTATACTATAAGTTAGTGTCATGCCATCTTTAATACACCATACTTCGAGGGAGGGGGTGGATTAGCACTGAAACAATCCTGTATAATTTTCATTGTCATGTAATATTGTGTGGTTATTATATGTCCCATCGAGCTGGGGTAAACATTAACCTGTTTGAGTTCTCACTACAACATAACAAACGTGAGAGATCTATGATTATTACTGGTACATATCAGTAACATTGTCAAGCACATTTAACAAGACAAGCAAATGTCATTGATTAAATTATTTTACCTGGTAATCATATAGTACTACAATTTTCAACACGTACCATCCACTTCACCATTTATACAGAGTGTTTAATTTAAAACGCAACCCATGATTTGATATAAAAATGACAAACAAAACATATATATCTATTATTTTATAAGACAGTAATAATTTTATTTATTATGTCAATAATAGTAAACAAAATATTTTACTATTATTAGCTTAACATGTATTACTACTATTTACATGATTTTAATTACAGTTTTGTTTAGGTTTTGGTGTTCAAATAAACCACCATTTGCATTTATACAATGTTCTGGCCTATTTAATAAATTTCTGGACAACTTTTTCCAAGTGAATCTAAAATTAATTAATTAATAAATATACAAAAAATAATATAAATAATTAAAAAATATAAATAAACATAAAAAATACAGTAATGTAAATAAATATTAAAACAAAATAAATGAATCTAAAATTGTAATTAAGTTATCTTTTACCTTCAATTTCTGTACTTATAAATTGCATTGCATTTTAAAAGAAACGCCCTGTATAAATGAGCTATCATTTTAATAACACTCAGTATCATTCTCCTCAAAGTTGCTTATTTGATGATGATTAAAGTGTATTTAAATTTAAAAGTAATTAGGGATGTCAATTCAAATATTGTAAATGGTCGGTGTTCCACAAATCAGTTCACATGAAAATAAAGTAATGAAGTAAATACTGGTTTCTGGTAACGAATGGCATTAAAACTTAGGAGTTACTGGCCTATTATAGTCATGAACATGTGTATGATTATGATTCGGACAAGTCTTAATTGTATGTAAAATTGATTCAAAAATGTTAAGACCATATACACTATTGAATTTTTACAGAATTATTGTAAAAATTGGTCGGTAGCGTAGTTGGTTCAATCCCAGCTTCATGTGCTAAAGGTTCTCAGTTCGATCCCAATCAGAGTCAATACATTTTGAGAAGGTGCTGATAACCACCGGCTGTTCATTTGTCATTGGGCTATTAATTAATGACACTTTCTAAGGAATAGTCGGCCTTAGTTTGTAACAATGACTACATTCGCTCATAAACACTCATCACACTCATTCAAAACCCATATTCACCCATATCTTGACGATCGGCGTCTTATAAATAAATAAATAAATACTACAGCTTTTCAATTATTCTAATTGCTCTTTTCTGCATTATTAAAATCCTAATTAAATTTTTTTGTGAGGTTGCTCCATACAGACATGTAGGCCTACCATATGAGTGAGTGGATATGTGCATGATACATATGTTTTAATACAGATTTATTACAAAATGTGAAATCGATTTCAATATGAATACACCAGCGCTCATTTTCCTTATCACAAAATCTACGTGTGTCCCGATTAATGCACTCATCAACTAGAGGGCCCAAGCATTTGCAGTTTTGTAATTGTTTGATTTGCTTCTTATCTATAGTAATATTAAGAGAGGTTATGTTCCTGTTTAATCTATTATACAAATAAAATTTGTTTTTGACAAATTGACAGATAAATTACAGTATTTTCAGTGAAATACTCTTTTAGCTTTTCCATTCTATTGAAGATTAATTGCAATGTCCTTTTCAAATGGTCCTAATACATTTCATCTGCACATAAACATAAATTATTTTTACAACATTTAAAATTGTTAACAAATAAATAAGAGTGACCCTAGGATTGATT
The DNA here is from genome assembly GCA_035578905.1 of Stictocephala bisonia. Lineage (NCBI taxonomy): Eukaryota > Metazoa > Arthropoda > Insecta > Hemiptera > Membracidae > Stictocephala > Stictocephala bisonia. The sequence goes on from JAQJVL010000444.1 coordinate 7,377, forward strand.
CCTGTAGCAAGTATACCAGTCTTAATTTATTTTAGATTAGACCTAGTTTTCTGTATCCAACTATTTTTCATTATATTTGAAATCTCATTGAACTGATATCTATTATTTAGTAGGACTTAAACCATCGAAGTGCACCTGTAATTCCTAGATAAAAGGAGGAATTTTCAGTTCTAAAAGAGTTTTAAGTTAAGTTTTAAAAGAAATAGGCACAACTCTTCTCAGTCTATCATTACAGCACTACAGTAGCTAAAGTACCATTGAGGAAAACCAGTGCTTTTACAAGTAGGCCTAACTCTGGTACTGCTATCTCGTTAGAATAAAGCATGAAAAGTAATGGCCCTTTATAGAATCCTAAGGACTCCACACACTACTAGTTCCCGATCTGACGTTTGATGTGAAAACCTTCAACTGAATCTCTCAAAAATTGAATAACTTAGTGGTGTACGTCAAACAATGTTGTTTAATATAAAATAAGTACTATTGTTATCTTTTCCATGGTAGAAGAGCTATTTTCTTCAATTAGACCTACAAACAAAATAATAGGCTATAAATTTCAAGAGAAAAGAGGCAATCAGGGGTCAAGAATTTCCTGCCACTGCACGTATATGGGAGGGTGGGTGAGTCACTACCACTGTATGTATATTTGGGTCAAGTGGGTCACTGTATGTGTATAAGAGAATGAATGGGTCACTAGTACCACTGTACGTCCCAATCACCTTACAATACACGTGCAGTGGTGTTGACCCACACGCCCACCCGGTAAGGCAACACCACATCTAAGGTAGTGTTGCCCACAACTAAAAAGTGAAGATGAATATATAATTTCTTCATTTTGTTTTATTAGCCTCCAGAACTGTTATATTATAGAATACTGGTTTAAATTACCTGCATCAGATTATAATTGAAGAACTGTTAAGACGGAAAAAGGTAATTTAAACCAGTATTCTGAATATATAAACAAATCAAGTGTGGTATAATTATCTAATCTGAGTTCTGATCGGCAGCATATTGACTCAATCATCTGCAAATCCTCAAGAATACTTGGCTTTATTATGTGGACATCAAGAGACAATATCAACATTGAGGCTCTGACTACATGCCAATGTTGCGTCCAAAATTAGAACGTGGCAGTGTAATATGGTTCCCTAATCAAGCTAAAGACTAATTGATTGCTTGTAGAGGATAAATAGTAAATTCATCAGCACTGCTGGGACTAATTCTGCTTTAATTAATTTACTGTTCCTATTGAAGATAATAGAATATATCCTAAAACTGACACCATACGACTTGAGAAGACACAGAGATAGCCCCAATTTTTTTGAGAAGATTATAGCAATTGACTTAGACTGCCCTGATATTCTTCTCCTGAATCAATTTTTATGACTACATGAACCCAGGAACTGTTTTATCCTGGGTTAATTAATGTGCCATGAATTCCACAATCTTATCTCAAGACTTTGTTGTAGGCCCTATTGGGAATGTAATTTCTCGTAACAGTGACAGATTTAGACCTTTTGCGGCCTTACACAATTTTTTTTGGGGCCCTCCTGCCAGTGACGAAAAGTATTCAGATGTTCGTATCTTTAGCTAGTTTGGTAAATAATATTCATATTATAGGCTAGTATTTAGTAGTCTGCCGCCTGCTCAAGACCAAATTGTGATTCACATTTGCTGCAGTAGACCAACCACGCAATAAATAACTCTAGTCTTTACTCTGTAGACGTCGACATCATAATGGCGGGAGCCGTGCTCTCCACACCAAATACATCTTCACTCTCTAAAATACTTATTTCGACTTAGTTATTTTTTATTATGTCTGTGTACGTAGTGTATTTCTATAACCTATAAGAGGTGTCATACATTTAATTTATAAAATCTAGCAGGTAGCTGTGTAGGAAAATCACTTTAAATACTTAACACAATATTTGCGGCTCCCCTTTTGCCTGAGGCCCTAGGCAGCTGCCTAGTCTGCATAGTGGTAAATACGTCACTGATCGCAAAGTTGACTTTTTCAATTGTAGTGAAATAACACTCAAGAAATGTTTCTCCTGATTTGATAGTTTGAATGATCTAGCTATATTTTACTATGTGAAGGGGTTTAGAGCAGAACAAGGGGTTTGATTTTAGGTTAAGGCCATTTAATTAAGGCGGGAGATTGCTGACCTCATGTTTCTAAAGAAGCTGATCACTTCTACCTCTGACTGCCCGGAGTTGTTGGGACGCCTAGACCTGCACTTCGCTCCGTCTTCTAGAACTCCAAGCCACAGACAGTTTCGAGCTACGCAGTATGCTAACAATAGCACCTTACCGAGGATCCACCGTTTGGGAAATGGAGTTCCCTTGGGGATAGACTTTCCACATGTCTGAAGCCCAGTTCAAAAGGGAGTTGTTGAAGACCTACACGAGTCTTGATGTCAGCTAGAACTTAAATGTACAATATAATCTTGCATGTTATGTTTTTGTTATTCAATTATTTGTTATTGTTATAACTATTTTTCTCTATTGTACTTAAGTAATACTTGCATGTGTTTGCGTACTAGTCGCACCAGTTTATATCACACTAAACTTATTCAACCATTAATTATCACTCTTGTTTGTATTTATGATATTGTACTCAGTATTAGCACCTGCATGTTGTTGATGTCATACTAGTTTATATCAAATTAGCGATACGAAACTTTTTAACATACTTATAACTAATTATTTATTACTTTGCTGTATTATCGTCTATTGTCTAGTTAAAATTATATATTGTTTAATCAGTCGTCTGTGCAATAACGTTTGTAAATGTAAAATGGTTTATACCATATATGTATAAATAAATAAATAACTTGTTCCAGAAAGTTTAACTGATTTGCCTGTTGATATACAATTCTTAACATCTTCTTTGGTTTTCATAAACATAACTGTCAGTACGACAAACATAATTCATTTATCCAGTGCCTGTGGTTTTGGTGTTACACCTACAACGTATTGTTATTAGTTGTAACTGACAATTTTAAAATATACATAAAAATTACTGTATCTTTTTGCATCTTTAAAGATAATTTTAGATGTATGTAGCCTATTCAATTGGCTTGCTTTACGTCCCGGTTTGGCCGTGATAGTTTTACAAGCTTGTCCCGGTGTCCTACTTGGTATGTGTCGTGTTTAGCTTATAATAACCCTTTTTAAAGGCCTAGGCAAATTCGATAAATAAAATGAGATTTAAACGTGATAACAATCATATTAACGTACACACAGTCTCTTAATTTGAATTACCCCTAATCCTTCCCTACCCATTTTTAACAGTGATGTACCGGTTGGCCGGTAAATAATTATGGCAACCCTAATATTAGACATAAGGACCTTCCAAGGCTGTGTATGAAGCTCTAATTTTTATCAAGTCACCAATAGCCCACTTAAATTATTAAGAATGACATATCGATAAAGTGACCTTTACTTACTCATAAATAAAGAAAAGAGTGCACGTTCCAACAATAAGTCCAACAGTCACAAAAAATACACTAGTCTGGGGAGCCATCATTATTCTTCCATCACAACAAAACTTGTTCCTCCCAGGAAATAACTCCCATTTCCTTGTAACATGTGTCATCTTGGTTCCAACATCAGATACACTGTCTTTATTAGAAAAATGTATCTAAACGAAGTGTTAAAAATTAAAAACAATATTTTGTGGACAACGACCAAAGCCCATCATAACCTTCAAGGTTGGTCAGCTTTTGCTAGAACATCCACTCTCCATTTAAAAACAAAAATAAATGAAACCATGATTTATAATTTGTCACATAGCTTAAATAAATGCTGTGAACTAAACAAATAATATATTATTATAAAATAGGTGATATTGAAACTTATATCACAACCTAAATTAAAACTCTCCGTTCTCTCCAACAGACTACAGAACAGAATGACTGACAGTTAAGTCTCCCAAGTCTAATAGTTTTTGCAGGCTAAGCCGTGAAGTAACAAACAGAAAAATACATATAACAATAACAACAAGGACAGTGATACTAACTTGATGAGGATATAGTAATTGTTTCATACATTCCCAAAGAGATAAGGATCTAAGATATCAGTCACTCATCGATATATAAAATCTTATATTATTTTACAGATAACATTTATTTTTCACATTACATTTGTTTAGTGATGACTTGATTCATGATGAAACTTTAAACTTAGAATGCATTAGATTTCAATAAAATGAATGGCAAATCTTTAGTTTCGATTCCATTTGGTATATGCTGTCTAGAGAGCACCGACTGTATTAACTCTGTTTTTCCGTAAAAGAAAACTTAAGTAAATCAAAAGGGGACTGTTGTCTCGATTGTTACAATCACCATTTTTAAGCCATTAATTTCAGTGTATATACTTCTAGAAATATAATTTAAGTTTTTCATTTACATTACATTAAATGCTCAGTGTATTTAAACAGCGTCTATCCTACTTACGCAATTACCAGTATAGTAGGTGAGTCACGAGAAGTCCTCTGAACTTCATACCTCTGTGATATTGAAGTCACTGATTTGCATTAAAACAGCACAAATCACGTACCGGTAATGTACATCTCGTAATTACTAATTATGATATGTGCACTACGTGACTTGTGCTGTTTCAATGGAAATCAGCGCCTTTAATAACAAGTTAGCCATGAAGTTCAGCGGACTCACCGACTATACCGGTAATTGCGTAAAAAGGATAGACGCTGTTTAAAGACACAGCGTCCAAATAAGACTATTTTTATTTTTCTAAAGTTTATACCCAATCGTACAATAGTGCAATTTAGTATAATTTACTAAATAACTATATACGTTCTTGTTCACGTCATTCTTATTATTACATCCAGAATAAGTATTAAAACATAATACTAGTTTTATAAACGAACAATTGGAATTACTAGTTAGTATTTATATGTGAAAATGCCAAGATGTTCACCTATGCATGGCATAAGTCAATGGTCCAAATTTAATGCCATGGAGTATAATTTTGATAAATGTATCGTTATGTCGTATAGAAGAAGTAGGATTGGAGTCAACTTTGACTAACTAGAATCTATATTTTCAGTTGCAGTTGGGGTTTCCCTCATCCGTTGCAGGCGGCAACGCCTCGCGGTTGTTGCCACTCCACTCAATCGCGCATACGGCATCTCAGCTCTACAGTACATTCAGCGAGTGTTTGGAGCGAGGCGCCGCCTACGTCCTAACGGGACAAGGGGTCGTAGCCAATACTGAGAAGGGTCGACACCCCGAATGTCCCACTTTCAAAGCCCAGCTCACAGCCATACTCAGTCACCAGCGTGCGTGTGTTGCTAATAACATGTGTTTTCCTATTTATTATTGAGTACGTTAGTTTTTGTATAAAGTGAATAGTATTAAATAACTTAGTTAATTATTTCAGTATTTTTATTTAGTTGTGAGTAATATAATTAAGTGTTTTTAATGTAAGGTTGTTATATTTTAGTATATTTTATTTTGCATATACAGTACTAAGATTTTGACTTTTAAACATGGATAATCTTTCTCCTGTGACTAAAAATAAATACGGACAAGTTATAAATAGTGGTAAGAGACAGAGTATAATTAATATTTATAAGACAACTCTCAATAAAACACCCTTCAGAAACAAGGAATCTCCTATTGAGCGTAACGGCTGTAGGGAGCGCAGCCAGGACTGCTTGTGAACTGGCCCGACCTTGACGTCACAGCCGCAGTAAGCGGGACTTCACTCCAAACACTCGGCGAATGAAGTATAGTTGTATCTTGACAACTAAAACTAAGTTTCAGTTGCAACTGGGGCCACTGGTGGTTTCACACAACCGTTGCAGGCCGCAACCGTTGTCTCTCTGCAACCGCTGCAAAAACAACCGTTTCGAGAAATTTTGGCCATCTCTAACCTTGATGCGGTTGTCACAGGAAAATATAAATTCTAGTTATGACACCGCCTGCTTAGTTTAAGTTCTAAGATCAACTTTGACTATATCATCAATTGTATTAATCTAAAGACTGTGGAAACGATGAGGGTTTTGGGCGTATTGATGAACTTAATCCATTTGAACACAAAGCCCTTATTACAAACAAAGCAGCCTCCGAGTGGGGCTTTATTACTCGTTATAGTAGAGACTTTAAATCCCCTCATAGGCTTATAACGTTATACAAGTCTCTAGTACGACATATACTTGGATACTGCTCGGTGACTTGGTCACCTTATCAATATGACCACAATTAAATCCTTAACAGGATTCAGTGCTTTTTGTAAAACTTCTAGGAGCTAGGCTGAGATAACAATATTCCACTCCTGTAGCAGCTCTGGCAGAAATGTTTGATTTGAAGCCCCTCAGCTTGAGAAAAAGCTACATGGATTTTCTTATTCTGTTAAAGAGGGTTAATGGACTTCTAGATTGTTTTGCCTTGCTTGAAGATATAGACTTTTTGTAACTAGAGGAACTAGGTCTAAGGCAATATTTCGGCGAAGATTTTAGCCCACAAGCTATACATCAAGCCATGGCATAACACTAATACTTAGAGAATGAGGTGAAGCTGTTTGTTGATTTCTTCTTTGAGTTCGCCCATTTCTTGAGGGCAGAAAAAAGTGTTTTTCAGTCTGAAGCTTAAAGGAAAAAACACGACAATGAATCACTCAGTTAATAGACCTAGCAAATGAATCACAACAAACATAACACTCACATACATCCAACCCCACTCACACACACCTCACCAACACTTACTCTCATTTGCCTTAAAATATACCTCTAATGGGTTAGCATCTGAAACCGGAAATCTCTCTCATACACGCTTATGATACACAAACAACCAGTAGCTTTAAATTTGTTATTTGTTACAATGTTAAATCATAACTATGTTTTGTTACTATTTGTTGGTATTTAGTTATTAATAATTACAATATTAGCAGGCTTAGTTGTGTTGAGATAGTTTTTTAGTGTTATTAGTATAAATTGTATGATTGATTATTACCTGTTAAATATTATTGTTGCGGTTTTCTTCTTTCGAATTGGTCAGTACCATTATTATTATTGTTAAAGTTATTACTGAATTGTTAACATGATAGTATTATTACTGTCTTGAATTATTGTCAATTATATCAGTGTATTATTATTGTAAAATGGGAATACCGTTGAAATAAATAAATAAATTAATTTGAAACACGCAAAGCTTGCCTAAACTGCCAAGCGCAAGGTACCCAAAATTCACTAATACCGTACGGATTACTGTTCAAAAGAAATTACCTTTGTTTTTTTTTCTTTTTATAAGCGTGTAAATCCCACTCCAACTTGAGATGCTCCGGTAGTGAATTGATAGCTTGATACCGTTGAAAAATGAATATTAAAACAAAAGACTATAATGCTTGTCTCGTGTTGCGGCATCTATCTATTACATGTATGTACGTATTTCTACAGCACTATCATAGACCTTCTATTTAACCTACTATTCTATTAAGTAGATATAATAGAAGGTCTATGCTTCGGTATACTAGAAGATCTATGGCGCTACAGCCCATAACAAAATTGAATAAATGTTAACCACTTAACTCATTTAAACCTTAAATTAAAATATTATATTGTGGCAACTAAAGTTCAAAAACTCTTTGGTATATACACAACCAGGTCTTAAAATATATAAAAAATATTACTGTGATTTAACTAACAGCTGTTATATACAATGTTTGTACACGTACAGTTGACAAAAATGACAGTTGTTCAAGTTGACGAGTGTGAACTATAAAGATTGTTCTTGGGTGAGGTGTGGTGGTATACAAATTAATACTGTGTAAACATTATCTATTGTTTTTATTGTAATTTAGCTCGAAAGATAGGTAAAACAGCTGTTCTTTAATTTTATTTTGTAAACAATATAAATAATAGTTTTGCAGACTTGAGGATTTCTGGATATTGTAAATATTGTTCTAACTAGATACTTGGCTAAAAGAAATAAATTTGTATCTACTTAATAAAATGGTAAGAACTATTTTCAATTTAATTAGTTTTCCTTGGAGTATTAATCTATTATTTACATTACTTTGGTAAAACTAGATGACTACTATAGGCATACAGAAAGGCTATTTATAAAAGTTCTTACTCACCATAGGAAATGCATTTTTTAAATTTGTTAAGAATTGGGGTAAAAATGAGCATTACTTCTCAGTCCTAGTTTTTTAATTTTAATCTAAAGTGGATAATCTTGCTGAATTTGAATCTGAAAACCCTGTAGAGGTAATTTTTTAAAGTAATGGTAGAAGCCTTGCCAGTTGTAATTGATTGAAAAATTCTGACACAATTTCAATATAACGGCACTAAGCAACATCCTTATGTGGCTGTTCCTTATGTGGGTGACATGTGAGGGATACCGTCTGCACGCAGCTTGCCTGCCTGGTTACTGGTGGTGGTTTGGAAGGCGTCTAACTTCAGAAAACGTGGTGTTTAAGGCGTTGATTCCCAAGTAAGATTTAGAGAGGGCTTCTTAGATCTAACTTCACCTGGTAAAATAAGACCTGTTACTGGAGCTTCGCATTGAATACAGATTTTGTACTGCAACTATATGTGGGATCATTATGACTAATCACCATTTACATCAATGTCCGTGAAGTTTTCCTGTGAAATATATCAGGCGGTCCTAGAACAGGCACCTGATTTAAATGTGAAATTATCGTTGAGGCTATTTTAATTTAGGCTATGTTTGGTTAGGTTTAGTAAGTGAAGTTATTTTATTGGTTAATATTTCAATTTACTCGGAACTAATGTTCATTGAAATAGAATATTCTTTGAAAAAACTTAAACATGTTGACTGCCAGCGTAGATAATTTATTGTGTCATTCTGAGGCCGCCGTAGTAAATCTGTATGTCCGCCTGACGCCATGAGGGCCACCGGTAACTCACGTCATATGTGCCGCTGTGCGCCATGTGGGCCACCGGTGGCCCCCGCGTCTTTTATAAATCAAACACAAATTTTAGCGCCAGTTTTAGTATTACGTAATTTTTAATGATATATTCTGAAAGCTTATAAAATATGATAGAAAACGGTCCTTTGGTTTTTAAATAAAGCAACCCTAAATAAGTTTTTATATATTTTAACTAGTTTTTACGACATTTATCAGACTAGTTTCTGTCACAAAAAGAATCAATGTCACTTACTAAACACTTAACCTCAAAAGCTGATCAGTGCGCGGAAAGAAAATATAAACATCACAACAAAACAGCTGAAACATAATATCATATGGCATATGTAAACTTTCGCCCCCACGCCATGAAAATCTAAAAATTTCATCATAAAAATATTTAGATTTTCTAACAATGAATATTATAATAATATTAGAATATATTATAATAACCATTAGACCCTAGAAACAATGGAAAATTATACTGTTTGTGCAGAAGAATTGATGAAAGGTAGGATATAAATGAACATTCATTTTTTAAATTATTATATTTTATACATTTTTAGTAAAAACAATTATGTACATTATTGATGTATTCAAATCGGTAGGTCTATAAAAGTTCAAGTACTATCTTTATATTGTAAAAATGAACAGACATTTTGCAAATTATTATAATTTTATAAATGTTTAGGAAATAAGTATTACCGGTATGAACATTAATAAATGTATTAAAACATTTATTAATGTCTATAAAAGATCAAGTATTATTAATATACTGTATAAATGAATAGAAATGTTGCAAGTTATTAGATTGGAAATAAATACCGGTATGTATAAAAAGTAATAAATGAATTAAAACAATACGGTATGTTTATAACAGCTTAAATATTGTAATTTTTTAATTTTAATGAATATACAATTTACATCTTAAATAAATTCATTTTAGCCCAAGGATTCGTTTTTGACTATTTTATTTATAATACCTTCGTCAGCGATCCTTTTCAATGGTCATTCATCCGACCGGTTTCGCTACTATTGTAGCATCTTCAGGGGTAGTTGAAAGTTCTTCATCTTGTTATATTTCATCAGATAAAATAATAATAAACACCAAAAACAGTCAAAGTATATTTGTTACATTTAACCTAATTGTTATGTCATTCCTTCTCTCCTTTTTTGTTATCAGCTGTTCTTTGGGTATTTGGCTTATTTAGTAGACAGTTGTAAAGGATGTGGGATTTAAACTGTAGTTTTTCATTCATTAGATTAGGGTCGTTTTTGGTTGATTTGTAAATTTCAAATTCTTCTAAGCAGTTCAAAAGTTGTTTATTTCGGCAATAATGTAAAATGTCCATGTTTTTTTGAATTGAATGTAATGAATGGTTTTTATCAATGAGATGTTGGGCAACAGTGGATTTTTGGTTTTCGAGTTTTGGGTCAGGGTGGTGTTCTTTAAATCTATTGTGGAAAGGTCTGCGGGTCTGTCCAATATAATTGTCAGGGCAATTGTCGCAAGTGATCTTGTATACTCCCGTTTTTTCATATTTATCTAAAGATTTTTTGTCTGAATTCAAGAGATTTTGTATTTTGTTTGTAGTTCGGAAAGTTAGTTTTATGTCGTGACGTTTCAATTCGTTCTTAAGGTAGTGCTCAATTGACTGGTTGTATTCTATAGATATGAATTTTTTATTATTATTTTGATCATTTGGTTTAGTATTTTTGTTTTTATGTTTATAAATTAAGTTGTCTATTATTTTCTTTGAGTATCCATTTGATTCTGCAATGTGTTTGATTATTTGTACTTCTTTATTGTAATTTTTCTGTGACATAGGGAAGTTAATTAATCTGTAGACAAGTGAGTTATAAGCTGCCATTTTTTGAGAGTGGGGGTGATATGACGTGGCGTGGATAGTTTGGTTGGATGTTGTGGCTTTTCTAAAAACACTAAATTCGAGTTTTGTACTTTTCGTTATGGTTAGATCTAGAAAATTTAACTTGTTTGACTGTTCAATTTCCATGGTAAATTTAATTTTTGGAGATAAACTATTTAAATAGTTGTGTAGTATATTAAGTTGTCGGGTATTGCCATTGAATATTAAAAATGTATCATCAACGTATCTGAAGTACATAAATATTTTGTTTTTGATTTTATTTTTCTCTGAAAAAATTAGATTGTTTTCCATGTGGTTTAGGTAGATGTCTGCTAAAAGGCTAGATAGTGGGGAGCCCATAGCTAATCCGTCATTTTGTTTGTAGTATTTGTTATTGAAGCAGAAGTAGTTTTGGGCCAAAGTTTCTCTTAATAATTTCATTAATTCGTTAATTGCTTCAGGTAAAAGGTTTGAGCTCCTTAATTTCGTGTTCACTATTTCTAAGGTTTCATTGATCGGAACATTTGTGTAAAGATTGACAATGTCAAATGAAGCCATTATATAGGTGTCTTGGATAATCACATCATTGGTTTTTTCTATAAATTCATAAGAGTTTTTTAAGCTGTAATTGGTATTAATGTCAATGTTATGTTTTATTATTTGTTCTAGTATTTTAGCAATTTTGTACGTAGGAGCTAGAGTGTAATCGATAAGAGGCCTTATTGGGGCCCCTGGTTTGTGTACTTTGGGTAAGCCGTGTAATTTTGGTGCGACAGGATTGGTTATGTTTGAGTTTTTAATGTCAGTATCACATAATAGTATTTTACTCGAATTAACAAGTTTCCTTATTTTCTTCTGGTATTTTTTCGTGGGGTCACTTTTTAGTTCTATTATTTCGTTGTTAGTAATAAATTCTTGTACTTTTGTGATGTAGTCATGTTTATACATGATAACAGTGGTGTTTCCTTTGTCCGCTTTACATAATATTGCGTCATTGGTAGTTAATTTCTCTTTTATTGATTTGAGTATTGATATTTCATGTTTATGTAATTTTGATATTCCTATTGTTTGTTTTTGAATCTGGTTTATTTTCTTGGAGATAAAGCATCTAGCGGTGTTCCTATCGTCTTCGTTGAGGATTGATTTTATGCCGCATTCGGCATTTATGATGTTATTAAACTCATTGTTTTTCTGTCTGTTAGGTAAATTATAATTTAGTCCTTTGTTTAGTAGTGTTTGTTCATCATTATTAAAGTTAATGTCAGTTTTGTTAATAGTTCGGGGATAAAATTTAAATTCACAAAGTAGTGGAGCTTCTTTAGGTTTTTGGGAATTGATTAGGTTATTTAATTTCTTTCTTAGGGTAGACTTTTTATTTCTTATAATTCGAGAAATAGAGAAGTTTATTTTGTCAAGGTAGTCTTCGAGCAATGCTGGATGTACTGAATTTGAAAATTCTAAATATTTCTTCAATAGAAGATCATTGAGTAAGCTCTTTTTTTTGTATAAATATTTAATTTCGTTTTTCAACCAATATTTTTCAGCTTGTTTTTTAGTTTTTTGAGCAGCGAAAGATTGGTTCTTTATTTTTATTTGAACATAATTTGGTTTTATGTCAAGTTGTAAACAATCTTTATTGAACTTTATGTTGCAATTAGTGTTTATTAGTTTTAGTTTAACGTTCTTCAACTGCAAAGCTAATTGTGCCTGACTGGCTGAATTATTAAATAAATTCATTTTAGCCCAAGGATTCGTTTTTGACTATTTTATTTATAATACCTTCGTCAGCGATCCTTTTCAATGGTCATTCAATGGGCTCCCCACTATCTAGCCTTTTAGCAGACATCTACCTAAACCACATGGAAAACAATCTAATTTTTTCAGAGAAAAATAAAATCAAAAACAAAATATTTATGTACTTCAGATACGTTGATGATACATTTTTAATATTCAATGGCAATACCCGACAACTTAATATACTACACAACTATTTAAATAGTTTATCTCCAAAAATTAAATTTACCATGGAAATTGAACAGTCAAACAAGTTAAATTTTCTAGATCTAACCATAACGAAAAGTACAAAACTCGAATTTAGTGTTTTTAGAAAAGCCACAACATCCAACCAAACTATCCACGCCACGTCATATCACCCCCACTCTCAAAAAATGGCAGCTTATAACTCACTTGTCTACAGATTAATTAACTTCCCTATGTCACAGAAAAATTACAATAAAGAAGTACAAATAATCAAACACATTGCAGAATCAAATGGATACTCAAAGAAAATAATAGACAACTTAATTTATAAACATAAAAACAAAAATACTAAACCAAATGATCAAAATAATAATAAAAAATTCATATCTATAGAATACAACCAGTCAATTGAGCACTACCTTAAGAACGAATTGAAACGTCACGACATAAAACTAACTTTCCGAACTACAAACAAAATACAAAATCTCTTGAATTCAGACAAAAAATCTTTAGATAAATATGAAAAAACGGGAGTATACAAGATCACTTGCGACAATTGCCCTGACAATTATATTGGACAGACCCGCAGACCTTTCCACAATAGATTTAAAGAACACCACCCTGACCCAAAACTCGAAAACCAAAAATCCACTGTTGCCCAACATCTCATTGATAAAAACCATTCATTACATTCAATTAAAAAAAACATGGACATTTTACATTATTGCCGAAATAAACAACTTTTGAACTGCTTAGAAGAATTTGAAATTTACAAATCAACCAAAAACGACCCTAATCTAATGAATGAAAAACTACAGTTTAAATCCCACATCCTTTACAACTGTCTACTAAATAAGCCAAATACCCAAAGAACAGCTGATAACAAAAAAGGAGAGAAGGAATGACATAACAATTAGGTTAAATGTAACAAATATACTTTGACTGTTTTTGGTGTTTATTATTATTTTATCTGATGAAATATAACAAGATGAAGAACTTTCAACTACCCCTGAAGATGCTACAATAGTAGCGAAACCGGTCGGATGAATGACCATTGAAAAGGATCGCTGACGAAGGTATTATAAATAAAATAATTTACATCTATAATTATATTTGATATATTTCCAGGAAAACAATATTTGTGAACAGCAATAAATATACTGAAGACAATTCCCATGGAACTGAAAACTCCTTCTAAACTACTAAAGAATATTATTACTTACCTATGAATTGTTATATGAGTTGCCTATCTTTGGTTGCAAGCTCATAGCAAGCATACAAAAATATAGAATCTACAGTTTCCGGTGACAACCGCGTCAAGGTACTATCTACAATATTTACAAGATGACCAGACGTTTCGCCCATACTGTGATGTGGCATCCTCAGTGGTTTCTCTGAGACTGAGGTTTCTCTGAGAAGTGGTTTCTCAGAGAAACCACTGAGGATGCCACATCACAGTATGGGCGAAACGTCTGGTCATCTTGTAAATATTGTAGATAGTAGGCCTACCTTGACGCAGTTGTCACCGGAAACTGTAGATTCTAGTTATGACACCGGCCGCTTAAGCCTAAGTTCTAAGATAAAAAAATATAATTAATTTGAAAAATTATTTAAATGCCTTCTGTAAACAAACTATATACTCAAATACATAACACTTTTATTAGGGAATAATATGTTTTTTCAAGTCTATACAAGAACTTATGTTTACACAATTGATTAAAATATTTTCAGTCTGAAACAAGAGTATAAAAATGTTTTCATCAAAATAATAGTGGATACAAATGGCAGAAACTGGAGTACCCACGCGACTGAAAACCCCTTTTAAACTGCTAAACCTAATGTATATTATTATTACTTACTTATGCAATGTTACGTGATTATCTTTGGTTGCACACTCAGTACAGTCGATGCACAACAATAAACAGGCATCATAAACGTTTTATTCAGCTATAAATGGAAAAATTGAGAAACTGTTCACTAAAACAACAGTGTGTATGGCACCAGCCGCCAACTTAGAACCATGTGTAGAGTTGGACCATTGGAACATTGTCGACCACTTTTTAAAAGGTTAAAAATTCTCACTGTTTACAATTTATACATATACCACATTTTACTGTACACAAAAACTAACTTAAACAATTACAGCACAAGACAAGACATCCATAACCACAACACCCGTTCCAAATCCATGATTGATGTTCCACAGCATAGACTCAGTAAAACCTCTCACTCTTCTCAAATAAATGCAATAACATTTTTCAATAAACTACCACCTTCTGCTTGAACCATTCCTTTCAAAAACTTCAAATCTAAAATATATGACTGGCTAGTTTGTAACCCTTTTTATTCAATTCAAGAGTTTTTACTGTGTGACGCTTCATTTATTGTATTATCTTTATAACTCAACGGAAACTTAGCATAGCTATATATTTTTATTAAAAAGAAAAATTAGGTTTAATGTAACACAAGTGACAATGCCTATTTCATGTATACTTATGATCAATGGCAATAAAGAATTTGAATTTGAACTTGAACTCTTGCCAACAAACAAGAGGGGGAAGGCGTGTCCTGACAGTTAAAAGGGTGCTCAAACTTCTATATCATCTATATGGAAACATTTTATGGAAACGAATAACGAATAAATAAAAACAATAAGAACTGATATGGGACAGCGTTTTAATAGAAGACCAACTTGAAACCATAACACAGAATTCTAATAAATTAATTTTTCTACCAGCAAAACTTGAGTTTATTTAATAGACTTTACATTGTTAAATAAATTACAATGTAAATCGGGCCTATATCAGTATTATATAGTTTAAGTTTTTGAAATATTTTTACTCAATTGGTATTAATCGCCGATAGTAACATACCGGTAATCGATTTTTGATAGAATCGATTATTCTATCGACATGGGAAATTTTGAATTGATTATTGATTCTAAATCTACAGAATCAATGCTTTGTTTGGTTTGTTGATTATCAGCATTGAGTCACTATTTAATGTGACTTCACTGTCAAGGGTGTGAATGTTCAAAATTATATTTTGAACATTATTGATTATTTGAGGCTTTTAGTAATTGAAAGGCAGGAGTGATAACGCTTAACTCATAACCGTAGAGTGATGATGCCTTCCATCCACCCATACTCGTATATTATTGATGACCCTCTCATCCATCCATACTCATTCAGTAGGATGTGTGTCATATTGCAATCGTGAAAAATTGTATTGTTTAATTTTTTTGTAAAAATTGTGTTTGCAAGTTTTCTATAAAAAAAGTACCTTCCTGAAGGTTTGTAGAAAGTAGGCTAGTTATAGTTATTACTGAAATGTGTAGTAAGCCTTGTCATAGGTGTAGAATAAGTCCTATCACAGGATCATTGGTCATAGACATTTTTAAGGAACTGAGGAAAATCTACGGTAGTAGAAAGAAATTCTGTCATATAACTTATGACAGTAAATTTAAGAATATAAATAGCGTATGGTTTTTTGTTAGCTACTATTTATTAATTTAAAATGATATAAAACCGTGTCTGAGATGATTAGTCTTTGTGTACAATATGGTTAGATACTGAATGGCTCTATTAAGTTGGACATCAATCAATAGTATGTGTGCTATTAAGCTATACGAGAGCATTGTATTCAGTAGCTGAATAAAAAATTAACAAAGCAGCAGTACGCAGGACGTGTGCATTGGCTCTCCAAGTTGTTCCAGCAATATGATGTAGTACATTTGCCCTGGTTTTAATTTTAGCTGCTGTTTTTTTTTGAAGATGGCTTTTAAACGTCAGTGATTGATCTAACGCTACTCCTAGGTACTGTGGATGATCATTGTGGTGTAGTTTTACACCATTTAGAAAGATGTTTAATTTTCTAGTCAGTTAATAAAGTAAGAATAAAATAACTAAATAAAATATTAATTTACTAAAAAAGGATAATGATGGTTCTTAAATTCGGTCCAGTAACAACAGTTGTCGTCGATCACACTACATTACCTTGACTAACTTAAAAAATAATTTTGAATGTATGGTTACTATTGTTGTTTTATTTATTCTTAACCCACCCGCCCACCCATACATATACAGTAGTATTGACCCACCCACCCATATACGTACAGCAGTATTGACCCGACCGCCCACCTATACATGTAAAGTAGTATTGACCCACACGCTCACCCATACACATAGAGTAGTATTGACCCACCCACCCACCCATACACATACAGCAGTATTGACCCGACCGCCCACCTATACATGTAAAGTAGTATTGACCCACACGCTCACCCATACACGTACAGTAGTATTGACCCACCCGCCCACCCATACACGTACAGTGGTACTTGTTCATCAAGATGTATAAGTAGGGATTTAATATTGATGAGTAGGCCTACATACTGAGCCAATGTAGTCTTTGTTACAACCCAAGGCTGACTATTCCTTAGAAAGTGTTAATAGCCCAATGACAGAGGCGTTATCAGCTGATCCCTTTAAAAATTTGTTTAAGTCTGATTGGGGTCACAGAGAAGAAAGAAACAGATGTTGCTTTTTATGGCCGTAGTGAACGCCTAAGGAGCAGTTATAAATAGATTTAAACTAATGTACACCTTAAACATACACTTGTAGTAATAATTAATACATTTATCCTTGAGGATTTGGGGGTACAAGGGAGGAGCTGACAAGGTGCTGGCCCTGCCATCTACATGCAAACTGGAGAAATAACCATTGGACAGACATTTAACGCACTAGTGGATGCGACCTTTGTTTCTTCTCTGTGTTGTGATTAAACTGAAACCTTTAGCTTTTGAAGCTGGGCTCTAACCAACTATGCTAACAACCAATTTACAGTGACTACAGTATATTAATTTACAGTGACTACAGTATATTAATTTACAGTGACTACAGTATATTAATTTACAGTGACTACAGTATATTAATTTACAGTGACTACAGTATATTAATTTACAGTGACTACAGTATATTAATTTACAGTGACTACAGTATATTAATTTACAGTGACTACAGTATATTAATTTACAGTGACTACAGTATATTAATTTACAGTGACTACAGTATATTAATTTACAGTGACTACAGTATATTAATTTACAGTGACTACAGTATATTAATTTACAGTGACTACAGTATATTAATTTACAGTGACTACAGTATATTAATTTACAGTGACTACAGTATATTAATTTACAGTGACTACAGTATATTAATTTACAGTGACTACAGTATATTAATTTACAGTGACTACAGTATATTAATTTACAGTGACTACAGTATATTAATTTACAGTGACTACAGTATATTAATTTACAGTGACTACAGTATATTAATTTACAGTGACTACAGTATATTAATTTACAGTGACTACAGTATATTAATTTACAGTGACTACAGTATATTAATTTACAGTGACTACAGTATATTAATTTACAGTGACTACAGTATATTAATTTACAGTGACTACAGTATATTAATTTACAGTGACTACAGTATATTAATTTCTGTTAAATTTGCTTTATTCTGAACTCAAAGATAATGTGATATGATAGATTGCAATTTTTTTTCAACAAAATGTTACTATAATGTACTAAGTTTACATATATTAACTAATACAACATCGTTCTATTTTCAGTCTGTAAAAGTTTGTGATATTGAAGATGATGTTAAAGATGCTTTAAGAAAATTTAGATTTCGTAAACATGAAAATAATGCAGCTCTTATTTGTAAGTATTAACGGATTCAAGGTATGGTGATTAATATTTTTACATGGTTTTTATATATACAGGGTTGGGCAATTTACATGGTTTTTATATATACAGGGTTGGGCAATTTACATGGTTTTTATATAAACAGGGTTGGGCAATTTACATGGTTTTTATATATACAGGGTTGGGCAAAAGTCTGGAATATATTTATTGATTTCAAAACCATTGAAGGAAATGTAATGAAACTTTGTAGTTATGTACATGTCTCTATACCAAACATTTAGACATATTTTACTTGTTTTTCGCATAGCATAGCCAGGTGACGGCCCATGAAGAAAGTCTTACAAATTTTAAATGTAAGCGTACCTCGAGTTATATCTTATTTTAAAGGTCTTTGTAAAACACAAGAGTACAAATCTGATACCAGAAAATACAGCCTGGTATACTGCCACTCAAAGAATTTAATGTCAGGACTGGACAAAAGTCTGGAATGTATTTATTAATTTTAAAACTATTAAAAGAAACGTAATGAAACTTTGTAGTTATGTACAGACCGTGAGGCGAAGGTCCGGCCTCGAGCCCGCTGAGCGTTGATAGGCTGGGGACGGGTGGAGCGCCCGATATGCCTGCAGTCCTAAAACATTTGCCACTGCCAGACCCAAGCAACGAGTCTTTCCCATGCTTGCTTCTAAAATAAGATGAGTTAATTTTTCCCACGGATACACTTTCAGTACGTTTCTATATTGCGAGCAATATGTTTGCTTGTGGATAAAGAGTGTTTGGAATTCTTAATAACATTTTTTTAGTAGTATATATTTAATAAGATTCATAATAAAATTAAAAAATACGGAATCCATTTAAATTAGCCTGTGTTCTTTAAATTATTATTAGAAATTGTGTAAATAATTACAGTTGAATTTAATAATAAGCATCGCTTAGTAATTAAGTCAAATTAAGAAGTTGTTGTCTCATACATTTCACTATAAAAAGTTGCTTTAAATAAAAATGTCAAAAACAAATAATTTCTATTTAACCAATTTAAACGAGAATTTAAATAATACTGATATGTATTTTAACGGAACGGGAAATTGCATAAATATTTTTCTTAGTGATAGTAAGAAGTATGTGTAGTGTATATTTTATTTCAATTAAAGTTATTAACATATTTATAGTTTGTATGTCATATTTAATTGTTGTTATTGATATACGTTTTAATATTTTAAATTTCAAACACCTAATATCTTTAATATTTTTTCATTTTAAATACTGGTTTAGTCATAAGAAATAGAAAAAAACTCCATAAACCTGTAAACAATCGCCCTTTACGATCGGCCAGTGAACACCTCGCTCAGAGTCGATGTTTTTATATGACTAGGAGGCCGGACCTTCAGCGCGCGTACTGTACATGTCCCTATACCAAACACAAGGACATATTTTACTTATTTTTTTGCATATCCAGGGGATGGCCCATTAAGGAAGTCTTAAACATTTTAAACGTAAGCCTACCTTGAGCTATACCTCATTTTAAAGGTCATTGTTTTTACTATACAAAAGTGCAAACCTGAAGTTAAAAGGATGACCCATTCACAGAATACAGCGATTCAAAGAATTTAATGTCATATTACTAATTATTCTCAGTTATACATACACAGTTTCAGGTCACTGTTGCTGAGTATGTTGTTGATTGTTAACAATCGTAACAAACGACTGCGTTATAAAAATATATATGCTATTTAACTAAGATAAAAATAAGAAACATTTATCAAAAACACTTTTGACAGTAGGTTTACCTAAAAATATTATTATAAAAATTAGTTACTTATTTTTGTGAAATTTAATTTCTCATATTCAGTTACATTAATTATAGCTCTACGCAGCAATAGATAATAACTATCTTGCCTTAGTCTTCAGCAGTGTTAGTTATATGACATTAAATTCTTTGATAGGCTATATTTTCGTACTGGGTCGTCCTTTTGACCTCAGATTTGCACTCTTGTGTTTTAAAAACAAAGACCTTTAAAATGAGGTATAGCTCAAGGTAGGCTTACATTTAAAATTTTTAAGACTTCCTTCATGGGCCATCCCCTGGCTATGCTAAAAACAAGTAAAATATGTCTAAATGTTTTGTATAGGGACATGTACATAACTACAAAGTTTCATTACATTTCTTTTAATAATTTTAAAATTAATAAATACATTCCAGACTTTAGCCCAACCCTGACATTAAATTATTTGAGTGACTGTATTTTCTGACAGGGTCATCCTTTTGACTCCAGGTTTTGATTCTTGTGTTTTACAAACAAAGACCTTTAAAATGAGGTACAACTCGAGGTAGGCTTGTTCAGAGCTAATGTTCTTAAAAAAATGATATTATAAAAAGTTATGGAAACAACCTGTATTTATTTGCAGTACATTTATAAACAAACTGTTTTTATAGATAAGATACCTCTTCCTTAATTAGAAAATGTTTTAAAATAGATATTGTACTTTTATGATCTTGGCAAGTATAATAATTATTCTTCTCTATTCAGGAAAAAAAACATTATCACAGCTAAAGTTATAATAAACCCAGATGCCTGTTTTTGTTTGACGAATGAAATTCTCTTATCTTGCAGTCATCAGATGATTGGTCAAATTCAAACTGCATTGGATTTTTTATTGGTAGTTTCTATATTAATTATGTATTTGTTGATTATGTTGTTCAAAATTTTCACTGATTATAAATATATAAAAGAACTTGTCAGATCAATATAAAACACATTAAAGTTTATATTAGTATTTATTTGCACAAATACAATCAATTAACTTAATATGACAATATTTTTTAGTGAAAGTAGATCGAGAAAAGCAGAGGATTTGCATAGACTCAATGATTGAGGTAAGTAATTATTGTATGATTTATATTTTAAAAGATTTTCTTAATTCCTTATTTTAAATTTATAATCCAGTTATAGTTTGTTCACATTGCAAACTCAAATTTGGAAATGTTCTGTTAAAGTAAATCAAATCCTTTATTAAGCAAGTAAACATATATACACGCGTTAGCCAAGTCATAGTAAATGCAATAAACAATAATCAATTAAGACTATAACATGTGAAAAGATTTTATTTATATTTTAAGTTTGCAACAATCACAATAAATCAGAATTATTTATTGCTAGCTAGAAACTCATGGATGCTGTAACAACAAAGGTCGAGCAGAAGGCTTTTCAGTTGTTTCTTAAATTTTATATGGTTAGTCTCCAGTTTAAGTGAGAGTGGAAGGCAGTTATAAAGAGCTACACCATTATAAAGGGTATGTTTCTCAAAGAAGGCAGTAGAATGCTTTGGTACTCTTAAACTGTGATTGACACAAAGAGCGTAAGAGTGGTTAAAGAAAGTGGAAAAGACAGGGAAATTTAATGTTACAAAATTGAGGGTTTCAAGAATAAAAAGAGAAGGAAAGGTCAGAACCTTATAATTTTGAAAGATTTCTTTATAGGATTGACATTTATTTAAGGAAAATATAACTCTTATGGCCTTTTTTTTAAGACGGAATAGAAAATGGGTTCTATTGTTTTCATTTCTCCAAATAGGTACTGCGTAGGCCAGGTATGGGTAGACTAGGCCATAATAAGCAGAGAGAAGAACATCACTAATTACAGTTTTTGCTAAATTTCTCAACATGTAAGTGCCTATGCATACCTTTCTGGAGACATATTCCAAGGAATTTAACTTTATCAGATCGGTAAATTATGGTTTCATCCAAAATTACATTTAAAGGAGAACTGTGTTTATTTGTTTTTGAAACTGAAAATTGTAGAAGCTGAAAAAGTAAGTTTATGCTTACTAAATATGATAATAAGTAATATGATTTTATTCAGCTATTTTTCTACTAAATATGATTTTATTCAGCTCATATATCAGTATAAAGTAATTATTTATTTAATAACTGCACCATAAGTTTGCATTTAATTCAGAAAAAATATTGACAGGAACTCTGACGCAGCAGCAGGTAGGTCTACCTGAATTTCTTAGGCTCTCGGGTGTACTCTCCTTAAAAAGCCTATTTAAAAAATACACATTAAACATTTTTTTAATTCATAATAATTTTGTATTATTAAGATTAGTGATTTGTCTTATTTATGATAGTAAACATGACAAAATAATTTATTAAGCCTTGTTATTAAACTATAAAGTATTTCATAGAACAAGAAAAGAATAATTCTACCAATTTATCAAGATTATTTAATTAACGAAATTTAAACAAAAACTATGTGTTCTCATAAATTAAAAACTCATTATGGACACATTATTTCTTGAAGTCGCTAAGTTGCATCATATGGAAAAGACCTCGTTGTGACAGGGCACGGCAAATGGGGAGTTTGAGTGGAGGCTGTAAGCCATTCCTCACAACTGCCCGCAGATGTGGAGGGGATACTGCAAGAAATAGAATCAGCCAGTGCACTAGTTTGTTTTGTGGCTAGTGAATGTTGTGCCACCATCCAAGTGAGGAATGATATCAATTTCCTTAAATGTGTAGTCTAATACATACATACACTTAGCAGACGTTCACTTTGTGTTTGGTCTACAACAAATATTCCTACAAGTTACATGAAAAAGAAAATAATAATTATACATTACTTTGTTGTATTTTATTTTTCAAAAGTAGATGTAGGAAGTGTCTCACTTGCTATATGGATTTAATTGGCACTGGTCTAGATGTGAAATGAAAATGTCAGATCCTGGAGGCTAAGTTTCCCTCCACTCAGATTTCGTAAGCTAGTCTTTTTTTAGGTTATGAAACCTGAGGAGAGGCTTACTTAGCCCCAGGAGGAATCGATTGTCATTCTTCTGGTATCGTGTGAAGGAGGCTATAAAACCACTTTCATACAATAACAGTAGGCAGGTCAACAATTGGCTTCCAGCTGCTGCCAGTATATTTACTTTCAATTAAAATACGAGGTACAGTCAAAAAGTTCCCAGAATCGATGTCCAGAGACACACAGTGTGGTTGCTAGTGGGAATTTCGTTGTCTATCAGTACTACTCTTGGAGAAGGGATATAAGTAGCATGAGTATCGCCCAGCCGCCATTGTTCCTCCGCCATTGATCCCATCGCCATGCGAGTGTTACGCGAGAAGTCTCAGGCTCGTATTTTATTTTCTACAAAGAACAATTCTTATCGTATATCTATAATTCTTATGCCAAATCAAAGT
Organism: Stictocephala bisonia; assembly: GCA_035578905.1. Classification (NCBI taxonomy): domain Eukaryota; kingdom Metazoa; phylum Arthropoda; class Insecta; order Hemiptera; family Membracidae; genus Stictocephala; species Stictocephala bisonia. The sequence goes on from JAQJVL010000444.1 coordinate 31,030, forward strand.
AAAAAAGTTTATACATGGCACCAAAAATAACAGATAACTACTTCAGAGAATTTTATATAGTGCAAATGAACACAACTTATCTGACAGCTGTTTTCTGTGCTACAAGTATACACACATATTGTGTATAGGTATAGAAAAAGAAGTGGTAATTCTTACTAAATAATTTGATTGCCATTTCATTTGGCTGCCAACAAGATCATAATTATGACCTGTAATATGCAACAGCAGCAAGGTCATAATTATGATCTTGTTGGAAGCCAAATGAAACGGCAATCAAATTATTTAGTAAGAATTACCACTTCTTTTTCTATACCTATACACAATATGTGTGTATACTTGTAGCACAGAATATTTGGTTAATCAAATTATCATTATTTGTTATAATATTGTTTTTATTAACTGGTCATATTTTCTGATTTTTTAAAAATATTGGTTTTGTTATACTCAGACTGCTAATACATACATTTGAATTAATGTTGTAATTTCCATATTTGCGTACTTTCTAGGGAACATGTTTAGACGACCTGAGAGATATTTTACCAGAACATCAGCCCAGGTACGTTGTCTATAGCAATCGCATGAAGCATAATGATGGCCGAGTGTCCTATCCCATGTCTTTCATCTTCATTACACCTAGAGGTATGTTAGTAATTTTCATAGTACCTAGTTGTAAAATATTTAAATGTGAACTTTTCTATGAGATGTAAACATAGCCTATATTTTGAAAATAGTATTCTTCATCTAGAAAGTAATAACAATCTGTTCCATTAATGGATTTGACAAGGGTTCTTGATGAGGAATATATTGTAACTATTTCACATGTAATTTAAATGTGATCAAATTCTTTTTCTTTATCAGCCATTCACCTTACTATAATATAAAGTGTCTGCAATATAACTTCCGGATATGAGACACTAAGAGGCACTTCTCAGAGAGTTTTAAAACATCCCGTCTACTCCGAATCTCCCCATTATGCAAGATATCCCACAACATGCTGGGCAACTGAAATCTAGAAAACAGCCTCCTTGACTAGCTTCCCAGATAATCTCAAATGAATCTCAAATTTGCCAAAAACCAACTCGGCATTACTTGGCACATGTTGGACTGTCTAAACAAATTTCTGGCATCAGACACTATTGATTGTCTTCAATGGAATGAACCTTTCTCATAAGGAATGCACCTTGTTGATTCGCTTTCGCACGGGTGTGTGGAAGATGCAACTACTGAAAATATAAGTGGGAAATAGCAAATAATCAGTCATGTTATTGCGGAGTCCATAGTACAAACTATGGATCACATAGTTAACCCTTAAGTAGGCGCGTAGTTGTTTGTAACACATGTGGGCGCGTGGCGTCTTTTGACCGCGCCTTTATTGTTCTGTATAATATCTAAAAACTATAAAGTATAAGTTATTTTATTAACTGTCCATATATGTGTATTCCACTTTGTATTACCATCCCTTGAAAGAACAAAGTTTGTATGTACATTTTCCCTCACGGTTTCAATATTTGGCTGATTACCGTCATCATTGTTTTCTGTACCCACACCATCATTTTCTAATCTTCCATCTTCAATATCTTCCAAAGAAACTACAGAAGCACAGTCAGTGACATCTTCTTCTAAGTTATCATCAGAGTCTTCTGATCCTTCTCTTTCAACGGTTGGTTCGTTGTCTTGATTATCTTCCTCTTCGCCTCCAATAAAGAGTTGTCTCCGTAAACAATCCCTGTCTGCTAAAGCTCGATTCTCTTCTTCATGATCCTCTTTTTCTACACTATCCAATAGTTTTAAAAGTCTCATTTGCTCCCTTTCATCCATTATAAAGTAATATAAATGGCACAATATTAGTTGTCAGTTATCTACATTTAGTACAAAATTTACAATAAAACACAATAGAAAGTAAAAAAAAAACACTAGAATTGACTGTAATTAATGTATTTACAAATATGTACAAAAGTTTATAAATTAAACTTGCAATAAGAATTACAAAATATTCATACACAAGTGGGCGCGTGGTGTTCAAATGACCGCAAACAAAATAACACAAGTGGGCGCGTGGCGTCTAAATGACCGCAGGCCGTAAACAGACGTCAATACCGGGGCAATGCTTGAGCCGAACTGAGTGTTTTCCGGTGCACAGGCGGGGGAGGGATTGGGGATAGATGTCCTAGACGCGGAGCGACAAGGAAGCAGTGCTACCAAAACTACAACACATAGTTTAGGTTCTGCGGTCATTTTGACACCACGCGCCCACTTAAGGGTTAATGATTGCCCATTGCGTTCTTTTCAGGGGAGATCAACTGGTCTTCATTCAATCAGAGTAGCGGGTGTTGAATGGTTATGAAACCTGGATTTAGCTCTGTGAGGGGACACAAGTACTTTGTAATTTTAATTTAATTTAGTTGTCAATCTAATTTTCTATTCCTTTTCCTTTTATATTGGTAGTTGGCCTGGAAAGCCATACAATAAAATCGCCTTAATTCAGAGAGTTTTCAGTTCAGAAGTAAAATTAACGCTTAATTCCAGGTGGTTGCCAGTTAGTTATTTGAAATGAAATGAAAAATGTCTATTTAGCGAGGTTTAGGACTAAGCAGTCCTCTCTAAAACCTAACCTTTTACAAATTATAGAAAACCTTCAAATACAATGTTTTAATGTATTAATAAAACAAAGAGAAACCACTAAGAATAAGTCTTATAAAATTAATTAATTAATAATAATATATAATAGGGAAAAATAAAGAATATTATTCTAAGAAATAAACAAAATGAAACTAAACACATACAACCACACATCATTCATACTATTCTTATTCTTATGAGATGCTGACACAAAGTTGTCCGAATTTTAAGGCGAATATGAATGATGATATTAGTGTACGATGATTGTGGATGAGTAGTCTGGTTACTAACTGAGTTCAACTGTTCCTCAGAAAGGGCAATTTATTAATAGGCCAACAGCCAGGGCAGTTAATGGACCTACAGCTTTACATGGAATCCGAACCACATAGTGTTTGTATGATTTTCAGCTAACTGACAAGTCTGACACTCAGTTTCTCTTCTCTACACAATATCCGAACCTTGACTACCATCCAACATGGACACCCCAGACTTCTCTAGTAGTGTCTATCAAACACATACCATGACCCCAGATGTCGCCCATCCCCTACACGTCCTGTAGAAGCACCTGTTTAATCTTCATCCCAAAGCGAGCGTGCTTATCTATCATTCTGATATTATCAGGGATCATATTCCATAAGCGGCAATTATTTAAGGGTTTTTATATTGCAATACAGTATGTATTTTTAGTCTAGTTTAGTAGTTTTTCTTAAGCAGTGAATATTCCTGGCTGTGAGTTTTCCTTTTCTAGTTGTTTCAATTTTGAAATGGAAAATTTATTTTCAAAGCAGTAGAATTTACTTTTGTTTTCAGATAGTCAAAGAGACTTGCAGGTGATGTATGCAGGAACCAAATTGGCTTTGCAGAAGGAAGCAGATCTTACTCGTGTATATGAAGTGAGAGAATTAGATGAGATGACAGATGAGTGGCTGGAAGAGAAATTAAACAAATAAAAAGGAACTGTTACAATTCATTTTCACAGTGAAATACTTAAAAAAAAAATAATAATAATTCATTAGTTAACTATTGAAGACAAATCTACAATCTCAAATATGAAATATTCCTGATTTTCTCATTTAACCCTTTGAGGATTGGTAAAAAAAATTAAAATAAGTATGTAATAATTATCTGGTTCAACACATTTTTTTAATGCAGCACAAAAATATCCATGCTGAATTAAACCAGACTGGTATGTTTCTTAACTTTACTCAAATCCTTTGTAGTAAAATATATTATGTTTATTTTACCAAGTGTCCTAATCAATATAATATGTTCAAAACTCCTAAACTAATAGTGACCTATTTTAGTTATGTAGTATGTCAGTAATTAATTATTGTGTAGTTGATAAGCTGTAGGAGATAAGGAATGCAGACACCAACCACATATCCTTATCGGCCAGTTAGCAATGATGAAGGGCCGTGATACAGAAAAAAAAATTAAAATAATGTATTTCAAATCCACTTGATAAAGTGACATATTAACAACTACTTTCTTAGAATTTAAAACCTTCATTCATATCTAAATTAATAAGGTTTGTACTATTTTCAATGTAGAACAGACTATAAATTTCAATTCGTAAAAATACAGATCACATAATGACAGATGGAGTCTGTCGGAGCCTGTGTATGCGCACTACAAGTAATTGACAGCTTATAGGTACCACTTATATTCAATATCCTATGACAATATTCTATCAGCTGTAAACAAATTTTTATTAACGTCTACACTTCATTTTGAAGATGAGAAATAATCAGGAGCAGTAAAATTAGAGGTTATAAGGATCAAACTACAAAATATTGTCATGCTGTCCTCAAAGGGTTACATAAGTTTAGTCCTAAATTTGGGATACAAGGAAGGTGTACTTGATTTTGAAAATCACTGAAATTATCAATGCTGGAATTTGAACATTGAGTACCTGCCTTGCACCATAAATCTAGTGTTAATATAAATTTACCATTAACATTTTGTTAAAATCAAGATCTAGGTTTGAAGATTTAAATTATTTGTTGATCTACATCAGACCAGGAAGCTTTTTTTATTTTTTTTACCTACTACAGTTGTTATAAAATTAATTTGGATCTTTTTTAATATTTCCTTCGCTATATGTATATATTAATATTGCTTAAATACATTTTACAATATGCTTTATTATAAGTCTCATATTAATATTGAATACCAAAATACTCAAGGGACCACCAATTGTCATAATAAGATAACATACTCAAAAAAGACACAGCCCATGGCCCTTTGTATTGTTAATTAATTGTATACAATAAGTAGTTGTATTTTGATATATTGCATAGTATTTGTGTGTTTTGTGAAATATAAGCAATCATTGATCTCATGTTCATCTGTATGGAAGTTACCAAGTAACTAATTTTGTGGTTAAAACATGACTATTTTTGTACTAACGGTATCTACTCTCTAGTTGAAGTATCATGAACCATTTTATTCCAAAATATAACAGATAAATATAGTATGGGGTACAACAAAGTTTGCAAAAACTATAGTTTCCTCCATATTAATAAGAAAGTTTACGCCCGTTTTATTTTGTGAATCTGTTATGTTCATTCCAGTCCCATAATATAGCTCATGATTTTCAAGAAGGAACATAAGTTCCGGGTGGTCTTAAACCTCGAGATCCTTGTAAAAAAGGCCGTAAAAATTATATGTAAGTGCTTGATGATATTATACTTATTCTTTTAACTGTAATAATGATAAAGGGTGTATCATCATAAAACCTGCACAGCCAGGCCAGCACAATTTTCTCGGTAGTTACAGTGGTTTCCATCAATGGCTAGATACCACAGGTGTAAACCACCCCCATTCCCCATCCATTTTTGACTCGGAAATTTTGGGACGGTACGGGAAAATAATTTTGTCTCAAGATAATAATGAATTTTATATTTGTAGCTCTCCTAATTGACAATTGAAATGCCCTCCAACAAGTTACCTTTAAATAAATAGTTGTGGGAATTCAGCACATAATTTATATTTGTACACCATGTTTTAGCCACAAAATGACTAAGCACAAGATATTTCTGTGAACTTAAAATGTAAATAGTTATCATTTACTTTGAAATATAAAAATGTAAACTAGCCAGGTTCAAGAGTACAAAATGTGTTTTTGATACAAAGTAATAAACTGATATGAGATATCTCTGTATTTTTTTCTTATTTATTAGATCAGTAAAAGTATTTTGCAACATTAAATCAATTAAACATTTATAAAATGTATATGTTGTACAATTTTAGATTGTTTTAGTGTTATGATTTGTTGAAATTAAAGATTTAAAATGTAAATTTATCTTTAATGAATTTATAAATTATCAGGGTATATTGTTTTGTAACATTTAACTCTAAAATAAAATAATATTAAACTGAGAAGTGACAATGAAAGTATTGTAGTTTCTTTATTTAGAGAGCTTTTCAGAACTTGTATTTAATATCTGCAAATAAACATTATTTGCAAAAATGCCATCAATTATTAAAATTGAAGAGTTAAATGTGCAAACAATTTTTTTGTAGTTAAAAAAGATAGAAATTGTCTGATGGAAAATGTAACAGTATATTTTTACTGAAACAGATCTATTTATATTCATTCCTTCCATATTACATTATGTATATTAACTTTATATTAAGTACTATGGGCTGCCTGGAAAGTAATTTATATATTCTATCACTCAATTGTGTATTGTGCTTACATGAGTGCATACCTACATAAAAAGGAAGGTTGTTTCTAGGCAGCGCTCGTACAAAATTTATTATATACAGGAGTTTAGTTTTTTAAGTTATCAATGTGCATTCCTTGCAGTGGAACCTCACAAAAAGTAACTATTTAATTGATAAGCTGTCTATCAAATTTGTTTACAAATAGGTAGTTTATCTGACTCCAATTTTTTTTAATGTGTATATAAGGTTAAATAACTTGTAACGCAAATCACTGAAATAAGAAACTTAATGGCAAGTTATATTTATTAATTACTTTTACTTAATTGACCCACCCACCCACACATACACGTACAGTGGTATTGACTCACCGCCCACCCATATACGTACATTTTTATTGACCCACCCTCCCACCCATACATGTACAGTGATATTGACCCACCCGCCCACCCTTACACGTACATTGCTATTGACCCACCCACTCACCCATACACGTACAGCTCATTGGAAATGATACTCTGGATTTAATTGGTTAATTTTATAACATTAGGGGATTATAAACTCAACCCGCTAAGTTTCAGCTTGACAGTAAAATATTTTATGAAAACTAAATATTAAAAAAAATTTTGTAAATCTATTAAACAGAGTGATTTTGGAAACAAGTTTTTCTTTTCGGCCATAATAAAGTGACCTATGTTTCTTTTACTCTGTGCAATAAAATAATAAATTAAAAGAAAGGGCACACACCAACTGTTACTTTGTGACTGTGGTAGGTAACTTTTGTACTTTGATAACAACCTCTCACATAAGATGAGCACTAATGTAGTTACTTAACTTGTATTTAACAATTTGTTCAGTTTGTTAAATAATAATTCATGATTGGCACATTCGTATATCAATATCATATTCTTAATACAACACTCATTGGCACTGTTTATTTCAGTCTTACGAGATTTAAATAAAATAAGACAATAAAAATAAAGCTGTGATGAGTTTAAAATAAAGTTGTGATGAGTGTAATATAAATCATTACAACTGTTTCTAAACCGTTCATAAAATATTGATGTTCTATGTTACTTGTACAACTTTAGTAACTGTACTTTTAATACTCTAGTTTAATGAGGTTCCACTCAACTTTTAACCTCTTCTCTAAATATAGTGTCTAAAATCATCCATAATTTTATATATCATTTATATTGCTTTATTATTCATAATTATGCTTTACGTCAAGTACAAATCTTCAGTTTTTAGTTTTAACAAATAGCCATGACAGTTTGTTGTTACCTTATAGTTCTCATTTAGATCTAGTTATCATGTAATAAAGATATAATGTGGTATGTTATTTGTTTAAATAACCCTGACATTTAAAACTTTAATAAGCGTTGTTATTGCAGGAAGCGTTATCATGCATCTAGTTATTTTTTATTTTGTTCTTGCTTAATTTTTTTTCTCAAGCCAAAAATAATATTATAAGATTATTAAAAACGTTATTTCTCAGTATTATTTTTTAACCCAGTTTGATATAAGAAACTTAAAAAATCAATTTTGATAACCAGAAATATTATTTTGCCATACAAAAATAATCATAAAAATGTAAGATTGGTTAAGAATTCGGACTGCATAGTATAAGGTACTGAGTTTGAACTTCCCGGCTAAGCTGACACTTGTTATTTAGTTAATTGAGTAACATAGCACATTCAAACAATATTCAGTCATGACACTCTTTTAGATATTAGCGTCAGGCACAACGCAAGCGGCCGGCCAGCAGCAGTGTGCATCTCTGCACTGTTAACAGTCACAGCTGTGATCTAGGTGCATTTTTGATAACTAAGGTGCTTACAACAGTATGCATTGATAGTAATGTGCACCACAATATACTAAAGTTAAAAAACAGATATATCAATATTGGGAGATAAAGAGTAATTCTGATGGTTCAGATACATCAGGATTGCCATCTTTAAAGGTTCACAAAAAAAGTATATTTATAATGCTTTTTCAATGTATTAAAAAAAATTTTGAAATATAATGAATATTATATAGGGTCTGTGAAACAAGCACTTTTTAAAAATCTTGTTAGTATCTTTATAATCGATAATAAATAAATACAAGTGTTGACTGGAGTTGTGCTAATTCACTGTCCATGAAATGGCGAACCTCTATAACACATAAAATTAAATGTTGTATTGTTAGCAATTGCAGACTTCCAATTTTTCGATTCATAAACAAAAAAAATTCAGGGGTAAAGTGATATTGAAGGGTAAAGGCTGAAGAGTGATGAGGCAAAAAGAAGAATATCCGTATTGTCATCAACACCAATTTTGATGTATAACAACAGTCATATTCAACTAAACTAGGTAGCATTTGTCAATAAGCTAACTTGATAACTTTTATAAAATGCATTAAAACGCTCACATCAATAGAGAATTAAGTCCTAAAATTCTTTGGCACTGTAAAAACATAAATATTGTTATCTTGGTTATTTTTTTTAGCCAAGCCTATGATAAATTGTCTTTATTTTTAATTTCAAACACTGCTATGACAGTTCAGTCATATTTGGTTCACAAAAGTTGACTTAAAATATTGATACAATCAGGAATATGCATTATGCCTTACATTGCAAGACTTGTTAAAAATGACGTCTATGCTTAAAATAGGCTTACATACATCCAGACACCTTCTCTCATTTATTGTTGGGCTTTTTGCCAGATGTTTGCATCCATATAAAACTTCATTTTAAATTCTTGGCTTCTAAATTAACACATTGACGACTCATCACGAGATAACTTGTGACAGTCTGCCAAGACCCAAAACCACGATCATGAGTTTACCTGGATGCTGACAATCCATATAAATAAACTATTCTTTGACACTATATAATATTATTAGTTCAACAATATCATATAGAGTAGAATCTCGGTTATCCGAGCCCCGATTAACCGAGCTAGTCATCAGAGGATGAAAACTAAACATAAAACTATTAATACAAAAAAACTACAGTGCGACATAATTGTTTGACGAGTAATCAGTGTCTCTATTGGCTGTTGGTGCTAGGTTAAGACGCTACAGGGCCGTCACGAGACGTATTTATGATATTGTATCCTTCTATAGGAATAATTTTCCAACCCAAAACATTCACTCATGACACATCACCACCTGATACCATTGGCTTAGTCGACTCTGCTCTCACACTAAACGTGGTTGTTTAAGCGTGTTGACTTTCGTGATTTTATAATATATTATTGGAAATGTTGTCATAATTTATTGTTATTACTGTTATTGTTCAATATAGTATTTTATTCAAGTTTTTCGATATGAGTGGTAAATGGTTGACAGTTGCTTATAACGAAATTGAAATGATGAATCAATCAGTGTTTTCGTCACCAATGTGTACGAAAAATGTGGTATTTATACGATAATTTTGTTCCGTTAAAATGTTGAATGGTTCTCTGCACTATTACGAGAGTAATGCAGATTGCGTTAAATGACAGGATAAATACGATAATTTCGTTCAGCAATCGGATTGAATGGTACCATGCACTTAAAACCAATACGTGAATACTAACGTAGATCGTAGATAGATTAAATAAATATGAAAGGTTTCGTTGTCAGCAAAAACGTTAGAGGAAATTGCCCATCGACAATGCTGCCTATGGACATTACATTAGATTTTTACTATTAAATTATATTATTGTAGTTTTTTATCAGCTGTTCTAGAGTTTTAAAATGGAATATTTATTCCCAACTTCTTGTCATACTGCGGTAATACAACTTTAAAAAGACATAACCTGATGTTCCTACTCTTTTACAGGACTGTAACAACATTTACACTATTTTGCATTTTTTCTTGTGATTAACTAGTTTGTAATTTTTTCATGGCTTTTACATTATTTTTACCATAAACTCCGTATTATCCGAGTTTTTACGTATCCGAGGTGGTCCCGTTCCCAATTACCTCGGATAACCGAGAGTCTACTGTATTTAGTTTCTTAAGTCTCTAAATATTATTATTTAATGACTAGAACTTATTAATTGGAATTTATAATATATAATGAATATGTCAACAAAATCACTATTTTGACATTTCAGTATTGTTGTGTGACCTTGACTGGACTACATTGGCACGCGTTGTTTATTGTTTATGTGGGGTTAGTTAGTGAATTGCTATGATGTTTTAGTTTAAAAAACTATTGTTGTGTAGTATTCACAGCGTAACTTTATAAATTACAAACATAATAACGTTATTTATTTACATAATAGGTTAGTTATTGAAGACGTTTTATTTGTTTACATAAAATTGCTTTTTTCTATATAAATACATTCATTTTTAGAATTTTTATTGTAAAATTATTTTTTCATATAAATTAGAGAAAATATAGGCATAAAAAATATTATAATACACACATGCCCATTAAAAAAAATTATTCAAAACCCAGTTTTTGACATTTGTAGTATTTTATAAAATAATAACTAAAAAAAACTAAATAAGGTACCAAAAAGAATGAAGGTTTTTTCCATGTAGAAAATAAAATTCTGGACAAGAATATATTATCAAAACAAGATTTAAAACTGAATAATTATTTTTAAAAATATCCTACTTTCAAAAAAATGTTTGTTTTATATACACACAACATTACAATTTTTAAGTTTAAAACATTGAAAAGTAGTATAAATTGTAGAACATTTGTCGGGGATCATGGAAATATAAGGGTTTAATATAGTTAAATAATAAACAACATATTTATTTAATTTATGGTGAAACATTCCCCGTGGGGTCAGCTAACTGCATGATAACTGAGTTGCCAATGGGTTAATTGTCTGAATCCTCATACGTGATAATTGACTAAGATGTACATCTCATAAGAAAATCATTAAGATCAAGATACCTTGCATGGCCATGACACCGGTCTCGTTGAACTGTCCATTTCTTATAATGTATATTTCATTCAAATAATATACTATGTGAAATAAAATGAGCAGGGTGCCCAACCTCTTTAATATTCTGCGTTTTCAGTTGCAAATACAAAAGTGTATACATGAAAGATCAATATAAACTATGGTGCCCGCAGGACTCAATTCTCAGCCCTATTCTTTTTCTTTCATATATCAATAGCTTACCTTTACAATTTTCATTTCAAAAGTTCAAATATGTAGTTTTACATTATAATATAATGTATTATATTAAGCAGATGATACAACGGGTCTTATAAAACTGTCTCTTGATATCCTTGAAAAATATACAATTGAAAAAAAAATAAACAGTTAACACAAAATGGTTTGCTATTAAATAAAGTTTAAATTAAGAGGTGTCTTCAGAATTCAAAATCACTACCACAAATTAAGTTAACTTTTTGAGGATTCATTTGGATGCTAGATTTAAGCAGTCTAAACATAGATTTTTAAAATAAAAACTTAGTTGAACACTATAAGCATTTAGCGTAATAGTCACATAATTTGATATATATTTAGCCCACATTATAAATGTGGCTTAGTCTATTGCGGCCCACTCGTTCTATTCGTACCTGTAGCGCACACTAGCGCTGTTTTGCAACATGGTCAGTGGCCGCCAGATGAATTTATGCACTGCAGCCGACCCATGGAAACAAAACATAAGTTTCATTGATTGGAAGGTTGTGCTTACAATAATTGGAATGTATATGAAACTATATAAACTTTGAAACAATAATCTACCTGTTATTAAGTATTTTCTTTTCTATTCTAAATAGCTAAAAAAACAGCATTTTTTATTGTTTACTATTATTAACTTTAATGGATTTGTACGATCAGAAAATATACACTAAGAAATATATCAATTTTTGTTGTTGTTTTCCAATGCTTAATAGAATGAGATGTTGCTATAGAAACTAAAACTACTAAAATAAAAATGTAAATAAATTTGTTTAAAAAAGTATATTTTTGCTATTTTAAAACTGTTGGTCGATTGTCCAATCGGAAGATAAAGTCTGATTTCCAAAAGTTTTGTTTTACTTGTATGTACCAATCACAACTTTTCCGCATTATTGCAATACAAAATAATAACTTCACTTTTTTGCACCTCCCTAATAGTACATGTCGTATTTCAATAGACAGATGTGTGCGTTGTTAACATGACTGATTTTTTAAATGAGTTTAAATAGGTGAAGGTTGAATAGTTTAAAAATACTTTAGTGCCAGTAAACCAATGACATAGCCAGTAGTCATAGCTATTCATGAGATGGTGAATTGCTTTTCATATAATATAATCTCAACTATTGCATTAATAAAGTTTTGTTTGGTACAAGAAAGACGGCTTACCTTTTTAAAAAATCCTTTGGAAAGTGACAAATACACAAAAGAAAAAATAATAATAAATTACAGATTCTTTAACTTTATATTTATTTCATGAAATCTAAAAAAAAAAAAAAAAAAAAAACAGGATAATTTCCAGAAAGTATAAAAGTCACAACGGCTTTTAAGACGCAAAAACTAAACCGAACAATTAACTACCAGACACTTTTTCAAGATGTGAAATGAAATGAAAATCGTTCTGTTGATAAAATAAACAAGTCTAGTAGTTCATCTCACAAATGTCGCAAGCACTCTATTGCAAGAAATAAACAATACTTACTTCAGTCTTTAACAGCACACTGCATAGTGAGTACTGAATGACTCAACTCATGCGTAGCACAGTGAGCACGCACACCAACTAGACACGATTTCAGTATTTTACAACAGTTGGGGGGGTTAATCACCAAAATTTCGACAAAGAATTTGTTCCTCAATCAACAATTTGGAAGAATGCCTCACAATATTGGATGTTGTTTTGTTATCATAATTTACCTTGAATTAAAATATGCCCCACAGTAACAGATGTTGTTTCATTGTTTGTAGTTGCTTAGCAACTCTGATTTTTTCTTTCTGTTGGTTTTTTGTGAATTTCGATTTTCATTTCTTTGTTGGTTTCACAATACAAGCAGAGCGAGCTCTGAATAGCTAGTATATATACAATTGAGATTCAATAAGGAATAATCCATTATCTCTGTTAGCCCTGTACACGTTTCTCTTCATTCAGATGAATGTTTTGCGATTACCTTTTTTCCTACATGGCATACTTCAGTATTAGTTTGTATCAGTTTTGTTACCTTGTGTACACTAGGGGTTTTAATAAGTAAGAGAAATGTTACAAGTATAAACCAATTTATAAAATTAATTCTTTGATACATACAGTAAATAAAACTAATACTTATAAATTGTAAAAGTCTTGAGTACATTCAAAAATTCATCTCTACTTAATAACCAACATAATTCCTATGTATAACTTTATACTCTCTACATTCCATGTACGGGATCATTGCTGAAGCTCCAATACAATCAGCCTCTGCAGTTTGTTGTGCACAACAAAGTATATTTATAGACTAGCTTTATTTATGATGCAGACACCAGAGAATAAATCATTCTGAAACAAATAAATCACACAATATATGAAACATTAATAATATATTTATATTTTGATTAGTGCTTATTTATTTATTTTTTTAACACAAACTCTACTTCAAAATAAAGAAGTCATCAAATATTGTTACATTAAAAACACAAACACTTACCAATCTGCCTATACTGTATTTTTCAATGAAACAATGTGATTTCAATTATTTAAAAAGATGTCAAAATATAAAATAGAAACTGTTATAACAGACAAAGTTATTATTGTACCGTAGCACAGTTCAACCTATCAGGTCGTAGCTAAATTTATTGGTTTGATTATTAACTGTTTAATCTTCATCCTTTTAGTGAGGTAACCAGCTTTGAAAGTCATATGATAGTCACTTGTTCTAAGCTAACCAATCATTTCAGGTATATCTGGGGGTTTCTGAGAGATGTATTTCAGGCTGTAGTGAGGGTTTACCAAGCCGTTCATATGTGTCTGGACCAATCACTGAACATGTGACTACTGAATCAAGTATCATTTTCATGGGCTTGCCATTAATCAGTACATCTATGAAATAGTGAGAGTTTGTTTGTGTAATGGGCTTTAATGGGCTGCACACTAATTCCAGAATATTTTTATGCAGAATATAATAGTAGTCTGTCTGAGACAAAGGGATTATTTTCAGTTCCAGAATTGGCCTGGGATAAATGAATCTGGTTTTCGATTATACTGGTGATATTATCTCTTTATTTCAAAAGCATTTGAAAGATAGTTTTATATGTTTTATTTACTAAGAAACAAAACAATACATTTAGATAGAGTGGTCATATAATATGTACAAGGGTTATCCAGAAAGTAACCGCAGTTTGTTCATAGGAAGTAGTGGGGGTAGTGCCGCCATACTGACATTGGCGCGCGCAGCAGCTCAGTACGCTTCTAACTGTGCAAGGTGGAGCATCGTACGATCACACGTTGTCCAGTTACGCCTTAAAACATGAGTGCAGCGATAGAAAATCCCGCCAAGTGTGAAGTACGTAGTGTTATACGATTTCTTTTGGCAAAAAATCACTCAGCAGCCGAAATTCATCGTGAATTGTGTGCCGTTTATGGCCCAAACATTATGAGTGAAGGTGTAGTCAGTAGGTACAGTTTTTTAAAATGGTAGAACAAACATTCACGATGAAGAAAGGAGTGGTAGGCCTTCTCTTGTCAGTAATGACCTTCTGAGCAAAGTGAACGAAAATGTTCGTGAGAATCGTCGATTCACGATCTCAGAACTTTCTGACCACTTTCCTGAAGTTTCTCGAAGCCTCTTAGACGAGATAGTGAAAGAAAAACTGGGGTACCACAAGTTTTGTGCTCGTTGGGTACGACAGTGACGAAGAGCTACAAAACGCAGTGGCAGTTTGGCTCCACTCACAGGCGGCAGGTTTTTATAATGGGGGAATTGATAAGACTGTCAAAAGATTTGACAAGTGTTTAAATCGATTTGGTGACTAGGTGGAAAAATAAAGTAAAGTTGTAGTTTTAAGATGTATATAATAAAATTGTTCTATCTTCGCTGGATTAATTTTTATTTCAAAACGGAGGTTACTTTCTGGATTACCCTCGTATTAGGGCTGAACACGCCTCATAAATCTCTCATTCAATTTCATCTAGCAAACTTCCTCCATTCACTTCCTCTTTCTTGGCAATGACATACTGGATTGATAAAATCACATATAACTCACCGCTAAGAAGCAATATCTTAGTTAAAAAAGATCTCTTTTTATTAAAGATATCTTTCTTTTAATAATAAGCAATATCTTATTATTAAAAGATAGTCTTTATCAAGGCGTTTTTATTTTTTTCTTTCCTTGTTTTAAAACAAATATAAGTTTTCTCTCAGTTGCAACTTGTCTGACCTCTTTCTTATATTACACACTTAGTGCACCGTGCATCTCTCTTCAGCATGCACGTTTCTTAAGGACTAGAACTACAATATTCATTAATGTTTAATGAAAGCAGTGACATAGTAAGTTTTATAATACATTAGTTATACTTAAATTGGTTCCTCAACTGCTGCATTTGCATTAATATACTAAGGTTTCACTGCTACAGACATAAATGGGTTTTTTATGCGTCTCACCATTGCACTTTCTTGAATGCTTTTCAAATTAAAATTAGCAATTATTTCTTTCCACTATCGATCAGTTTGTTTAAACATTTTTTCCGTTGTAAGAAGGCAAGGTGAGTTACGACTACTAGTACTATCTAGTGTTAAGTAACTGGGTTGGTTATGAAGTATAATTCCATTCTTCAATTAGCTGACACAAAACATTGTCATTGATCAACCAATTTGTCATGATAGTGGGGTATTATATCTCTCTAGTTATTTTATTTGATGTCTTTCTTTATATTGTTTAGCTTACATTACCATTATTGTCATATCTAAAAACAAGGCAAATAAAGCATTCATTGTTTTTTTATAGCCTAGTTACCTATTTTATAGTCTTAAACCTTACGCAGATTGTAAGAATATTGATGATTAAATTTTTAAGTATTCTTTTGTTTTTTTTTCCTATCCACAAATTATTTTTTTAAATGTGATAGTGACTTTTATTTTAAAAAAGAGGGGTACTGATGTTGACTTTTTGTATAAATCCCTGCTTTTTTGTCATACAAAGTTAAATCAATAATCAAAAAGCCTTTTATTAAAGTTGGCTAACCATTAAAAATATAAGCTTTTAAAATAGTTACAATACTTACCCATACAAATAATAAAAAAAGGAGAGCAAATAGAATGCCAATTTAACCCAGCCTTCCCTTTGGCATTTGGTTAGTGTGTCAGCATTCATAATACTTGTGGGATCATAGAGACCTGGCCCTGACATCACAGGTCGGGTGCGATACCTGCAACAGAAACATTGACCTCTTGAAGCCAAAACCCTCAATAATTTACGTGTGAATCACTCTTTGCAGTTCTACTTTAAAATGCAAGCTTTCAAGAAACAAAACCAATATGTCTTTTTTTTGTATTGTATCTAGAAAATAATTAACAATAAGCCTGGTAGTATTATGGTAAATAAATAATTTATTTGTATAAAAAATATAATAATGATATGGTTTGTTTCATACTTAACCAAAAACTACTATTTTGCTTGTAAGTTTGTCAGTTAACTTTAAAATTACAGACAGAAAATCCAAACCTGAATGATTTATTTCTGTTATATTTATTACGGCAATATAACAGAAAGTCATTTCTGTTATATTGCTGCTAACTTTGTGCTGTTACAACTAAGCTGTTACAGGCTCTTTGTGGAACTCAGCCAACGGCCTCGCGGGGGGAAAGTTCAGCCTATTGACCTCGCTAGCATTCTTAAAGCAGTATGACCATGAATTTTGGTTTTTGGGGCAATCAAGCTCATAAGCAAAGTCTTTTCTAAAAACATATGGAATATTAGTAAGTAAGGGAAGAATAACTTTACTTAGATACCTCTCTTGGGTGTATTAGTTTAACATTACTTAATTTTGGATTGTTGTTAACCTTATTCTAAAAAATTCATAATAAATAACATTATATTGCTAAGTAACTATAGCAACAAACGCAAAAACTACGGTATCTAGAAAAGAAGACGGTAGGTATCGCGTGTACCGCCCACATGACGTCACATGTGCTTAATGGCAAAAATGAACACAAAAATATTGTTCTAATTCCTGTAATTACAATGCCAGCTGATAAGTGATACATAACTTGCTTACTATTTAGCTGAATGCTTCTATGTAATTGATAGTTTTAGTTACCAGTATTAATAGAATAAACAAATCAGCTGATTTCGTCCATGTGACATCACAGTCTACTGTGCAGCCTCAACGTGATACATGGGAAGTCTAGGAGCCTCTGGGACAGACATAAGAATTTTCCCAGAGTTGAGACCTATGCCAATCGATTTCTCGTGGTCGAAAACCCCAATAAAAATTTAAAAATTAAAAATCATTGGAGCTAAAAAAAAAAAAAAAACTGTCCGGACATGGCTTATTTTCGATAATAAGATTAATTAGCTCATGCATGAACTCATAACCTCATGAGGATGAACGACTCTTCAAATTTCTACAAATATTGAGACAGATTGGGATATGGACAGTGTGGAGGAGAATGGGTTAAATTTCTTTACTTGCCCGCAAGGTTATGTTAGATTAAACCTTTCACTGAAATATTGCGAAATATTGGATTCTGCTGTCCTCCAACTGTTTCAATATTTGAAACATATCCATACACATAAAAATATATTTAATATTTCACTGAGCTAAAATGATTGTTGAATACTTCCTACAACATATTTGATTTCTTTCCATAAATATATATTTCTATATATCAAAGTAATGTATAAATTAATCAAATATGTTGTAGGAAGTACTAAAAACTCATTTTAGCTCAGTGAAATATTAATTAACTATAGAAAATAGTTTTAAGTTTGGGGACAGCTAAACATACTTGGGAAAGTTAATGATTTTTTAACTGAATAAAGTTGAAGTTAATACTCTAAAAAAGTAACTAATTGAAGTTAAAAGTTAGAATAGATTGAAACTGACTGATTAAAGTTAAATTATTAGAAAATTAACTGAAATTGAAAGTTAAAAGTTAGTTTTGGTACAGTAAAATATACATAAACAAATACTTAACCTGTATTATCTTTTATTATTTATAATATCTTGAATAATTTGGCCTATTTATAATAAATTATTATAAAATACTATTGATTAGACTATAATAATTTTTGTTGTATAACTGTCCGAAATCTTAAAAATTAAATATTTAATTTAATTTCTAAAATTTTTAACAAAAACTGACATAAGTCTTTGAAATTAAAGTTTTACATTGTTAAGCTATACTTTAAAAAATCAATCTATCTTATAGGAAATTCACGGTAACAAAACATTTTTTTTTAATTGGCGCAGATAATAAGAAAGGCCAAATAATATCCTAACATGCTGACTGCAGGTGATTTTTATCAGGCTGGAGATGATAAGGAAGGGTCACTGAAAAAAAAGTATTAGCGGTAAACAAAAACTGAACAAAATATACTCACTCTATAAGTGAGTGAAAGCAGATCTATTCATACTATTTTCGATAAGCAATTACGTTTATTAGATGTTTAAGAATATGCCATTCTGAGTGCATGTTTTATTATTAGTGAAATAAGTTGATTAAAAATTATGAAAACCATCTAAATTATTTAAAAAATACAAAACTAATTATCATTGATAATATTATTAATATTAAAGATAGTATTATCATTATGTTTTCATTTCGACGGTGCCGATAGCAAAATAATTAAAAGAGAACGAAATATAGCAATTGTTACTTGAAATATGTTTTGCAATCTTGAAGATAGTTTATTATGTTGTGTGGTATCATATAACAGATTGATTTTACCTAGTAAGCCTAATTTAAATAAAGTAAACGTTTGAGGAAATGTTGGTTTGATCAACCATTTAAAAGGTTTTTCCCGACTTCTTTTGAAAAGGACAATTTAGATATGTAATTCTGTATGATCAATTAATCAAGTATTGACAGCATTAACGTCAAAATGCAACTGATTTTCATAATTAATTATACAGATAGATGGGTAAACAGGTAAAATTACAGTATTAGAGTGTATGAAAGATAATCAAACTTATTTATTTTATTTTTTTATTTATTGTATTATACATCACATTACAGTCTGTTTTTAATCATAGACCCAGTGACTTGTCCATACATACATTTACACACAACAAAATTTTAACAGAAAAATTCATTAAGAGAATAATATGCTTTTTGCAGAAGCCATTGTTTCAGTTCCTTCTTAAAAGTTGAGAAAGTAGTTATGTTTTGGAAGGTATCAGGCAACCTATTAAAAATCTTAGGCCCCAAATAATAAGGAGAATCTTCATACTTGGACAGTCTATGTTGATTTGTTGGTAAACTGTTTTTGTACCTTGTATAATGTTCATGAATATCTTTCTGAGATAAAAAATAGTTTTTATTTTTGAAAGTAAAACAGGCCAATTCCAAGATGTATAGAGAATATAGGGTAAGGATGTTCAAGTCTCTAAATAATGCTCTACAGGGGTGATTAATTGGTTTGTCAGCAAGTATGCGGACAACACGTTTCTGTAATAAAAATATCCGGTCAGTGCCAGTTGAGTTACCCCATACAAGAATGCCATATTTTAATAATGAAAAAAAATAAGCATAATATACCATTGTCTGTACATCCTTAGACGTAACCTTTTTAATCATTCTAATGGAGAAGCAAGCAGAGTTTAATTTTTTCCCAAGTTCATCTAAATGGTCTTTCCAGTTAAGATGTTGATCTATAGTGATGCCAAGAAATTCTACACTATTATGGCTATTTACTACTGCACTATTTATGACTAAATCAAAATTCTCTTTTTGAAAATAATTTGATTGAAACGTTAAAAATTGAGTTTTTGCTATGTTAAATGATAAACCATTAGAGTTAAACCAGTCAGTAAAAAGTGGCACTTGTGATAGTATAGAACAGCTCAGTATATCAATCATAATCAGGTTCTTCAAACAATACAGTAGTATCATCAGCGTACTGAATAAGATCCAAGTCCAGCAATTTAAATAGATCATTAACATAAATTATAAATAGGACCGGTCCTAGGATTGACCCTTGAGGGACACCAACTGAAACTTCTTCCCAATCTGATGAGTTATAAATATCATTGGCATTGACCACAGTTTTTTGTTTTCTCTGAGCCAAGTAAGATTCAAACCAGTTTAAGGAAGCATTACCCATACCATAATGTTTTAATTTTTGAATCAAAATTTCATGTATGACACAGTCAAAAGCCTTGGACAGGTCGGTTACGGCCAACACGTTGATTTAAAACAAGATAACTAAATGACTATCTCAACTTTATCCCTAAACATAAACTAGTCAAGTGATATGATCACCCCAGGGACACAAGTCAATCCCACAACAATGGTATACTCGTTTAGCCCGCCTTTTTTTATTTATAAGGCAGTAAAATGTGAGTAAAAAGGAGGGGTGCGTCTTCAAAACAGTGACCTTGCTTGTCGGTGACAATTGGGGGATGAGGAAAACAATCGGTCTTTAACCTGAGTTTTAGATACTTTCTCCCCAGACCACATTCTTCGGACCAAATGGCACCTTTTATCATATTTGAAAAAATAACTGAGTTACTTTATCCGTTAGCCAAATTTTCAACTAGTTAAAGTTACAAGTTAAACATTACCAAAACTAACGAAAAAGTTAATAGAAAAAGTAACGATTAAATTTAATCGTTAATTATTTTTAATCGTTAATCCCAAGTATGCAGCTAAAGGACTATTCCTGGAAATTGAATTAAAAAATGTTAGGGATCTATTTGTACATTTTTGTCATAAATAAATATTTATATAAAAAAATCACATTTATATTCAACTACCCTTGTAATTTTCTCTGTTTGAATAGAGAAAAAATAGTTCTCCAGCTGAAAAGAAAGGTTTTGCTGCCAAGAATTTCTTGTCTTTTGTTAAGTCTTTCTGTGATGAGTTTTTACTTCATTTGTTTTGCTTACAATGGAGTTTAGCATAGTAAGTGTTTTAAAATATGTATTTGATTTATCTTTTCTTAGCAGTTTGCGAGTTTTCCTTGAATATTATTTTGTTTTAACAACTTCAAATATTTGAAAACATTTTAAAACATTTTGAAAACATAAACATTTTATAGCCAATTTATTGAAATCAGATTAAATTGCTGCTGCAAATTTTCAACAACTATTTAACTATTTTTTTTAATATTCTACTTTAAAGACAACATTTAACAATAACTGGCTTATTTTACTAACAAAATCTGTAAACTGAAAATAAATTTAAGTTTAAATACTGCTAGTAACAAATGATAAAATTAGAAGAGGTGTTTGAATAATAACACAATTTAATTTTAGTATGCCTAAGATAAAAACTTTTTTTATCTACGATAGAAAAACTAAAAGCTTATTAATGCCATCTAATGAATCAAAGTTATGCATCTTTTATCTTACCTGTTTATGTGGTATGCAACAAGAGGGATGTTGAGGCAGAGCGAAAACCACTGACCAGAAAATGCAAACAGAATGTTAAACAATAGGTGAAGAAGATATTCTGGGATTACAAGCTGAAACAATTAATTAGAATTTAATTTATCAGAAATTAAACATTGTAAAACTGTCATACAACAAAGCTTTTTTTCAGAAATGTACTAAACGTCACAGAATTGACAAATTTTCATGTTTTAAATTTTTTGAAAGCGAAATACAAAAATAAACTAGAGTAACATAATTTTTAGCTTAGTCCAGCCCTAAAAATATAGGTTTGAATGATACATAATTTCATTCATTTGATAAATTAAAGTAAGAAACTATGAATTTGTTTTAAATTTCCCTTTCCCTCTTAATTTATTTTATTTCTTAAAAATGGCAAATATTTTACAAATAATAGTATTTAGTAATTGATAGGGAAAACACAAACAGAAAACAAAATACTTGCAGATGCCAACAAACAGAAACCAGTAAATAGCATCAACGACAATTTAAAAAAATATAAATAAGATTAATTATAATAATAACAATAAATGCAAAAATAATAATTTATAAAACATACAGATGATAATAACAATTATATATAGACACACACACACGAAATTATAAACAATTTTACTGAATAATATGATATGTCTACAGTTGCCAATAATAATCTGTTGGACTGGCTGGGAGAGCCAGTGGCCGAGAGGTCTATTCAGGACTTTGTACCTGAGTTAGATATAGTGCAAGTTCGAATCCTGGCCTTGATTGTTAATTTTTATTAGCAATATTCATCTTTTGTACTGTACCAGTTCTCCTCCTTACTCTGCTAAGTTTGCTAAACAGATCAATAGTCTGTGGGGAATGGGTAGAATAAGGTTATAAAAGAGATCAAGCTCCCCTTAAAAAAATACTACAGTAAAAGCGTATTGTGGATAGTCAGAGTTCGTAAGATGAGATAATAGGCATTAGCTTTGATTCAGTAAGGATAAGACATGCACAGTGAGAAATGGAAGTAGTAAACTCATTCAACTTAGTCCATAGACCATAACATTTTTGAAAACAGCCCTTACATTGGACCTTCCGAACAAGGGTGCAATTTTATTTTGAACAACCACGGTACATATATAGATGGGTGGTTATTAAAAACGTATCGTGGAATTTTGCAAGTTGAAAGTTCTTCTTCAGTTTTTACAGATACAATAAACCTTGATCACCTAAGTACAAGTACAGTTTACTTATAAGTTTGTTGGTATTGAGTACTGAAGTAACATTCACGCAACCACAATATGTGCTTTCGTTCCTTATGGGTACAGTCAAATAGATACTTAAGACAAATCATTGTTAGAATGATAAAGTTTTCAGGTTGGAAATATTTGAGACGAGTTTGTACTGCCTTGTCGTTAGGGAGAATAAGCTTAATATGGTGAACTCTCCATTTTAACAAGAACAGCGGTTGTTGTTGTTGCCATTTTTACAAATTCTAAAGAAGGAGAAATTCAAAGGTTGATACAGAATCTATTTGTAGAGAAAGTTGTGTCAGGGATGAGCTGGAATAATCAACACAATAAATACTCTTACACTACCTTTTGACATTGTTGTTACTGAGTATATACGCTAATTTTGGGGCAATCTCTATGAAACCATCAGCAGCAAGCACCACACAGTCAACCCCCCGTTAGTGTCTAAGATATTCTGAATACACAGGGGTGGACATACTGGTTTAATGTAATAGATGTTGTACTATTGGTTAGTTTTGTTTAAGTAATTTTGGTTAATGAAATGTAAATCATCATGCACTAAAAAAATACTACAGAATATAAACTGATGAGAAAAAATAAAGGAGTGAATAAAACATACACAAAACTATTAGGAAAATATAGGAACAAAACTTTATTTGTTAAAATCATAACAGCTGACTAAAACTACTACAAATTTACACATTGTTTGTGGAAGATGCATCACGCCTATGTCTTACCCGCACGTTTATATCCAACCATTTCTTGGTAATAGATATCAATCTGTCAGTGGTGAGTTGCTATTATGTAATATGTGTTCATAAGTTTATAACACTGTAATCATTGTAATTAGCGATTTGCTTTGTTCAATAAAATGTTTGATGATTTATTTAGTCATCATTAAGATCATTCATTATCAGTAAGACGCTGATTGTCAAGATATGGGTAAATATGAAGGACAAATGAGTGTGATGAATGTAGATGAACAAGTTTTAACTTTAAGAATTATTAAAGACGAATAAATTTTTCTAATACAGTAGTTAATGGCTTTGTCCTAAATTTTTCTATAAATGGATAAGATCAATTGAGTGATGAAGGTCATAAAATATTTGTTGTGTTCTATAGTGACTTGACTTGAAACTCAACAACATTATATTTTTACAACAACATGAAAATATTAATACACGTAATAAATTTTCATTTTTCCAATAGGTGTTATGCCAAAATTTCACTTAGACAATATGACATCAGCATATTGATTCGTAAATAGACACTACACACGAATAATGCAAACTTGTGTGTCTTACGTACATGTATGGGCGGACACGTGGGTCAGTGCCACTATACATATATGGGCGGGCACTGACCCACACAAGTTTTTTTTTTTTTTAAATCATCACATTTTTTATAAAAAATCAATGTCATAAATGAAAAAATTGTCTTTTGTTCTGCATATACTAACTAGCTGAACCCGGCGTACGTTGTCTCGCCTTTCATTTTTCATTGACATACCAAAATTATTTATTTTTTATTTTCACGTTTCACCACATGTTTTAATTACCGAGGAAAAAAGGTTAACACCAAATACAGTAGTGTGTGCTACACTCTCCAGGTGAAATGTAGAACTACAATAAATTTAATCAAAATATATACAGGAATGTTGTTGTGAGAACTTCAATCTGCTTATAGCATGTGAAACTACATTAAACCACACAGTCATGGGTCATTCTCTATAAACCTTACAATTTCAAGTCTCGACTTAACAATCATAAACCAGGAAACCCTTATAAATGACTAAAAATATCAATAGGTTGACTAAAGTATCCACTTGTTCATCAAACAAAGATCTGGAGTATATATTTTCATTTTTGTCGTAAAAAAAATATGCAAGGCAGTTTTCATCATTCCTCTGGCATGTCCCCACCATAAATGTTTAAGATTAACTTTAGTTAGATTCAGCTGTATGAATGATACAATTTATATAATTTTATTTTCTGCTTTAAAATGAATCTAAAGGTGGGCTCATTTAGTTAAAACTTGCTACATTGTTTTTTTAACAAAAGTATTTGCAATTAAATATTGTCCCTCTATTTTAACTGTCATTCCTCTGGCAAACTTCTAATGTTTGAAATGAATAAAGGGAAATTTTGATCTGCTGGGAAATGTGAGGGAAATTTAGTGGCAGCAATGAGCATACTGCTTCCTTCAAAACACATGGTCAGTAGCAACCACGAGGTGATTGAGGTTAGTTGTTTTGTGTTTTATGAGCTTGGTCACACATGCCTTAGACATTCCTCTGGTAAGCATTTTTTTACTTTTATGTGATCATTTTATGACTAAAACTGCACCTATCTTTAAATAACTTATCATAGTACATAGCCACTATAGCAAATAACCTGTTTTTTAATAATTTAAGCAATAATATTAAAATATTATTGAAAACATCATTCCTCTGGCAATTGGCAGCCAGAGGAATGACGCTTAGGCCAGAGGAATGATTGCTTTCCATTTTCTCATTAATTTATAATAATTTGAGTGTTTGTAGTGGACTGTGCTTTGAATATAGGCATATAAATATAAAATTAGTTGTAGGTTTTCTTGAAAATGATTTAGTATCATTTTAAATTGGCTTTGTAGTGATAGACAGAGGAATGACGCGATTACCGGAGAAATGACCTCTTGTATGTGAACGATGAAAAACTAAAAATTATTTCGGGTTTCAGTTTGAAGATGGCTCAATCTCGAGAAGAAAGATTAAGAAAGAAGAGGGAAGCAGAAAAACGTAGGTATGAAAGGCTGAAACAAGATCCCGAAGGGGCACTTAGGCTGAAAGAAAAAGAAAAAGCGCAATATGCTGCGAAGAAAAGGAAAGGAGTCATAAAACCAATAGATAAATGCACTCCCAGACAGCAAAGACTAAAGCGGAAACAATGGCGTCGATGTTCTCAGACTTATAGAACTAATAGTAAACTTAAGATACAGCAAAAAACTTTACTTGAACTTAACTCTCCTCCGGATACAGAAACAGAATCTCTTCCAGATGCTGAACTATTGAAGCAAAGTGCAAGTAAAAGAAGGGCTAACAAATTAAGGAAGCAGAGAAGTAAGGAGTCTGCAAAAATAGATAAAACTATCTCTAAACTCAAGAGAAAATTAGAAAAATACAAAAAACGTAATCAACGCCTGAAGAAAAAAGTTGAAAACAGTAAAGAAGATTTAACGCCCAACAAGCGAGTTGATCTTATTATGAAAAATCAAGCAGCAAATGAAATTAGAAAAAACCTACTTTTTGCGGAGGTTATTAAGGACCAAATAACACAGACACACAATAGTATAAACTCAAAGAGGGATAAGCAAATTTTGAGAAAAATTACAACAGGACCTTTAGTCAAAAGGTATCGCATCAAACACTACTTCCCAAGATGTTATGTAAAATCCAGACATTATGTAAAATCCAGACATTCAAAGAGAGTTCCTTTCTCAACAAGGAATGTTAAACTGACAAAAGCTATGGCAAATCAGGCGAAAGCACTTGTTAAGGATTTCTTAGAAGATGATGCTCATAGTAGGATGGCAGCTGGTAAAAAGGAGTGTATTACCAGACATAAAGTGAAAAAACAGAGAAGATATTTGAACGACACGATGCAGAATCTCCATAAAGAGTTTTTACGAGCACACCCTACAATGGTTATTGGCTATTCTACATTTTGTAAATTCAAGCCATTTTGGGTACGAGCCATGAATGTTTCTGATAGAGACACTTGCAAATGCATTGTATGTGGGAACATGGAGTTTTTGGCTGATTGTTTGCACAGAATAGGTGTATTGACGAAAAAATCCTTGACCTACTGTAAAGAAATATTTTGCTGTACACCTCAAGCCGACAAATGCCTTTTAAGGGAATGTAACAAATGTCCATATCCAGATTTGACAACCAAATTGCCATCTGACTGTTCTATGGTCAGGTATTTCAAATGGGTCTACATGAAAGAGAAAATAAAAATTAAGAAAACTGGAAAGGAAAAGGTCATCACTAAAGTAGCTAAAATCCCAGTATCTCAGCCTCCCAAAAAAGTTCTTGATGAGTTTTTGTACAGCCTCAGACCGTTTCTAATGCATGAGGGAAGAATCAAGCACCAATACTGCAACATCAAATTCCTAAAAAACAACCTTAAGGAAGATGAATGTGTTATTCACATGGACTTCAGTGAAAATTACAACTTGAAACATTCTGAAGTCCAATCTTTTCACTTTGGGGGGTCAAGAAAACAAATTTCCCTCCATACTGTAGTTGCGTATGTAAAAGAACCTGAAAAAGAGAAAACATCGTCGATATCTTTCTGTAAAATGTCGGGGTCTCTAAACCATGAGGTTTCAGGCATATGGGCACATCTAACCCCTGTGTTAAGGTTTATACAAGACAAATTTCAACTCAAGACTTTGCATTTTGTTAGTGACACCCTCTGGACAGTACCGAAATAAAAAAATGTTTTATTTCTTAGCAAACCATCTATGCAAAATATGCCCTAACATTACCGCTTTCACATGGAACTATCTAGAGGCTGGGCATGGAAAGGGGGCCGCAGATGGGATAGGAGCCGTCTGTAAACGAACTGCCGACAGAATGGTCCGCGAAGGAAAAGATGTCGGCAGTTTGAATGATTTAGAGTTTTATCTAAAAAATAATGTCAAGGGCATTAAATTTTTTGTGATAAGTGAAGATGATATTGACGATGTGTCTAAAATAATTTCATTGGAAAACATACAGACGTTGAAGGGGACAATGAAAGTTCACCAAGTTTTGAGCAAGGAATCGCTTGGCATTTTGGAATTCAGGCATCTAAGTTATTTTGATGGTGAAGCACATCCCAAAATTGGAGCTCTAAACTATGTTGAAACCAAGTCTCCCACAACCCGATTGAGATACAACGAGGTGTATTCGGATGAGGAAACCCTAAGCGAACCACACATAGTTGTTGAATCTCCAGAATCCATTGAAAATTTTACATTCACTGCTAAAGACATAAAAAATCAAACTTATGTAATGGTAGAACTCAAGGATGAAAGAAACAAAAAACAAAAAACCATGTTCAGGTATGCAGCTATAACAACAGAGGATATGGATGAGGACGGAGACGTGAACGTTTGTTTTTTTAGAATTGTTGACAACGAAGGAGCTCAACTCTTCAGATTGGACGAAAAGGACAGATCATCAATACATTTCAATGAAATCAAAAGTATTTTAAAAGAGCCCTTATTGGAAATGTGAGGGAAGAGAGTTTTTTATAAGTTCGGATCTGAACTGGATATTTTTGAAAAATAAGTTTTTTTCACTCAACTCTGCAAGTGCTTGGACTATTTAGTATATTTTAGTTTTTTGTCATCTTTAATGTCAAGACTGTAAAAAAGACTGAATGTAACAGAAGACTATTTTATTAGACTAGTTTATATTACAGTTAATGTCACTTACATAATCAAAACATGCTTTTTTTAAGAAAGAAGAAATATTTTGTTCAATTTAAACATTCTATCAAATTTTTTCACGTTTTGTTATCCTTTACATTCTTAGTACAATTAATTATAAGTATAATATTGTTGTTCTAACTGTATTTCAAGTTATGATTGTCCAATTATACATGTTTGATCCATAAAATATGTATTAATGCGTGAAATACCTTCAAAATCCCCTCTAGTTTTAGCATTTCATCATTCCTCTGGTACATAATCATTCCTCTGGTCTACGTTATTTCACTAATATCTTAATATATTGCAATTTAACATCAACTAAGTGTTTCTAAAAGGAGTCCATTATAATATGTTTATAAAAATAAAGCAGATGAGTTGAGTTTAATTTAGAAATCATTCCTCTGGCACGGGTCATCAGTCCTCTGGTAAGTAAAAAAACGTTTTTCATTGAAAAAAATAATACGGGGTTATTTATTGAGTGTTCCTTTTGGGAGCGCTATTTACACTCAAATGTGTACCCAAAAATGTTAAAAAAGTTGTGTTTTGTTAAAAATTTTGATTTGCCAATTATATGTTCAAATATGTTCACATTTTAGAGAATGACCCTCATATGTTTTTTGTAAACAATTCAGATTCTCCATTTGAATAACATGGGATCTTTAGGAGCCCGTGGGGCGGGACCCTGTGGACGGATCTGCATCAAACTTCACAGAAACCATCTCGGGAGTATACAGGACAACATCCTAAAGTTTCATGGCAATCGGTTGGATGGTTTGGCAGCGCATAAACTTCAAACATATATATATACAAACATCCTCTTTTATAAATATAGATATTCTTACATCGGCAGTCAACATGTAAAAATAATTTCCTACAGTATGAAGAATCTTCCTATTGTATGTATATATATATATGAGAGAGAGAGAGGTTGTTATACACTAAATACAAATACTTACTGGATTAAGACTGTTGCACTGATCAATTGGATTTTTATAGTCTGTTTTTAATTCATCAAATGCAATTACCTGAAACAATCCAAGAGTACCTACATTAGTTTAAGATGATAATAATAATGTTTTATTACATATTTTGAGGCACCAGGCACATTTAAAGGGGGCATCTTTACTACAGTACTGCGCCCAATAAAAGAAAATTAAAATGTCAGCAAGTTGATTATATATATATATATATATATATATATATATATATATATATATATATATATATATATATATATATATACACAGGGTGTCCCATGAATAGATTTACAAGTTTGATTTTATATTATTTGCCCATTTTTGCACCAAACATTTTCAAACTCTGCACAATTCATGAAATATGTTTTTAAAATATTCTGGTAAAATTACAGCTCTCTAGAAATTGTAGAAACAAAATGGTGGCATTTTGAAAATTTACCATTTTGCTCCCTATAAACATTAATTTCTTGTATTACCTGGTTTGACAACTGTGTTGCAACAGCTGCTGTTTAATAACGCCCATTGTTGAAAACAGCTTTTTGATTGAAGAATATTGCTTGTGCTAAAAAAACATAACCTAACCTCCTCCATTACATTTTTGCTTATATTGAAGTTCAAAAATTGGCTTTTAATGTTGAACAGAAAGTGAAGTGTTGTGCGTGGGCTATTGCTTTTGGCAACATTGCAGAAGCAATTAGACAATTTCAGGTTGCCTACCCTGGAGCTGAACCACCTAGCTAGTAAGCCAATAATTAAGTGGAAAAATCTTTTGCTAGAAACTTGAAGTGTCGTAAAAAAGTACTCTAGAGAATCAAATAAGGAAAGAGAAGTACTGGTATGTGCATCAATGGTCTGCTCTCCAGGATAACCGAAATCACTGAGGAAGGTTGAACTTGAAACTGACGTTCCAAAGTCTGCAGTACAGAGATTAATTAAGAAAAACAAAATTAAATTTTACAAAGTCATCTAGTCCATAATCTTTTCGAAGATGATCCGAACAGGAGAGTGGAATTTTGTTAAAATTAAATTAAAATTAAATTTAAACCTTCGTCAATCAGCTCATAAGTTCGTAACAAATGTTACGGCCGTTTCAACATCAAAGTGCCATCTTCAGACATTGAAGTTCAGCCATAAGGCGTCGTTAAAATATAAAATAAAAAAACTGACACAAACAACACACACATTACGAAAACAAATTTTACTAAACAGGCCTGTTCCGAGACACACATTTCACATTTCACTCGAGCAAGTAGCTGACTCTACTAGAGTCTTACTTACGAACTTATGAGCTGATTGACGAAGGTAATTTTAATTTAGTCTTATAAGCACCTCAGGGGCTAGAAAATATGGAATTTTGTTCTCGTAAAATTGAGTTTCATGAGCTAGATTCTGATTGGCATACTAAAATTGTCTTTTCAGACGAGTCCACTTTCTACCGCAATGGTGTTGTAGACACAATTGTAATTATTACAACACCGCCAATCCTCACACTCTTAAACAGGCTTTGGGCAGCTGTCAGTTGTAATGGCGTGCTATCTTACGACATTTTAGACAGTACAATGACTGTACAATACACAGGTTTTAAATGAACAAGTATTGCCTCTTTTACAGTTTCAGAAATGGATCAAGCAATCTTCTAACAAGATGGTGCTCCTCCCCATTTTGCAAATCCTGTCTAGCAATTATTAAATGACAACTTTCGTGGCCATTGGATTGGTCGTGGAAGTGATTTTTTAGATTGGCCACCCCGATCCCCAAATTTAACTGTGTGTGATTTCTTTATGTGGGGTTACTTAAAGGAACAAGTTTATACCCGTAGCTTCAATAATGATGAGGAATTAAAATAATCAATTGAAGAGGAACTTCTCCTGATATCGCCGAATTTCTTTGTAAGAACTTATGATTCATTTGTTAAGCCCTGTTATCAGTGTGTCGCTGTGGATGGATTACAGTTTGAATAATTTTGGACTCTACTTTAGAAGGATGTTTGGCTATGTTCTAATTTTCTAATTTAAATGCTTTATTTATCTAGAATATGACAATAAACAATCTTACAAAACAAAAAAACGCTGTTTTTTTTAATGTTTTTAAAGTATAGTTTTTCACCATTTTGTTTCTACAATTTCTAGAGAGCTGTAATTTTAACAGAATATTTTAAAAACATATTTAATGATTTGGGTAGAGTTTGAAAATGTTCGGTGCAAAAATGGGCAAATAATATAAAATCAAACGTGTAAACCTCTTCGTAGGACCCCCTATATAAATAAACAAGTAAATGTTTTATAGGACAATAAGAAAATTATCCAGTATTTTTGACGTGTCCCCTATAGAATGTCCTGTATCCTTCCATGAAAATTTTTGATTACTCACTAAAAGGCCATGTAGAACACTAAAAGCGCTAAGCAAATTATTTTTTATCAGTATATTTGTGAGAATAGTCTTATTATGAAAAATTTGCAATAATTCTCTTTTGAGCCTGAATTTTTTAAGGGGAGGTCCTGAAATACTAGAAAACAATAGTGAACATAATAATAACATAAACATGGTTATATATGTCATGATTAAACATTCAATGTATATTAAGAAACTAAACCGTAGCAAAATAAGATATACCATAATGAAAGTACAGAACTAAAATATAATCGTCTTAAGTAACTAAAATTAAGCTCTTTATAAATTAGACTCTTATAAGTGTTTTGCCAATGAATAATCCGTTCAACGCTAGTTTGAGAGTTAAAAAATCTTCCTCAACATAACACTTTTTAAAAGCTTGGGGAAAATAGTTTTCACATGATAAAATTATCTTCTTTGATAGATTTAAAACAGATGTTTGGTATTAATCCATTTGTGACATAATTAATTAAAACAAAAAAAACGCAAGGGCAAGTACTTGAATAGCAAGCTGAAAATGAGCAAAACTGTTGCGGTGACTGGTGTTGTAAACATTCAACATTACATTAGAAGCCCCCTATCGCTATTGTGTTGCTACACTGTTCTCCTAAGTACGAGCCTGAGGCTTGTCTGGCCATGTAAGCTCTTACCTATAGGACGTTTCTAATGCAATTGCACCAGTCACCTTTTTAGCGCACCAACTGGAATTTGAACCCAGGCCCCACCACTTCCCTGGCCACAGGAGAGGCGGCAACTTTATCCACTAGACCACCGATACATAATATGGCGTAAACCAAAATCAGTTCAAAATATGGTACGCTTAGCAGAATTTTATACTGTGATTTGGTAGTATATAGCTGTAGTTCTTCTTTTTGCAACTAGTTCTGCTCATAACAGATATTGGCCTCTAGAGAAAATGTTGTCTCTCGCAATTTAACTGATAGTTTGGTGCGTATATTCACTATTTAAACAATGATAAACTCAGGACAAGCACTGCTCGCCGCCAGTGGGTTATGCACTTTGTAGATACTTGAAAATCTTCAATTTTTATCATCTGTAGGTAGAATTATGTCTTTTAATTTTCTACTAAAACAATTTTTTCCCCACCGAAATCATTTAGTACTAAAAATCAAAAAGTCTAATTTCAGTGCAAATGTAATTTTTCCTTTTATCTTTATTATCTAGCGTGATTTTCTGTCAATGAATTATAACTAAGCGTGATATTATATATAATTTTTTGTTGAACACAAATTTTTCCCAAATGTAAAAACTATTTTGGTCGACAACAATTATTTCTCAAGATAACACAGAAAACTATTTTAGTGATAAATCGTGTATGGAGGCCTTTTCCTAAATGATAACAAAAACAATGACTAAACAGATAAGACTAATTTGCATATATTTCCTTCAGACACTCAATTTTGACAGAAATTATGAAATTTTGTTTGGTACATTTAGGATAGGTTAGGTTAGGTTGGGTAAGTAATAGGAGTTCATGGCCAAACAATTATTCTACCATAAAAAAAATTAATAAATAGCCCATGTCCTTCCCTAACAAAATTGTTTGTGTGAGAGCTCTTGAAGCTAATAAGCAAAGGCGGCAAATCAACTTTTGTAACAACTTTATAATCATGGTTGCATAATATTGCGTAACACAACACATTATTATTCATTAAACAATAAGTTAAATTACATCGTGAACCATTCCGATTAATCTTCAATACAAAATATGACTTGATTTAAACTCAATGTTTGGTACCAAAAGCATGATTTTAAAGAATGGTTATAAAACGACTAGTGAATAGTCACTTGCCACTGGAAAAAGGTCAGAAAACGTCAGTTGTTATAAGGCTTTTGCCAAATCATCGTTAACTCTATATCCGGGCCAAACACATTTTGTGTGTTTGGATTGTTATCTTTAATCCAGGCCTAACAAATATTTTGTGTTTTAGGATTTAAAGTGCTGACAACCTTTTGTTTACCAACGTTGCGTAGAAAAATTCAATTATCTTATCCGATGCAAAATTAAATTATCTTTACTTAACATCTTTACTTATCGTATCTATCTCCAAAAATAAACTAATGACAAGTGAAAAACGAACACAGAACGCAAGTAAACAGTTCAAATGTTCCACCACAGGCAGCGTTCACGTGCTAAAATTGTTTATCTTAGACAAATACTGCAGCTTAGACAAATACTGCAGCTTAGACACATCAGCTGAAACATGATTTGTGCTCACAATACAATGTTCTTTCATGATATAGGACTACAGTAAAAAACAATCAAATACAATATTTAGATATGAATTATAAATAATTTCCCAAATTGTACTAAATCTTTTCCGCAGTGATAATTTCTTTCCTTCACATATAAACAAATATTTACACTTTTTCAAAGTAAAAAGCACTTATGTATTCTATACTAAATATGATTCCTTAAGAAACAAACATTTTTTTATAATTTTAATGCTTTCACTTTTGTGTATAGGTCTAATATACATAAGGCTAGGCTATGTAGGACTACAGTACATTTTTTTTTAAAGAAAATAATCTTGATTCAAACAGCCAAACAAGCTGCATAATAGCATCATTATAATAGTACATTTTTTCAAAAACATATTATTGGCTATTTAAAAAATAATTAGAATAAAAATAACCTTAAATAATATTGTCAGATAGTTTTACTATTAGCCTGTGGTGGTAGAAAATAGTGGAAAGTTATTTTGAGAATTCCCCGACACAGTACTGGCAGCCCTGCAACAACAACTCATTAAACTGTTTTTCAGACCTCAGCACACTACCCTCAGCCTTTAGAGAATCCGGTAAGGAATTGTAAACCTGGAACCGTTACACACCAACTGTCTTTCATAGAAAGATGTTTTAAGTGAAGGAACATTGATGTTATGGTTAGAGCAAAGATTTTATTTGTGGTTGTCTGAAGTGTTTGAAAGGGATACATGTTATTTCTAACAAAAAGGACTGATCTTTTTATGTAAATAGAAGGAAAAGTCAGAATTCTATTTTATTTGAAATGCAAGATGTTATACGAGTAAGATAGAAAATGGCTCTAATAGCTCTTTTTTGAAGTTTAAATAAGAGATCTGTTGTTTGATTCTCATAGCCCCAGATTGCAATGCCTTAACTAAGATGAGGATAAATTAAACCATAATATACGGCTAATAGAGCAGAGGTGTCCAGAGTTGACCTTTTAACACAAATACACCAGAACTTAGTTTTTTACAGACAGAATCTATGTGATCTTTAAATCTCAAGTTTATTTATTTTTTATTTATTCATAAGACGCCGATCGTCAAGATATGGGCGAATATGGATTTCGAATGAGTGTGATGAGTGTAGATGAGCGAATGTAGTCATTGTTACAAACTAAGGCCGACTATTCCTTAGAAAGTGTCATTAATTAATAGCCCAATGACAAATGAACAGCCGGTGATTATCAGCTGATCCTTCTCAAAATGTATTGACTCTGATTGGGATCGAACTGAGAACCTTTAGCACATGAAGCTGGGATTGAACCAACTACGCTACCGACCAATTAAGTTATTATCTAGGTGTAAATTCCAAGAAATTTTGTTACCAGAGAAGGGCTATTTAATGTATCACCAATAAAGCAAGAAAGGGGGTGATGATGATCATAGTGTTTGATAAGGAATTCTAGAAACTTGGTTTTGTCTTTATTATATTATTATTATTATTATTATTACATATGATTACACTCTCCTCAATTCTCCTCTGAATAGAGTTCATAAATTCAAGGACCTGGGAGTAATTATGTCCTCCAGCCTTAGCCCGTGGGATCACATTTCATACATATGTAGTAGAGCCAACTCTCTTATGGGATTCTTGTACAGAGCATCCTATGACTTCCAGTCTCCATCGACACTGGCTATACTTTTCAAAACCTTAATACGACCTATCCTAGAATACTCGTCAGTCGTCTGGTGTCCATATCAAGCTGGCCACATTAATATCCTGGAGTCTGTTCAGATCCGAGCCATAAGGCTCATAGGCATGCGTCTCGGATACCAATACCTTGAGACACCTGTTGACTCTCTTAGGACCACATTTGGTCTCCCTCTCTTGGCGACCAGAAGGAAGATGGCTGATATCCTGCTGCTTCACAAGTTGGTGAATGGTGCCATTGACTGCTCTGACTTTTTGTCTATGATTGAGTTTCGGATTCCGGCGTCCACTCGCTCCAAGGACATATTTGCCAAACGAGCATCTCCTTACCTGTACAGCCACTACAGTTGTGTTCCCCGGATAACGAGAGAGGGCAATGCTTTGTCTGATGCTGTTGATTTTTTTGGTTCCTCCCCCCAATCATTTCGTAGAAGCCTCATGAGATTACTGAATTCTGCAACCTGAAATCTTGCAGCTTTGAGAATTGAACTTGTATTAGCATCTTGTATGGGGCGAATGTGATTATACATATTGTGAGTGTGTAGATGGATTGTATATATATATATTGATACTTGTATAAGTTACAATTGTTACTCATGTATCTTGCTATTTAATGTAATCTGTTGTTATTGTCACATAAGTTATCATTGTTCATTATACTGCATATATACATTATACAATGCCATTTATGATGTACCTCTACTGAACTATTTGTTGTCATGATCTTGTATTATTGTATCTATCATTGTAGTCTAAGTTCTGTTGTAGATTTAGATAAACATGTATCTTGCTATTTAATGTAATCTGTTGTTATTGTATTATTGTCACATAAGTTATCATTGTTCATTATACTGCATATATACATTATACAATGCCATTTATGATGTACTTCTACTGAACTATTTGCTGTCATGTTCTTGTATTATTGTATCTATCATAGTAGTCTAGAAAGTTCTGTTGTAGATTTAGATAAACATGTATCTTGCTATTTAATGTAATCTGTTGTTATTGTATTATTCTCACATAAGTTATCATTGTTCATTATACTGCATATATACATTATACAATGCCATTTATGATGTACTTCTACTGAACTATTTGCTGTCATGTTCTTGTATTATTGTATGTATCATAGTAGTCTTAGAAAGTTCTGTTGTAGATTTAGATAAACATGTATCTTGCTATTTAATGTAATATGTTGTTATTGTATTATTCTCACATAAGTTATCATTGTTCATTATACTGCATATATACATTATACAATGCCATTTATGATGTACTTCTACTGAACTATTTGCTGTCATGTTCTTGTATTATTGTATCTATCATAGTAGTCTTAGTAAGTTCCGTTGTAGATTTAGATAAACTTTATGATGCCATGTATTATTATTACACTATGTACAAAAGTGGTTTACCGTTGATAAATAAAGAAATAATGAGGCGCCGACACTAGACAGTTATAGAAAAACCATTGAAGGAAATATTATTTCTTCAAGTTATGAGCATTTATTACCAGTTAATGACTGAGAAATATCGTCTGCAAATAAACACACCCTACTTACTTCGTCGGATATTTTCAATGGCAAGTCATTAATATATCAAAGAAACAATACAGGGTCAAACACCGACCCTTGAGGAACCCCTTTAAGAACGGGAACAGAAGAAGATTCAGCCCATTTGATATAGTTATTATTGTTCACAAACGGAATTTTACTGACTGTACTCTTCCCCGAAGATATATGTTAATCCAAGATTGGGGAATTCCTCTTATCCCATCCTGTCGATTTTGGCCAACAATAGATCATGATCCACTATGTAAAAGGCTTGCTTTAAGTCAAAAACGAGACCAATGACTGGTGTTCCTGTATCTAACGCTTTGGAAATAGATAAAACTAAGATGTTTACAGCGCCTGCTGTAAATTTTCCTTTAGTAAAGCCTTTTGATAAGATGTTATTTTTTCCAATAAAAGACAACAATCTAAACAATAACACTCTTTCCAAGACTTTTAACGATGTCGAGACCAGGGCGATTTTAACTTTCTTTTTTGTCAAAAAATTATTCCCAACAAGTTAGGCTATTTATATGTTTTTATTGAAAATCTTTCTAGCTAACCATTTAGTATTTAGCAACTAAATGGCTACATTTGGATAACTTGGAGTTTGTTGCATGTACCTAAATCTAAAAATGTTGTATGTACCAGCTATAAAGGTTGCAAGTTACAACAACACGATGCTCATCAATTGAAAATGTTCACCCACTCTACTCAAGATATCAATTCTTTACAATGTTGTTTCCCCAATTATAATAATTTAATGTGGTAGTATAATTCATTAGACGTAATATGATTTTACGACTCTGTTGGAAGAATAATAAAAATTCTTGTAACCCGACAAATTTGTAAAGGGTATACTACAAGCAAAATGTAAACAAAAGACATGATATTAAAATAGATCAACTTGTTAGACTAGGTACAGTCCACACGACTATAACCTTGACCCATCTACCCGCCCATACATGTACGGTGGTTGGTGGTATTTGACCACTCATCCACCGGCCTTTATACGTGCGGTGGTATAAGACCACTCACCCACCCATATGCGTACAGTGGTATATTAGCCCACCCACCCACTCATACACGAACGGAAGCCATACATTTTTTGTTACAATGTATGGCTTCATTTACTACTTTTTAGCCCTATAGAATTTATAATAAAGACTTACAACGCACCCTAAAACTTGCATTACCCGGATCTAGGGGTAAAGTTAAAAATCCTCTACATACAAACTGACTGTGCAAATATTTGAGTAACGATGCACTTTCTAGACACCTCTGAAAATACGATTTCTTGTTAATAAACTTGTTGTCGTTAAGCCTAGTAATGCAAAGTGATAATGCAGTTATAAGAGTAATAACTAAAATCATTAATAAAGCATAATCTTGGTTTTAGAATAATCGGTTATCCTGCAATTTCTTGCCACCTTACATTTGATATCTTTGCCTGAAATGGGTCAAGAATGGGCTATATTTTCACAAGATATACTTTAAATCGAGTGGAAATAGTGGATTTTACTGAAACTAAAAAAAAAAACAATGCTACTGTAGGCCTACAGCTTTTTTGATAGGGCCTATATTCTGATAATTTAGGCTAGGCCTAGCCTAATTGATAGTTTATTCATTTTTTTTTTCTTGATTTAGAGCTGAATATGAATTTTAAACTATTTTGGTTCA
>JAQJVL010000444.1:75000-380000 GCA_035578905.1 Stictocephala bisonia
CACCTTAAGACAGTTTCATCAAGCAACTTCGAGCGTATGTTCTTTGGTCGTGAAGAGATGTCTTAAATGCAGGCAGCCCGCCTGTCCGGTCATTAGTGGTGGTTTTGGAAGTTACCTTCAAGCTGTTGATCCCCACCCACCCAACACGTTTTATTTGTTCGAAGAGGGCTTCTTAGTCCTAACTTCATCTGGTAAAATAAGAACGTATTGAACTTAAGAGGGGCTCTTTAACGCTTTGCCTGAGTGAATAAGAGGGGACACTTGTGCCAGGTCATTCGGACGGAGAGTTAGAAACTATTTTCTGGGCAGTGCCTTCTATAGCATTTAAGGGTACTGTCAGCCATACGCTGATAGTAATCTGTAGGTTTTTATAAAGATCTAGTGGTATTAGTGATATTTTATCATTAAGAACATTTTTATATATTTATTTATTATTAAGACACTGATCGTCAAGATATGGCCGAATATTGATTTCGAATGAGTGTAGATGAACGAGTGTAGTCATTGTTAATATCTGAGCTCGACTCAGCTCAGAAAGGTCTGTTTTTTAATAGCCCAATAGCCAGGACAATTTTAGTATTGTAAACTAACAAAATATATACTCATTTCATGTAATTTATACTATTAACGAAATAAAGAAGTTTTGGTAGTTGAAAATTCATAGCACTTGTTTTGTTGCTTTGTGGTTAATGTAGTCTACGATAAGTATTCTTATATTTTCGTTGCTACTCGTTACTGTTTCTCATTGTATAAATGGTTTTTACTTCAATTTCTTTGAAGTCAATAAAGGAAGTAAAATAATAGAAGGTCTATGGTAAAATGTACAGTACATTACATCTTTTAATTCCTAGCCTGCCTTAAGGCATAAAAAAGTATTGGAGGTATATTTTCTGATTTTGTTTAGACGTCCATGAAGTGTCGTGAGAAACATCATCGTACTCTAACATAAAATTGTACAATAACATTTTGTATCCGGTAATTTAGTAGGTTTCTGCTGTACATTAAATAAATATCTAATTGTTGGAAGCCTTGAAGAAGTCTAAACATGGCTGAGTATTTGGCCTCTATATTTGGAACAGAAAAGGATAAGTAAGTACTCACTAAACTAATAATTTGTTAGTATCAATATAAATAAGGCTTCGCCATATCCTAGCCTGAAGATTATCATCGGTTCCTGAATTGGTAATATCTTTGAAACACTCCAATGTATATAGGTTTTTGAATATAAAGTCGTAGTCATTTACTAATGTTTACTTTTTATTTGGTAATTATGCATTTTCTAGAGGTGTCTGAATCTTCTTTGCAAATATAAACACATTGTAAGTTTTACTACTTGAAGTAAAGAAGAAAAGTTAGGCTGAAAATACATGCCTAGTAGAAGATTAAATCTATTGCCAAAATATTTTGGCTTATTTAGCCACCAAATACTTCTCAATCAAACATTGTATTGAAGGATGATGTAGCCTACTGTTGGTGTTCATTTGTGATATACCTATGCATGGTGGTATATAGACGTACAATGGCATTGACAATTGATTAGAGACAAGAAATCCAGCTACATTCTCAAATTAGGCTGCAACGATCCACAGCCCTTCGGTAATAAGGTACCAGCCTATTATTTTTGTCACCCTATTACCGCATGCACGGATCGTTCCAGTCGAGACGATTGACTTGACAACAACACTGTATTAGATTGTTTCTTTCGTTCTTGTTCTACTAAACTCTATTAATTGTACACACTACAAGCTAGGCTGTTCATTATGCACTTACTAGATGCCTCTGAAAATGCAATTTCTTGTTAAAAAATTGGTTAAATGTGAATTTTTAATACTTGAGAATGTTGATTTTAGTTGCGGAAAACTCGTTTTTACCGAAAAAAATCTAAAAACTAGCCTTTTATGTGGTTAAACCTAGTGAAAAAAACCAACTAATAAAAATTGGGATTTTTAAATTTTTTTTTATTTTACTTGTTTTTTAATTCTGAATAAGAATATATAATTTGTTTTTCAATGCAATTAATTTTTGGACCTGTAAAAACTATTTACTTTACCAAACATAACCTAATTTATACTAATAATCTATATACGGTACTCTACAAAAAACAAATTTGCATTATATTTGGGTCCTTGGCTTCCGTAATGGCCATCTGGCCGTTACTTCAAGAATATGTGCGAATTTGTTTTATAGCCCTTAATAATATTGTGCATATGGGCACCATAGGCAATTTGCTGTGAACGTAGTTTTTCCATGATATCTCAATAAATAATTGTCGTAGACCAATATAATTTTTAAACTCTTGTTCAGCATGAAAAACTACATCATATTAATAAAATTATGAAAAAATAACGGAGATAAATCGAAAAATAACATCTTAACAAATTTATATAAAAAACAGTTAAGTATATTAAAATAATGCCAAGAATATAAAAGTCTTAGAATCACTAGTCAAACATAATTTCATCATAAAAAATACGGGTTACTAATAGCATTGATTATATAAACCTACAATAGATAAACCATCTAATAGGAATATCTGTGCCAGTAATTTTGTTAGTTTGTGTGGCCCGCAACCACAGCTGGTTTAAACTGCATTACATTTACATGGGACTACACTAGCGCTCCACAATGGACCACAAAAACAGCTGATATTTTGAGACTAAAAATCTAACATTGGATGGGAAATCTATTTGTGTATAAAATCAATGCTAATAGTCATTTCAAAGTTGCCCGCTAATTGGAAAATGGCAACCGAATTTTAAAATTTGAACTACATGATTGTAATAATTTTGTATAAAATATGTATTTAAAAGCTTTTCAACATTCAATTCAGTAAAATTAATGCATTATAAGTTAAGCTTTATTTTTTAAATGGTAGAACACACCTCTTTAATAAATTGTTTAAATTAGGATTTCTGAAACTGTCAACACTCCTAGCGGCAAATCAATTTAGTATAAAAAAATACCAAGAATAAAAAAATTCTTAGTCACTAGTAAAACCTAAAACCATCATAAAAATAGGTGTTCCCATATGAAATTTCAAAGTTGACTGCCATATTGGAAAATGGCGACAGATTTTTAAAATTTGACCTATGTAATTGTAATGAGCATAAAAATGAGGTAAAGTTCCCTATTTAACGTTTGTTGTGTCTCTGCACAGGTTTAAAAGATCCCAATGGTGGCACAATTAAAAAAATACCCTGTATACTTAAAATTTTAACCACAAAATACAAGTTTGTGTACATTTCAAGTGAAATGATAGCCAGGAGGATGACTGGGTACATGGATCTTGTAATACAAAATTTTAAAATATGTTCTGTTCATATTGCTATGAATTAGATTAGATAATTGATAAGATTGTTTTACTGGACTAATAATCAATTTTTCTACAAAATATTTACTAGCTTATTTACGTTTAGTATAAAAAAATCAAGTTGAATGTAATAAATTTGTAGCCTACTCTACTTAACCCTTTGAGGGTCTAGGGAAAAAAGTCCTAACTCATTTTTCCCCTCTCTTTTCAAGTGCGACATGTACAATATTTAGGCTAAAAATTTGTAGATGCGCAAGTCTTTATAAATTTGTAGTCTTCAATTATTATTTGTTTTTATGACAGTTATTTCCATTACCTATAGTTAATTTCATGCTTTTTTTACTAGATTTAAGATTTTATTTTCATTATCCATCATTATTGAATGTCAAACAATGGTCGTATTATAGGTCACTGCTTTTTTTGCTCATCTGGACTTCCTTTGGAAAATTACAGTATATGCCAAGCATACGTTTATAATAAGGTATCTCCATTACATAACAAGAAAACTGTTAATAATCCATCTTTAAAATTATAATTTATTTTTAGGGTCAATTGCTCATTTTACTTCAAAATTGGTGCTTGTCGCCATGGAGACAGATGTTCCCGAATTCATAACAAGCCAACTTTTAGCCAGGTAAGATAACAAATATTTAGTATTTAGGATAAAATTATTTATTAAGATTTATGGTATTGTTAATCCTTACCAACATTTCTAAATAAGATCAACATATTATTTGATACTAATCAGTCGTTTGCCCAAAACTGGCAGTCGTCGATTCGGAGATGACAGCGATCATTATTTCAGTGGCAGCCGTTGATTTACCGATAACAAGAAAGTGTTCGGTATAATACTTACTATAGTACTATTGTTGTTAATATTCAGTATAATCATGATATCGATGAAAAGATGAACATTCAATCTACCAATTTATAATGTTACAAGTCTTAGGTTTACCCGATCATATGTTTGTTGTTTTGTTTTTGTCACAGCTGATTTCAATTCTTGTTTTCATTCAGTATCAGTCACTGTCGGCAGTAGGTTTTGTGTTTACCGAGTTTTTACCATTATGAGACATAATATATAAAAAATTCCTATAGACCTATAAATTTTTTTAAACTAGACTAAATTTGCTATAAAATGGCTATTTTACTCTGTCCATTTTCATTGGGGAACATTATTTTCAACTTATGGTCCCATACATATTTCAGTTTGTAAACACAAACTTCTACATACTTCTTATATCAGTAAAAAAAATTATGGGTAAAGATTTTGACATAAGCCTAATCCTTTTACTATGTTATTGTCTGTAATTTACTGAAAAAATACATATAACATTATAATATTTGATAAAACCTGTATTTTTAAAAAATTAGAAAGTGTAATACCCTTACGTAACCTGCAAAAACAACCTGAAATTTAAGGGGAAATGGCATACAAGTTCCTAGGTTAGTCAATAACAGCTGATGTAAAAAAAAAAAAAAACAATGTTAATTTAGTCAAAGTTTTAAGTTTTTCACTTTAAGTATTTTAATAAATACAGGGCGTTTCAAAAAGCACTTAACAACTTTGAAAATTCATATACATTTTATTAAACAAGGTACAGAGCTGGTTTTGGTGTTATTTTAAAGGAAAAAACTTCAAGTTTTTTTACCTTAAACTAAAGATGTTCTATGTGGCTTCCGTTGGTTATTCTGCAGACATCCCATCGGTAGTCGATTTCTTCCCAGACTCGCACTAGCATCTCAGGTCTAACTTGCTCAGCAGCAGCGTAAATTCTTGCGTTGAGGTCATGAAGTGTACCTGTCGTAATTGCTAATTATATGTACATTACATGACTTGTGCTGTTTCAATGTAAATCAGTGCCTTCAAAATTCCTCTTGCGTTGAGCAAGAGGAAAGTGTACGGCCCCTTTTTTTCCAAGAGAGAACCATCAATGGGATAGTGTACCTTGATATGTTGCAACAATTTTTAATACCACAGATCGATGAGGATGACCGAGAACGAAATGTTTTCTTTATGCAAGATGGCGCACCACCACACTATCTGACTAACGTCCGGGATTTTCTAAATGACCGCTTCCCAGGTCAATGGATTGGCCATGATGCGCCAATTGCATGGCCCCCCCGTTCCCCAGACCTGACACCGCTAGATTTTTTCTTCTGGGGTTTCATAAAAGATATGGTGTACGTACCTCCTTTGCCGGCCACTACCTGAACTTAGAGCAAGAATTTACGCTGGTGCTGAGCAAGTTAGACCTGAAATGCTAGTGCGA
Organism: Stictocephala bisonia; assembly: GCA_035578905.1. Lineage (NCBI taxonomy): Eukaryota > Metazoa > Arthropoda > Insecta > Hemiptera > Membracidae > Stictocephala > Stictocephala bisonia. The sequence continues at coordinate 80,584 of JAQJVL010000444.1, forward strand.
GTCTGGGAAGAAATCGACTACCGATGGGATGTCTGCAGAATAACCAACAGAAGCCACATAGAACATCTTTAGTTTAAGGTAAAAAAACTTGAAGTTTTTTTCCTTTAAAACAAGACCAAAACCAGCTCTGTACCTTGTTTAATAAATTTTATATGAATTTTCAAACTCGTAAAGTTCTTTTTGAAACACCCTGTATTATAGTGTTGGATCAAAACACAATTAATAGGGAAATACTCAAATTTTGTAAGTGTTAACTGGACTAGATCGGCAAATTAGTGAAGCAAGGTTATTAATTAGGAGCAAGTATTAAAGGACAGTCCAAATGCTGAAGAGGTAAATTGATTTAAGCAAAATATGCTTAGGAAGAGGTAAAGTAAATTATCTTATCATCTTAGCAGAATGGAAAAGTGGTAATCAGATTTAGAGAATTTGAAAATGTTAAACTATGATTTTACTGTGACTTATTAACATGAGATATTGTAAGTATATGTATTGTTTTTTAAATTTAAGCTTATACATTAACATTTTATAGTCCTTCTTATATTGACTACTGTGGTTAATTTGTCAATAGGTAGGATACCAGGATCACAGTCTTAACTTTTTTTATTGACCTTTTTTCAATTTGTAACAATTGCATTACTTTAAGCTTTAAATTGTGATAAGTATTGTAAAGAAAAAAAAATCTTACTCTATGTACGTAAACTTTCTGTTTGACTTATGAAGCTATTATTCACATAGTTAATGTTTACTTGCTGTGGCTGAAGGTTTGTGATGTTATCATATGACTTGTGTGAACAGTTTTAAAGGCATAATATAAAATTTATTAGACATTTATACATGCTTATTTACATTACTAAATTGTATCTATATTATTTAATTTATTGAAGTAGAATCGATAAAGTATACTTTATTCTACTTCATTTTATTTAGACAATGTAAGTGGGCCAAAACTAATAATGAGCATGAGCTTTAGTCCTCAAGTTATTCAAAGTTGTAATAGTGTTGTTAAATTACTCATTTGAGTGATGAGCTTAACATAGCTATCACACTAAAGCATAATTTATTGAAATAAACTTATTAAAGTTATTTTCTTCCTATGTGCATGTCTTAACATACTTAGGCTATCTCTGTGGCATTCTGTGCTTTTTATATCTGTCTCAGGGTGTAAGAGTGTAACAAAGGGCCACTTGGCCCTAATTATGCCTGTTTAAATTTCATATCTATCTCACACTGCCTATACTCACCATCTCTGCCTCTCTTGTACTGCCTCTACCTAGAGCAGAGCACACTCTTTGTGACTTATTAAATCCAAAGAAAAAGAGGCTAACTTTTTGCTATAAGGTATATTTTTCTGATAGAGATTTTCTTATTGCTTCAAGATGTAATGAGTTGAGAGATTTCTGAAACTCTCTAGATTATGCTGCTTGGCAACCTAGCTCGTGCCGAGGTGTAACGAGCGCAGCGAGTGACGGAGTTGGCACGCTAAGCATGCAGGTGTCCCCTAGTATACAACAATCCTCTATAACCGACTTTAGAGTTATAGAGGATCAATGTACCATTCTAGTAATGGAAAATTTAGCTTTTCAAGGTGTTTATATCACACTAATTTCACTGCAGTTGTGCAGGTGAAACTAACATTGTTGTGATAAACTTGAAGAGGATTTTAAATGTAAAGGACTTGAGTTATTGAACAATCAACATTTAACTCTATATATTCTGTTAGATACCGTTTACTGTAGTTGGAAGGTTTTCTTAACAAAAATCTAATGTTACAGAACATTGTAGTGGTAAACTTGCTTTATGTACTTTGTCTCAGGTTTTTAGCTTTGTATTAATGTTTGATGCCTTAGAACAAAAGCAAACATACTTTTATTGATCTTGTAAATTACTGGGTTTCTTTTTGTTTTTGTTTTCAGACTGTTCTTCTTCAGAATTTGTATGTCAACCCTCAGAACTCTGCTAAATCTGCTGATGGTTCTCACTGTACGTACTCACATTAATTTGTTACTAGAATACTAATTTGATCTTACAGTTAACCCTTACCAAACCACTAAATAATAACTGCTAAATAGGGAGTGGCCGTAGCTAAGAGGCTAAGGCAGTGGCTTGCCACACAACCAGTCCGGTTTCGATTCCCGATAAGACCAATAAAAGTTTTTGCCCTGCCGCTCCCATGGTTAGGTAGTTATGTTAAGCCGTTCTTCTCCATGCTGTGTTAAAGAGGGCTTCTTAGCCTTAACTTCGCCCATGGGTGGGAGGGTGGGCCGATACCACTGTGTGTGTATGGATGGGTGGGTGGGTGGGTCAATACCACTGTACATATATGGGTAGGTTGGTAAGTCAATATCCCTAAGTTTCAGGGTTGATGCGGTTGTGATATAAAAGTTTGTAATATACTTTCACATAGATAAGTAAGTCATTCATAACAACTTTTAAGATTAGTTTATAAATACTTGTGAGTTAAATATTGTATTATGAACTGTGATTATTAAAGTAGTGACTTCTGCATAGGGAAAATGTGAGTTCAAATAACAACACTACGTGGCGTGCTTGCGTGTATCTTTTTCTCAATTCCAGTGAGCTCAATAATTTCTCCTTAACATTTAAAGTGCATGACTCTTTTGATTTTTCCGTATTTTGTGAGTAGGTTTTACTTGTCCTTTTGTGTGCAGAAAAATTTAGTTATTCCAAAATATATCTGAAGACCAACCTTTCCCACACTTTCTTTGAGGTTTCCATTTGTATGACTGCCTGATTTTCTGTTACTGATAAAATTGCAAGGTCATCTGACAAAGCCAAACATGTAACTTCTATTTTCCTTCAAAGTTTTATTAGTTCCAAATTTTTTTCTCCTTAAGTTTTATCTCCATTGATGATGGATGACCTTGTCTAGTATTAAATTGATTATTGTTTTCCTTCAGTAGTACAACTAAGGATATTAAAAGGGAATTAAAAATGGTTGTTATGTAACAAGGACACATTGTACTATCGTCTGAAATTCTCAAGTTATTGAGAGCTGAAGGAGAATGGTGGTGTCTAAGACATCTAGATGTCCAAATTGTTGTTGTAATAGTGTTTCTTAAGACAATACAAACACAGGTAGTTTTATTACTCATGTAATTACAGGTTACAATGCATAGCTAGAATTGAAAAAATTATGAATGTTCTATTTGAAATTAAGACAAAAATATTAACTTTTTTATAAATCAGTAGTTTGAATGTTTCTCAATCAGCTCAACTATCATACTTACTCTTACTCCTGTGGCCACTCAAATCCAAGGTGATTTTTGGCCTCGCCAACAAGTTGCCTCCACAATCCTCTATCCTCTGCCATTTCGATGTCTCCACCAAGAAATTACAAAAAAAACTGGGTTCAATTCAATACAGCACAAATACAAGAACGAGCATTTATTTTGGTTATTAAGTTTACAACACTCAGATAAAATGTATTTTTAAAGCTAACAAACACCAGTATGTGTGATTTCTTGTACTTACTTCCAGAGGGTCAAAATATAAAGTTGTAATGTTGGATTGTGCTGTGATTACTGTCGGTGCAAAAATTATGAGTTTGAAGGATGTTTATTAAGAAACTAAGAGGCCTATGACAAATATAATCACACAATTGTTTCCCTTGTTTAATTGTACGTTAATTATAAATGCATTTTAAAATGTTATAATAAGTTTTTAAAATTATTATTTTAATTGGAACAAAAAAAGTGTCACAGGAATTTAAACTATTTTTCTCTGTTCATCAACTTTACACTTTCATTACAATTTTATCTTTTCAAGTAAAAAATTCTTATCAATTTCCTGAAACAACCTTTTCTTGGCTTCCAGAGGTCGTAAAATGAATTATTTGGTCAAGTTGAAACCCTTATGAAATGTACAGTTATGATTTGTTACTTTTATATGCGTAAGTAAATGCAGTGATTTTAAATTGTTTTAAATCAATTTGAATTCACTTTAAATTGATATTTATTTTAAAAAAAAAATGCATTTACTTATGGATATAAAATTAATGTATCGTAATTAATAGCAATTACGACCTCTAGAAGCCAAGAAAATGTTGTTAAATTTTTTCTTGAAAAGTTAAATTTTTCAATTTATAAAACAATAGAAAAAATATGTTTTAGCCATGTATTAAAATATAAATGTGACACATTAATGGGTTTTACTGTAATAAAAGTGTGAAATTGAACAGTGAAAACTAGTTACAATTCAGGTATTTTTATTCCAATTAGGAAAAAATTACTAAAACTTATAGCAACATTTAAAGTGCGTAACATAATATCCAATTAAAGGAGGAAAACAATGGTGTGATGAGATTTTTCATAGGCCTCTTAGTTTCTTAGTACAATACTTTCAAATTCGGGAACACATAATTTATGTGCCGATAGTAGGAAATTGAATTTGATATTTTAGCATGTTCGAATATTTTCATAATGGTCAGTCGCTTATTTACAGAAATTGCTCTAACAGCTGATATTAAGAGTAAAAAGAAAAAACAAACAAAATGTTATTTATAAGATTAACATCTGTTAACTTTCAAGACTGTAGAAGCTAAGCCTTAGTATGAGTTCCAAATAGCTAAGTAGACTATATACTTCTCATCTATGTATAAATAAACCAATGAAATTTGTTTTATTGAAAGCAATACTTAATTTTTCTATAAAAAGTGAACTACAGTACCGCTCAAATTAATTGGAACACACAGGGAATTTCACTCTTTTTATCATGCGACAGTTGGCATCACTGCTACATCACTTGTATTGAACAAACTAACAACCTAACCTCAAAAGGTGTTGATTGTGTGAATTGTGTTATTGTTGCGCGTTTTTGTGTTTGTTAAACAAACTATTGTAGTTTTTCAATAACTCAACTGATGGATACCACACCTAGAAAACGTAGCAAGATTATTACACTACATCAGTATGGAAATATGTCTCAGAGGATGATATCTAAAGAATGTAAGGTGGGTCTAGCTACTGTTAACCGAATTGTTAAGCAATTTAATGATACTGGCTCCTTTTCTGTTAACAGAATAGGAAATTGTGGTCGTAAAAGGAAAACCACACCACAAACTGACCGCCAATTAATTAGGACTAGTAAGATCAACCCCAGGTTGTCGGCTGTAGATTTGGCACGAGAAATTAACAAAAAAGGGGTTAATATTCATGTTAGTACTGTTAAAAGAAGGCTGTCTGAAGTTGGGCGAAAAGCTTACCGACCTAAGAAAAAGCAGCTTCTTACTGTAGCAATGAAGAAGAAACGCTTGCAGTGGGCTAAAACCTACAAACAGTTCACTGTTGAACAGTGGAAAAATGTCCTTTTCTCTAATGAAACACATTTTTTGGTTCAGGGACATAAAGTAAACTTTGTCCGCAGAAGTGCGAATGAAGCTGAGACATCAGCTCACATCCTTCAACAACCAAAACATCCACCCAAAAAAATGTTTTGGGGCTGTATGTCCTATAATGGTCCAGGTCCATTAGTTCCCATAGAAGGTATGATGAACTCAGACAAATATATTGCTTTATTAGAAAGAAGAGTCGTTCCACTCCTTTTGCAAATGTTTCCAGAAAGCAATGGAATTTTTCAACAAGACTCGGCTCCATGCCATACATCTAAAAAATGCAAGAAATTTTTTTTGAGAACAAAATAACGGTTCTGGAATGGCCTGGCAATTCACCCGATTTAAACCCAATCGAAAATCTATGGGCTATTACTAAAAAAAGGATTGCCAAAGAAGATTGTAATACAAAAACATCCATGATTACTGCTGTAATCAAAATATGGTTCCACGATGAAGAAATAAAAAATATATGCAAAAAACTAATAGAATCAATGCCAAAACGCTGTGAAGAGGTTATAAAACACAAAGGAGGACATATTAATTATTAGGGAGCTGTTTGTAATTTTTTTGATCAATAAATTGTCTTTCATTTAAGAATCGTAGTCGTTTACCTGGTGTTCCAATTAATTTGAGCGGTACTGTATCATTTATGAGCATAACAAATATATTAATGAACTGAAATTGACTTGATGCTCCTTTCAGATACAAACCCAGTGCTCAATAGGTGAGAAATGGTAAATAATAGATACTCTGTTGTTTGTTAGCATTGGATTGTTCATGATTGGTAGATAATATTTGGTGATTACCAATGCTTCAAGTGTTTTAAGAAACAAGTCCGTTTCGACCAGAGTTTGTTCTTAAAAATACTTGGAAGCATTTTGAAATCTCCAAATATTATCCACCAATCACTTGAAACTGTTCTAATGTCAACATAATTAATTTGAGTTCCCACGCCCACCAGCAACTAAGGCTTCTCTAATCTGAATTACTTTGTGATATCCAGTGTCATGACCTTTTTGTGAAATGAAAAAAACAAACATAATTAACTTTGACTATTTCTAATTTCTGTTTGTTATTAATTTGATGTGATTTAGTCTTAATGATTTTGCAAAGAAGTGCTTAGAAAACAAAACTCAATACTACAGTACGTGTTTGGGAGGGCTGGTGGGTCAATACCATAGTAGGCTATGTGTATAGGAGGGCGGGTGGGTCAATATCACCATATGTGTATGGGAGGGCAGGTGGTCAATACCACCGTATGTATATGGGAGGGCGAGTGGGACAATACCACCGAACGTATATGTGTGGGTGGGTGGGTCAATACCACCGAACGTGTATGTGTGGGCGGGTGTGTCAATACTACTGTACGTAAATGTGTGGGCAGGTGGTTCAATACCACCGAACGTGTATGTATGGGTGGGTGGGTCAATACCACCGTATGTATATGGGAGGACGGGTGGGTCAATACCAGTGAACGTGTATGTGTGGGTCAATACCACCGAACGTGTATGTGTGGGCGGGTGTGTCAATACCACCGTACTATATGGGTGGGCGGGTGAGTCAATACCAGCGATCGTGTATGTGTGGGCGGGTGGGTCAATACCACCGTATGTATATGGAAGGACGGGTCATCAATACCACCGAACGTGTATGTGTGGGCGAGTGTGTCAGGCTCCGTAAGATTTGTGACAAGGCGGATCAGGATTGCGCCATTTTATCTCTGATAAAAGCACTTAATTGCAAAATCATTAAGACTAAATCACATCAAATTAATAACAAATAAAAACTAGAAATAGTCAAAGTTAATTATGTTTGTTTTTTTTTTTTCATCCACTTCCCCTGATAGTTGCTAATTACTTTTCATTTTAATTTTTCAGTAATCAGCAATGTTTCTGATGAAGAAATGCAAGAACATTATGATAACTTCTTCGAAGATGTCTTTGTCGAGTGTGAAGATAAGGTAACATAGAGTTCATAACCAATTCACAGTTACTACAACTAATAATTGTATACTTACGTATCACACAGCTGGTTTTACTATATAATTGATATCCCTTTAAAATTCTTTTGCAAATTTAATTTGTTATTTTAGCAACAGTTTGTTCTATTTTTGTTTACCACATACTACTTAATTACTGTGATTATTTATTATACTTATGCTTTTGTTTCAATTAGTACTTAAAAAAATAGTTATTGCAATGTACTCAAGATTGGATTTAAAATTTTATTTTAGATTTTATCTAACCATTTTTGCCTGAAAAGAATGTGTTCCTTGGTGTTAATATCAAATTGAAATGTTTTCAGTAACATTGATTAAAGAAATTACTTGATTAGTTCCAGACATAAAAGAATAAATTTGATAGAAAAAATCTTTAAAATATGAACTTTGAATTATTATTTAAAGGACATAAAACATGTAAGGAAAAGCAAACACTAAAGTTTATCATGAATCATGGGTCAGTTTACTGATATTCAAGTTATGTAGTAATGGTAGTCACTAGTCAGTATAGCATTCATAATTTTGATGATCTTGCAAGGGTAGTTTCCTAGTAGAAAAGAGCCCATAAAGATGTCGCAACTAATGTACTAATTTTGCAGTCACTGTAACAAAATGTGGGAATCGTGATAAAACAATTGATTTGTGAAAATAAGCAGAGACTATCCTTATGTGCAGAGACTACACATTTGAACTGGGTAATCGAATGTAAATATCCCATTCAATGTAATATTCAGTTTTTGTATTTATATGTTACATACAGAAGAATACAATTCAACCATCATAGCAATGATAACAGTGGTTTTATTAATAAATATAACGTGAATTATAAATATGATTTATCCATAAACATTGCTATTACAATATTTGTGCCAGACACAGCCAGTCTGAACACATTTTTTTGTTATCACACTATACTTGTCATTCATAGCTAATGTATTACGTTTGCTGAACTTATGTATGTTCTTTTTAATAAAATACAGTATTGTCATATTTTGTTTGTATTGTATTTTATATTTATTAGTCTCTTTTGATCTGTTTCAGTATGGCGAGATCGAAGAGATGAATGTCTGTGATAATCTTGGGGACCATCTTGTAGGAAATGTTTATATCAAGGTAAAACTTGTTAGTGTAAGCTGATTCTGATTGCAAGAGTGGTAACACATCAGAGAAGAATTAGAGATCACATCCAATAGTGCGGTGTATATATAGCGAATAGTTTGTCATGCAATGCCAGGCCCTCTCTAATTTCATCCAAATCCTCAAGGATAAAAGTAATAATTCTCTACAGATGTATAAAGATGTACATTAGTTGTAATTTATATATGACTGCCACTCAGGCGTTCGCGGTGAAAAAGTGACTTCTGTTTATTTTTTTCCATTTATTATTTCCGTGTAAGTAAATGATTACATGGAAAGTCCTGCATGTTGTTAATTTATTCATAAACTTTTTGATTCATATTTCATTGAGGGGTACCAGAAAGTAAATATAGAGGATCTGGGAAACAGTCCATACTTCTCATGGAATGTTAACAAGATTGGTTGGCCTCAAGGCTAAATTTTGGGGCCTATTTTGTTCCTAATCTATATAGTGAATCTGCCATCTAATATAAACACGAACAACTGTGACCTAAACCAATACGCGGATGACACGTCAGTCCTGGTCAGAAGGACGGACTCACAATCATTGCAAAAATTCCTTCTCTTTTTTACCAAGCCCGGGCCAGTTATCAGAGATTTAGGATATCATGGATATGTAATATTTTAATGTAACTCTTACTATAAGATTTACTTTAACAAATGCTATATTATACTTTAATTATGCAAATATTTGTATTATATCAAGATATATTGTGTGCAAACTAAGGAGTAAAGTACTGTAATATTTTAATTATCACATAACAAATATATATTTTGTTCATATTATTTTACCTTAGTTGTCATATGATTTTATTTTTTCAACAAAATAGTAAAAATACTGTAATTTGTTATTTATGACATAATTATATATTTTATTTAAATCAAAATGCTTTATAAACATTTACCTTAGTTGTCATGATTTATTTTTTTCATTCAAACTAATAAAAATACTGTAATATTTTATTTTTGACTTAAAAATTATATGTTTTTTCAATCAAAATGCTTTTATAAGCATTTACCTTAGTTGTCATATGATTTTAATTTTTTCATCATACGTTGTATTCCAGATACTGAAAAATTTCTAGTTCATTCCTAATTGTCACTCCTTTCCTTTATAAGAAGGAAAGAATTGTTGGCAAACAGATGACATACAAGCTAAAAAAAATCAAATCTAAAAATTTAAAAATTCCAAATATATCTTCGTCAACAAATAGTACTTAAATATCTGCTTACCCATTGATAATTCCAAGTTGTCGGAGACATATAAAACTATCATTTTATCCATTCCGTAACTATTGTAAAGTTGGTTGAACATTTAAAATTAATATGTGAAATAATAATTTTGCTTGAGAGCAGATATGTAGGTTTTTTCTGATTTCTTAGTTCCGCAGAGAAGAAGATGCAGAAAAGGCTGTTACGGATCTCAACAACCGCTGGTTTGGTGGACGGCCTGTCTATGCGGAGTTGAGTCCTGTCACAGACTTCCGTGAAGCTTGTTGCCGCCAGTACGAGATGGGGTAAGCAATAGATGATGTAAAAGTTGAAATTCTCATATGTCCAAGATAAAAAAAAAAAACAAAAACCAGTGTGTATTTGGAGGCCATTGTAACCGTACGTCTTATTTCATTTGCATCTCTGTACATTTTATTTGCATACATTGTTTCAAACAGTAAAGTTGTTGGTAAAATCATAAAACATCAATGGCTCATGAAGACATGAGCCTGGCTCAGCTCGTGCCATAATTAAGACGGTCTGTAAGTTGCCAAGCAAAGCGCAGAGTGTGTTAATTGTTGATAGTTTTATTGTTGAGTGTGTTGTTCTATAGTATTGCTTTTTAGTGCAACAGCAATTTTGACAACACAGGAAAAATTAATTAAAGACAAAAACTAAGTTTTTCATGATGAAAAACTTACTTATTGGATATTTTATAAATTGTAGAAATAAAAACTCATACAACAACAAAATTTAAATGTATACTCGAGGCCTTTAAAAAAAAAGAGTTTTTCACTGTCAAAAGTTGCTTGTTGCTTTTGACAATGAAAACATCTTTAAAAAGGCATCAAGCATACTTATTAAATTTGTATTGGATTTTTTGGAGTGTTTATTTCTACAAATAAAAATAAAAACTTATTTAACGAATTCACAAGATCATAAGGGTAAATCTCTTCTATTTTGTGTTGCACAAAAATTACACAAAACCTAAAAAAAGCACATTAAAAAAATAGCAAATGATAATACAATAATTAATACAATAAAATAATAATAATATAACTAGGATAATACAATAAAACTGAGTGTGGCATTAAAGAGAAGAGCTATGTGCACATTCAAACAATGACAGTAGCATTGACTAAAAACAATTTACTGGTGCATTATGGGTGGGTCGTTACACCACTGTACGTGTATGTGGCGGGCGGGTGGATCATTACCATATTACTTGAATGCTTATGGCTACGAATGGTGGGAGATTCAAATATGGTTTTTGAATTTATTATTTCGGTATGATTAATACTGGGCGTCACATGAGCATAGAGGCTAATAGGCTTAACGTAAACAAAAATTATTCTTAAAGTGTGCCACATAGCCATTACATGTAATCAAATCTGATACATTAAAATGTATCAATTTTATATTTGAAATTTGTGTTATGATAGTTCTTTATCTAGGTGTACTAAGTAATTACAGCATAATTACATTTATTAGACATGTCTAATAAAATATTTAGTATCAATGTTTGTGAAACATGTTATCAATAGACTAATATTATTTATTGATAAAATGCCCATTTTAAAATTTTAATTTTTGTGTGTTTTAGGGAATGTACTCGCAGTGGGTTCTGTAACTTCATGCACTTGAAACCTATTTCTAGAGAGCTCAGGCGATACTTGTACAGCCGCAAAAAAAAGAGTGGACGCAGGTATTGAATTTGAATTCTGAACAAATTTTATTTATTGCACTTTTATCATTTGTATAAGCAGTTGTTTCAACACTTGCAAGCATGCTGTAAATGGTTAAGTAACAGAGAAGCTTGCAAATAAATAAAAAAAGTTTAAGTATAGCTATGTTAGAGATAGGTAACTTTCTCATATGTTTCTTACAAGAGATCTTCAATGTTTAAGTATAGCTATGTTAGAGATAGGTAACTTTCTCATATGTTTCTTACAAGAGATCTTCAATGTTTAAGTATAGCTATGTTAGAGATAGGTAACTTTCTCATATGTTTCTTACAAGAGATCTTCAATGTTTTATTGTGTGAGGATTATATAATCATAACTTTAAAAAAATTGGAAACATCAAAAATAAAAACATTTATTCATTATTTTATAGGAACTATAAAATTGTTCTATCTATAGAGCTGTAGCGATCAGTGTTTGTGCTTGGACATTGATGTTCCATTTACTCTGATGTGGGGCTGAAATAAAGAGGTAAATGGTAAAATAGAGAAATACGCACCAACTAACTAGTAATTTATAGGAAACTTCTAAAACATTCTTGAACTATATAAAAAAAATTTTCCCAAATGTGATGTTCTTAGACATATTAATAAATTGTAGTTTTCTTGACTTTGTACTCCCATCTTTGCTTAGAAGATTCTATTCTGATTAAAATTTGAACTCAGAACTTCCTAATGTTTATTTATTACGAATGTTAATTAATACATCAGCATGCTGCTCGTAGTAGATGTAAAAGTATGTGAATTAACCTGTCATACTCTGTTTATGACCACACCTGTCAAGTGTTAATTTATGACCACAAAGGCTTATAAAGGAACTACTGTTTAAAAATATTAGTATATAAGGAGATATAGGACTTTAGAAGACTTACCTAAGAAGACAAATTTGCTGATGTCCTATCTCTCCTAATGCTAATTCCTGGCCTGATACCCTTTAACCTAACTTATATTAAAAAATAGGGAGAATAAATTGTGGCAATATTGTGTGATTTAACCTACTTAATTATAGACTGCAACTTAACCAATATTTGGTTATTTAATTTATTACAGGCTAAAAAAGAAGACCACGATTTTGAATAACTTGTCATTTTACAAAATTATTTTTACTGTATTTTTAATTATTTTGTCATTGGTCACCATTTCTTCTTTTAGATTTTCTTGAAACCAGATACTTTTTATCCTAATTAATCTTGTTTTTCTTCCTACTTCTGGAAAGACTCTGAATCCATCCATTTTTGTTTTCCATTTATGTAAATTTAATAGTTTTCTCTAAAATTGTTAAGTTTGAGGTTTGGTAATAGGGCATCCTGTCAAGAATTAATGGAATAGGGGAGATAGAACATCATCAAACTTATCTGCAAAGACAAGTCCAACTGAGGAAAACATACAAAGATACAAAAAATAACACATGAGTTGAGTGTCTTCTTACCTGAGAAAATTTTTGTGTGTTGTGTCTTCATAGCAGTTCCTTTGTATCATGTTGTTTTCTCAGGTGAATGTGCTGAACTCTATCTATCCTATTACAATGAATTCTAAGTATATATCTGTTATATGTTCTGATGATAGATCTAATTTTAGAATTTTAAGCCACTTATGAGTTTGTATAATCATAATGTTGAATTGTACAGACTGAATTTGATCTGTTAACAGGTCTCGCAGCCGCAGCAGAGATCATGTTGGATCACGGAGGTCTCGCTCACCTCGTAGGAGTGGTGGTGGTGGTGGTGGAGGTGGTGGCGGCAAAGACCGGGATCGTGGCCGACGGGATAGGGAAGGCAGATCTGGCCGCTACTAAGTAAATGTTGTTGGTTAACTAACAGTCAACAAACAATCTGTAATAGAATAATTATAATTGATTTTTTTCCTTTGTTAGTGATGAAATTCCTAGCTATCAATAGTGACTTCAATGCAGGTGGTCATGAGTTAAACCCCCCCCCCCCCCCCCCAATAAAATTTAGCTTATTTGATTTGGGCCATAACAATGTTCAACTTCAGAGTTAAATGCCACTGGTGTTAAAAAATCACAAACAAAAATTAAAATTGTGTTCTTGTTATTTAGTATAATCTCGAAAAGTGAGTTATTAGATTTCCTGCCCAAGCGACTATTTAGTTAACACGTCCAATGCTGATGACGCCAGTTGGCGTCACACAGAACGTGCCTTGTATGCTGATGACGCCAGTTGGCGTCACTCCCGCCTTTTTGCAAGCCAACAAGAACGTAAAAACCAGAACGACGCCACTTGGCGTCATTTATTATTTTTTACATTATATTGCTAATGTTTGAATAAAACATTTCGTGAACATGTACATAATAAATTATAAAATAATAAACATCTAAAAATAAAATAAAATATTTCAGCATTTGCACAATAATGAATTTTCATGTCAGCAGTGAACGTGTTAAAAACATTCATAATTAATTGTATTGTTACATATGACCTATGCCATATTCTAACACGTTATGGCATGTTTAAAATGATAGTTTTAGTCTTCGTAAATTAAGTAAAAAAAATATATTTTTATGCTAGACTAGAAATAAAATGTATTTAACTTTTTTCTTTTTAATTTATTGCCTCTGGTAAAAATGTTTTTCTAGTTATAGATTGTTTCCACTTTTTTTAATACTTTACTCAAATTAGTTTTTGGTTCTCATCTTTCTCTATAATATATAATAATTTTAGTAGGTCACCAGTAACATACAGTTTTGAATTAGATTATATGATTGGAATGTTGGAAGAACAAGGCCTGTTTAGTATTGATTTTTCAGGATAGTAAATCTGTTTACTCTTTAGTTTTTTATTTTGTTAAATGAAAAGTTTTTAAAATTAGGAAATGATAGAGTATTTGATTAGATATAAAAGGACTATTGGACATTTTCCATGATTTTGTGGGTTATCCTAAGTCCTATAATCCTCGTTTAGTGTAAAAAAAAAATAGTTATTGAATGTGACAGTATTTTATTTTGTTTTTCATAATTGTGTCTTCTTTTCATCATTGCAGGTAAAACATATTTTCCCAAGTATAATAAAATACAATTTTCAGGATGTTTCATTTGAAAGAAAATTATAATATACATATCTTTAAGGTAGTTATTTTCTATCTAAAAATAAAAACTATGGACAGCATATTTTTCAAATGTACAGTTACAAAATACAGTTAAACCTTGATAACTCAAACTTAGAGGAACAAATTCAGGTTATTGAATATTAGGGTAAACAAGGTTCAAATTACCAACGCTAAAAACCAAATATAACTAACTCTATCCAGATAGCTCACAGTATACAGGGGCGTACACGAAGTTTGTAGGCAATATGCACTGCACTACAGTGATGTTGTCACATTGAATTGCCTCCCTCTCTTCTAACTAGCTGAAGTTAACGAGATATGTGTATGTTGACTGACACAGCCGCTCTACGTGCTTTACAGAGGACATTTCACACATTATGAAAAATTTGTTAACACTAGGATGGGATGAGCTATCTGGGTAGAGTTAGTTATCTGTGGGTGAAAACTATCTACTTTGCTTTAAAGAGAGTCTAGAGAATACTTATCTAAATTTATTAGGTAGTAAGGGTGCATAAAGTCTAAATAAAAGGCATACATATGAAGTGTGGGGTGGGAACGATCCTGTTGCAACACGGAAGTTTTCATTGCAATAACTAGTGCACTTAACTTTGATTAATTGAAGTTCCTCCTCATAGCTTTCAAGATTGTTAATTTGACAGATTACTAAAGCGTTTATTGTTAAAAAGCTAACAGAAGATTTTGACGGTTATAAAAACTATCCAATTCGCTCTTAAGTGTAATTAATAACATTAACCTTCACTTCATTTAAAACTAGATTGTGTAGTGTTGTTATAGAATGGTTTTTTAAAATCATTTATTGAATATTTTTAATTAGCTGTTATTTACAAATTATTAGTTATTATTTAAATAAGCTCATATTTTCTTTTGATTGTTGATTTTATTACATAAAGCTAAGCATACGTATAAAAATAGGAAAAACAATGAATTTTAAAGTTTTTTACTTACCAAACTGATTCTTAAACCATAATTTCTATGTTGTTTGATATTCACCCATTTGCATCCTTTGATGCATGAGTGTGCCAAATGTTATCGGTGCAATATTGCCAGTAGTTATGTACAGGTGTACCAGTGTGGCAGACTGTATCTGATTATTGGTGTGATATTTACCTCACTACTACTCGTTTGGTTACCCACGAGTGTTGTTGGCATGCACCTTTGTTTGGTGACCATTTCAAAACGTATCAATGTAAATTTATATTTATGCTTTATAAATTCAATTAAATAGTTTAAAATATATATTTTATAGAGTCTAATCAGCTACCAACGAAAATTTTAAAAATCTTGATATAATGTATCGGCATCAGGGCCAAAATCAAATATCATTAGTAAGAAAACAGACAATGAAAATTGAAAAAAAGATCTCTCATCACAAAGCTAAATTCAAGCTGGAAATCCACATGAGCTCGTGTACCTCCGTATTTCTAAAACTTACTAAAACTAAGTCCAATGTGATTCATAGTTTTAAAAATTGTTTGAATAGTTTCAAAAATTAGTTATTCAAAACAATTATTCAAAATTAGTTTGTAGTGTAGTGTTCGAGGAATAATTGTATTAAAATTATTAGTATATTAGGACATAGGACATCAGCAAACTTATCTAAGAAGACAAGTTTGCTGTTGTCCTATCTCTTCAGGGGTAGTCTGTTACTGCAGGGGTTCTCAAACTTTTCAGGCCCATCCCCCCCCCCCACCTTGGTATACTATAGGCTAGCACCTCCTTATAATTTGATAATTACGATAGTGTTGTGGATACAAAGTACCTATACAAAGGTTTTATAATGTGTTTGTATTTACTTCAACTTTGTCATTAAAGTACATATTAATTCATCTTGTATATGTAATATTGAATGTAACGATAATAATGTTACAAACCTTAAATCGTAGGCTTTAGGGATAATCCATGTTTATTTTTAACGCAATGACAGTCTGTACTATTATATATATAATTTCTAATTAGTGTTTTTCATGGTCAAAAAACTTACTCTATTTTTTCTGCCTTACTAATTCAATATTTCATTTTCCCAAGTTTCCCATACCCCCCTATACAGTCTTCACGCCCCCCCTGGGGGTTACGCACCTCAGTTTGTGAACCCAAAAATTACTGGACTGATACCCTTTAATATAAACTTTTATTAAAAAAGTTAAGAGTAAACTATTTGTGGCAATATTACACAATATAACCTACTTAATATTAGACTACTACTAACTCAACTAATATTTGATTATTTTATTTTTTTACAGGCTAAAAAGAAGACTGTCAAGATTTTAAAGAGTTAACTTGTCATTTTATGGGATGAGTTTTATTGTATTTTTAATTAGTTTCCATTTAAGTTAGAGATACGCTGTAATATCTTAAAAATAGTAAGTTTTGAGCAAATTGTTTCTTTTCTTCAGTTATCTCTGTTTAGTATTAAAATTGGAAACATATTGCAACTGTCATATTTACTTTCAATCCTTAATTACCTTTAGAAACAAAAAATACCTAATTTGCATTTTAATTGGCAGATCATTTGATAAGGGGGTGAAATGGGTGATATTTATCATAAAATGTTTAACTACTGTAATAAAGGCTTGAAAATCGTAAGATCTTTTAATTAATGAAGAAAAATTACTTGCTTGTTGAGAAATATGTTGAGAAATTCTAACTATGAAAAATTTAACAACTTTTTGTAAAGTTATGGGTCGGTTCCATTTTTTCGTTTAAGGTTTGGTTTGGTTCTTTACTGATATCAGTTTTTGGTTTCCGGTTCTGAGTACTTTTTGAGTACATGCCTCAGAAAACTGTCTAATACCTTTACACCAGTAAATCAACAAATAATGTGGATTCAGTAATTAAAAAAAAACAATGAATATTATTTTGGAAATTTACCCAATGTGAAGTATAACACACCCTAAAAATCAACAGGACATAATTAAAAATAAAATCCTGACCAAAAGCTTGTATAGGATTTGAAAACTGATAAACTGTTTTTTCTTAATTTCAAAAAACACAAAGCTGTGAATATTAAAATTTCCTTTTAGCATAACCTTTTTTGAAGTAAGCCCATTTTGTACAAACTGTTCTCCTGAGGTAGGAAAAAGTAATGAGCACAACATTTTATAAAATATTAGTTGACAAGTTCACTAACACCAGAGTAGTAGTAATATACACAAAAGAATCACACAAATTTTCAGTGCCACTGGCACTTTCTTCAGGTACTTCTCTCTCTACTAACCTGAAGAAAGTGCCAGTGGCACTGAAAATTCGTGTGATTATGTGATTCTTTTGTGTATGTTACTACTATTCTGGTGTTAGTGAACTTGTCTTCTAAGGTAAGTTTGCTGATGTCCTATCTCTCCAATATACTAATTCCTGGCCTAGTGTTCTCTAACCTAACCTAAAATATTAGTTGGAATTTTCCATCTCTCATCGGAAATTCAATAAAAAGTGACCATATATTTTTGTAGTTTGGTCTTTTTAGCTTATATACTGGAAATTTATAATATTTTACATTGTAAGTCAATGAATTTATTTTACCATTGAGTATCAGTTTTTCCATGGTGGCAAACAAAGTACATTTACATGATAGTCTTGAATCAATATAATTCGCGATATCATTATAGTGAAACAAATATATATCTCTGCAAAAGTAGTCTTAAGTGATGAAAATAGTTATGTTAGATTTGTTATCTTGTTAAATTCATGGTGTAACCTTTAATAGGAAACGTTGTGGATCAAGGTAAAGGTCAAAGCTGTCTACAATGTTCTTTACATTTGTGTTTATTGAGAATAAAAATTATAATTTCCATATAAAGTTATATTACCTAGGGAGTGGTGGTGTGATGTTCTTTGTTTTGGAAGCAACCCTTAAAACTGAATGTGATCCCTTGGTGGTGCTAAAGAACACAAAGTTTTTTCAAGATAAACCAAATCTGAATCTAGTGTTACTTATAAAAAGTAGTGCTTTCAAGTCAAAATGTTGTCTCTCAACAAGTTTAAATGAATGTTTGTTCATTTACTCACTATTTAAACAATGCTAAACATGCCGCCCATCTTTTTTCTCTAATGGGTTGAGCTAAAATGTGTCATTTTTGTTGTTAATGTAATACTTTCTTAAAAATTACCAAAACACTAAAAATCCAATTTTTATCATGGAAATTATGTTGACCACAAAGTCCTATTCGCTAGATCTGAAATTTATTTGAAAAATTCCACTCGAGTTTGTCTTGTTTTATTAGAAATTTCAGCAATCCTGATATTAACCATTCGGAGTGGTTTGACTCAACATATACATCGTGGTCTATTTACGCAATAATACAGAGTCATCATCAGTGTTGAAACGGACGAGCGGTCTAAGGCGTTGTACTGAGGCCAAGTACAGCACTATAGATCGTCAGTTTGAATCCACCGGCTTAGGAGGTGGAAGTTGATGGGATACAACTTATAGTTGCAGGGTACAATACACATTTTGTTACTTTTTACTTATTATAAGAGGAGGAGAACACGTTTTCTATTATTTTAATTGAGTGTACTTTTATATTTATTTAGAAAATATATTATGTAAAGTACAATAAAAGACGTGTAAATAGCTGGATATAAAAAAATTAAAAAAGTGGACACATACAAAATAGCATATAATGAACATTATAGTTAATATTTTATCAGTAAAAATGAAGATGTATTAAAAAAAATCATACGTTAAAGAGTTGACAAATTGTATAAAGTCTCAGCTTCTCTTTGTTAATGGTTGAGTACAAGTTTCAACAATAATTATTTGATTGTCAGATCAACTGTCAAGAAGCAACTATATTGTTTCCTGGCTTCCTCGCTTTTTCATTAGAAATTAAAATCTAAATATGACCACAAAACGTATAGAGAGTATCCGACATGTACTGTCTTGGGGACAGTTAGCTTAGGTTTGTATTTTAGTCTTCCCAACCTGACCTTCGATTATCCTTAACAATTTGTCATAAATGTGGTGTGTTTTTATATTGTTTATAAAATTTAGCAAAATCTTTTTGTGGTGCTTGAACTTATCATTTAAAACTAGGCGAGCGTTTAATTTCGTAGCTTTATATATTTCAATATGTCTAAGATTGTTCAGTTATAGTTTGCTATGCTTGATTTCAATATTTTTAGCTATGCTTGTAATATTGTGTTATTGTATGCCATTAATACTTAGGTGTTTAGCAAAAGTAGATTTTTGTACTTGATTTTGATTTGAAACTGTTCTTTATTTTTTTCTAAAGGAAAAGCCAGTTGAATAATATACATTTGTGAGCAATTAAGTTTATATACTTCAGCTTGATCCCAATAAGAGTCATAAAACATTTTGGAACGGATCAGCTTATAACCACCAGCAGATCATTTTTCATTTGGATATTATTTAATGACACTTTCTAAGGAATAGTCTGCCTTTTTCGTAACAAAGACTATATTCCCTCATATACACCCATCATACTCATTCAAAATCCATATTTGCGCATATTTTGTAGATTAAGAATAAATATACAAGACATTTCTCTAAGGAAAAACAAACAGGATTAAAGTTGACAACGATTATAAAACACAGCTAAGATGACACTTCCAGTCAATAAATACAATTTGCGCTGTCACCACTTATGTCCTCTTATCATGTTATTAAGAATCTGTCTATGCAATTAAGGAGGCATAAATTATGTCTACGAATCTTGCCCAAGTGATTTTACATGCACAAAAACTTGTGAATCTACTCAAACAAAATTAAGTAAATGTGATTAGAATTCAATAATCAGCAAAAAAATAACTAATTGGTTTAGATATTGGAGTTAAATATGTAATGGAGATAATTAATTACCAAAAAATCAGTAGAAGAAAAAAAATAAAATTACTTAAATAATTTATATTTAATAAATTATTATTTTTTCAAAATTAAAATCAAAACTGATAATTTGTAACATTGGCAACAAGTCATATTTTGTTATTGTATTTAAATTAGTTAAGAACTTTTCCATTTTATTTATTACAAATTGAAAATGAACTTGCACAGAGATGAATAATAACTTTAAAAGCTCTCAATACTTAGTGACACTTGTTTGTGAGTATTCGATGATCTCTTCAGATTAGAGCTTTCAGTCAATAATACATTGCAAGGCAATGGGTGGACTCAAGAGGCAAGGCTTTGCAGTTCTCGCAGGTGAATAATACATCTTAGTTAGAAATATTGATTGTGGCTTTCAACCTCTCAGAGCTTTCTTGATATCCATCTATCATCTTTTTATCTAAAAGTATAATAACATTTTTTTAATGAAAATAGTTCTTTTAACATGGCTACAAAATGAACTAAATAAAATAGGTGTCTCTAAACTATGTTATGTTTACTTTGATTATTTCTCACAGAAGGTTGGAGAACCATAGAATGTACATTACTAAATGTATAACATTTTTTTGATAATGACTGTATTTAGTTAGTTATTATTAAGCTGTTAGCTTCTTTTAACTGTCGACATGTTATATTCTGTGGATTTACTTACTCCAGCACAGCTCTCTTATGGCTCAGACCCAAACAAGCTTCGCACTTAATTGTACAGAACCAAGGACATATAAATATTAAATACGCTTAACTATTTTTTTTATTTTATGTATATTTTTAAAACAAGGTTATTCACAATCATATTCAAGCAGTTTAAATCATCTCCATCAGGTGTATGAAAGTGGTTCCAAATTTACAGCTACTCAACTTTCCAGCTAGTGTGTGTCAAACGTAAGCTAATAACATTGACTATAGAAAAAAAGAAGACTGACTAAAATTAGCAACCATAAACTATGTACATGTACCTAACGAAGCATTGTCATATTTTGTTTATGTAATGAAAACAAATAACAGCTTCATCACATTAATTTACTGTATTTAATCACTATTTGTTAGTTAAGAACTTGACATATTTCTTTCTAAAAAAAAATTTTTTGTCATTAAATATATAACCAGATTGTCTCATCTGAAAGCGTCATATTAAGGTTCTGATCATCCAGAGAAAAGGGAGTAAGGTGAGGTTACTATACGTCCATGAGGCAAGTCGAAAAGTAGTTTGTTTCTACTGTTAAAGCTGGAAACCTTAGAGTAGAGAGGCTCTAAGCTGTTAGCACATCTAACTGTCCCCATACTAGGTTCCGTAGAAACACTTGCTCCATCTGGCTCCTATGGCACAGACTCAAACCCAAACAAGCTCCGCAGCTAATTGTACGGATCCAAGTAGGTATAAATATTAAAGCAGTTATAATAAAGCTTCTAAAAATTTCTGTTGCTTTTTTTCTATGGCTTTCTTATGAGTCGGCACTAGTAGTGTATTGCTGTAACCCAGCTACTTGGAGACAAAGTGTTGAGGAGATTGTAGGCGATAGGTTTTATACTCGGTCCTTTTAATAATGACATGACGTCCGCTCAGTGGTTGCTATAAGCATGGATACTACTAGAGAACTCTGGGGTATCAATGCTGAGTAGTAGTCAGTGTTCAGATGTTGTATAGGAGAGAGAACCGAGTAGTACAGTCTTGTCAATTAGATGAAAATCAGACCAATACTACGTGGTTCGTATTCCATGTAAAGCTTTTGGTCCCTTAGTTGCCCTGGCTATTGGGCTATTAATATTTGGCTCTTTCTGTGGAACAATCAGACTTAGTTAGTATCCAGATTATACAGTTCAACTAAACTCGTATAATAATTTGTATTTGTCTTTAAATACGTACAAAGTTGTGTCAAAATCTCATATGTAAGAATGCTGTATAAGTAGGAGTCAACACAATAGCCAAATTTTCTAGTGTTGACCAGACCAGTACCTTGTACAGGGTATTTCAACTCTCGCTACAAACTTTGGGATATTCCATGAACCAAAAGAAGCCATGTAAGTAATGGTCTATCTCTTTCTGTTTACTGTCTGTATGTGTTTTTTTTTAAATCATATTTTTCAAAATACTTGACCAAATGTGACCAAACTCAAGTAAACTCTTTATAAGATTTATTAATATACGGTTTGAGGGACGGGGCTAGGCACAGTGATGGGTATATTTACACTACTATTTCTATTACTATATAAATCTACAGTCTCTTTTTGGTCTTCTAATTGTATTTGAATTTCTCGATTAATTTGTTTGTTTCCATTTCTTCAGTATTCCACTGATCACTTTAGCTACTTGATCCTTCCCTCTTTTGTTTAAGTGTAGGTCATGTAATGTAAAAGGATGCCTAGGAAGAAGGTGCAAGGGAAGTATCTTCATATAATTTTTGTGTGTTTCCCCAATTTTTTCTATTTCATCATTAATAACAGAAATTTTTAAATCCGGTTCAGGGTGATCCCCGGCATGGGAATTGTCCCCAAGAGCAAGTTTGTATGTTTAGAATCATTAATTAATTTCTTGATACTATCCCTGAGTAATTTGATGCTTGTCGACTATGTTGTTCGCACCTGCAATTACTAGAAGATGGTCTATTTTGGTCAGTCTCTAGAGATCGGCTTCATTTCCTCCACTACCTGGTCAAACCTAGCTCCAGGCCTGACATGGGAACAAACATTAAAATTTGTTCTTTGTTGAGTCAAATTGCTTATACTTTTTCCGTGGCTATCTGCAAAAATTAACAATTTTGGTTGATCAGGCCTATTTTCTTTAATTAGGGCAGTATGTAGTATTTTGCTACAGATATTCATGTGTTTCATTGATTTATTAGTGGGAATGCTCTGTGAATCTTTCTCACTTATAATGGACTTGCCGGCATCAGCAGGCCCATCAATATCCAACATTTCAAAGCTGTTTTTTAATTGTACATAAGAATTTTTGGAAGAGCATGGGGTAGGCTTCCTTGAGTATTTCTTCGATAAATAAAATTCCTCCTCGACTGGAGTTTCATTGCAATGGAGTAGGGGGTAGCAGTGCATACACTTGTTTAGATTTAATTCCTCAAGCTTTTTATTCAAATCGTGGTTTTCAGACTGTAGCATTTGTACTGCAGTTTTTTAGGTTTACATTTTCCCATTTGTATCTTTTAAGCTCCTGTAAAATTATTTGTGATTGAAAATCTCTTGTTTCACATTGATTGGGCGTTTGAGGAGTGGCTTTCAGTCTCGATAATTCATTTCGTTCCTCCATCAGACTTTTTTCTGTCATTGCAACCAACTGAAAGTTAGGATCTAAATATGATGAAGTGTTAACAGCTGCATCTTGTGTTTCAACATGCTTTATTTTTCCTGCTTCATTATTATTGTAACACGTACTTAAAGCTTGACATTCTGGTACCTTACTTGTTGAACCTGACTTTAAATTATCCTTGCAACTTTCTAAATTATCTACAGATTTTAATTTTACAGTATGCAGAGGACTGCTGAAAGCGGAAGGTGAATCCTGAAAAGAAGATGAATTTCACGTCTCTAAATCAGATGTACTTAAAAGAACCTGTTCACTTTTATTAGACTGGGAACTGTTAATGAAACTCTTTTCAGCTTCTTTCATGGCTTTTAAAAAATCTTTCCGGTTTTTTAATTTCCATGTCTTGTTTTATTCTCTTGAAAAGAACAACAACCTACTTTCTTTTACACAAGCAATGTCTGAAGTTCCATACAAAGTCACATTATATTTTATAATTTTTGTAGAAATGTCAATTGTGTTTATCACTGCGGGCCAACAAGACCAGCCCCTCATCTTGGCAAATATTCTCTTACTCACTTTAAATTTTGCTTTATTTTTAGAATCCATTCTTCTATACAGCCATTAAATTATTCACAAAATAATTTAAAATTTGCAAAATAAGAATTATAATAACACTAAAATTTTATTTTAATCTTCACGCCAACTGTATAGTAATATAAAATTGGACATGTAATTCTATTTTGTAAATATATACAATTTTATTTTAAATTGTATACGAAGATAAAATATATCTATTTTTATTAAGCCAAAGTATAATGTTAAAACTTAAAAAACATTGACCCAGCCAAGTTGGGTACTTGTCCTTGCGATAGCAAAGAGTTCAAGGTCAGAATATATGCATGCCTCACTGATAACTACCTGCCCATCAGTTGATACTGGATTCTCCAGGAATAACAGTGTTTACTTATTTTGCAAATTAAAACACTTAGATCCTTATTTCAGTCACAATTTGTGTTTATAAATATATTATTTATATACGCAAAATACTAGATTCAGTGAAAATGTGACTAATTGTTTATGTCATTTTATAAAAATGAAATAAAATAAAACAATTCAATCCTTTTACTTCTGTAACATTACCAAAATACACTATCAATTTAGGTAAGTTGACATTTAACTTCTGATTTTAATTAATTCTTAAGCACACAGTATTTCAAATTTATATATTTTAGGTTAGAACTCACTCACTATTTCACTTATAAAATATAAATCATGGCCTTGTGTTTTTTGAAATTTAAGCTTCCAGTAAACATAACCATTGTTATTTTTTAAATTAAGCTTTATTAAAGAAATCTACAGCCAGTTATGGTTAAATTATATTTAAAAAATGGCTGAATAACTGAGATTTTAGTTCTTTATCAGAATTACAGGTTTGTAGAACTATGTCAATTTCCCAACTATTTAAATCTGTTGTAAGGAATATTCAGGGTTCATTTATAGAATCTTTAAAATGTCTAAAAATATTTATGATCATTTTTTTAAAATTGAGATATATTTACCACTCTCAAGAGAAAAATAATCAATTTGAGAAATTCAGGGGGTCAAGAATTTTTGAGAATGCCTTGTCGGTCTGTTCTATTCATAGAAAGGAGATCACAAAAATCCAACTACAACAACAATGTTATAGATTTATTTGCTTTTAAGAAGAACAAACTAGCTCAATTGCTCTTAAATGAAATACTTACAAAATCCTTTGTCTGTTTGTTTTACACTATTGTATTCTTTTTGTATTTTGGGAATGTTTATAGCCTTAGTGTTACAAATACAAATCAGAGTCAATACATTTTGAGAAGGATCAGCTGATAACCACCGGCTGTTCATTTGTCATTGGGCTATTAATTAATGACACTTTCTAAGGAATAGTCGGCCTTAGTTTGTAACAATGACTACATTCGCTCATATACACTCATCACACTCATTTGAAATCCATATTCGCCCATATCTTGACGATCGGCGTCTTATGAATAAATAAATAAATAAAAAATAAATAAAATAAAACATCGGACATATACCCATTATATATTTATATGTAATTAAAAAATGTAGCAGTAACTAGAGAATATTAAACCTCCCCTATCATGATCATCCGACGATGAAATTTAAACCTCATCGTCCTGATCATTACCGACGCTCGGGAGAAGCCTCAGCATCTGACTGTGATAGAGTGATATTTGACATTGTTCCATTGCTGTAAGGGGTGTGACAGCAATAAGACAATTAACCTTCAACAATATTACTTAGTAGTCTAGTTTTAACAAAATGGTTCTAACTTGTTAATTCTTTTCCTATATAATTCAGCCCAATGTTACCTCTTTCAATGAGCACGGACACAGAGGTTTTAAAAATGTTCTCAATCAGAACAGTACAAAGGTTGTAAAATACTGCCGCTATTTTGGGGAATATGGAAAGCAATAATCAAAAACTGTTTTGTTAAGATATTAAAATTAAATATGTATGCCTAATTCAACCCATTTTTATTTGTAGGGTCAATTTTTATTGTAAGCTGCGGAATGACTTTTGCATGGGTCTCTCCAGTTCTCAAAAAGTTAACAGATCCAGAAGGAGAAATCAGAGCATCAGATGAACAAATCTCATGGATTGCAGTAAATATAGAATTTGGAACCCTCATTACACCTTTTTTGGCAAGCTACTTGATGGATAAGTTTGGACGGAAGTGGCCTATGTTGGCGTGTGTTCCCATTATAGTATTATCTTGGGTCTTAGTATTGACGACGAGATCAGTAGCAATACTATATGTGAAAAGGGTTTTGGATGGAATGGTCATTGGAATAATTTCAACAATAGCTCCAATATATTTGGCAGAAATATCTACAGCGAGTACTCGTGGAGCAATGATGATTTCATTAGTTGTATCGTGGCATGTTGGGTCTGTTATTCAATTTTGTATTGGGACATATTTATCATACAACACAACCGCATGGTTAAACCTTATATTGCCAGTTTGTTACTTGTTCATATTTTCATTTTTGCCAGACTCACCTTATTATTATATGATGAAACGTGAAGAAGTAAAAGCTGCTAAATCTCTTGCTTGGTTTCGTGATACTAATCCAAGTAAAATATCTGAAGAGTTCGCACTCATTAAAGAATATTTAGAAAAGGATTTAGAAAACAAGAAATCCTCTAAACATATTTTGACAAACAAAATTTACAGGAAATGTTTTTTTATCATGATCGTAGCAATATTAGCATGTATTATGACTGGTATAACAACAATATTTTCATATGCGTCTGAAATGTTTGCTGAAACAAATTCTGAAGGATTTTTGAATGCTGATACATGCTCATTAACTGTCGCTTTCTTGTTTTTGTTTATATCAATCATAATCACTTTTGTTATCGATAAAGTTGGAAGACGCCCATTACTACTTATATCTGGATGTGGCTGTTTTCTCTCTCATGTAGGTTCTGCATTTTATTTTTACTTTAAAGATGACATTGACTGTAAGTGGATTCCTTTACTAACAATAGGATCATACTGTTTTTTTGTATCTGCAGGACTTTCTCCTACATTAAAAGCATTCCAAGGGGAACTGTTCCCTCCAAGCATAAAATCAGCTGCTTCTGGGTTCTCTGTGGTAATAAATACTTGTATTTCAATAGTGACAGTGAAATTATATTATATTGTCAAGGTTACATTAGGCATGTATTTCAACTATGTACTATATGCCTGTGTAGCAGGAATTACAACTATTTGGCTTTATTTTTATGCACCAGAAACTAAAAATAAGACATTTAGTGAGTTGTATTCTGAACTTCAAGGAAATCATAGGAAAGAGAAAACAATCTATTTAGGAGAATTAGAGAGGTTCAAATAAAATTAATATTTAAAATAGAGAGAATCCTGTACAAATTATAATTCTAAGATTAAAAATTAATTATTGAAAATTAAAATAAATTAATTTGATATAATTTACCGTTGATAGTAAAAATTGAGTTTTAATACTTTTTTCATTGGTTTTCAGAGTAGAAAAAATCAAACATTTTTGAAATTTTTATAACTCCACTTTTTTACTGACTGATATTTCCTGTTTCCTGTGTACTTGAGTAGTGAGTTTACTCATGTTATAAGTTTTGTATTTAGTAAAAAAAAATTATCAGTTGTTACCTAAGCGACAAAGAACAATTTTTTTCTTTTCAGTGGAAAAAAAGGAAATTCTGCTTCCACTGTTCTAGACTTTTACTAAATTGTTTATTTTTAATCACAAAGAACACTGTATAATAATAGTGTGTATATTGTATTGTATTTTTACTTTTTAGATAACTGAACTAAAATAAATCTCAGTAGAAATAGTGAAGTGAAAATTTGAACATAAATAAAATTAAATTATGTTTTCTTCTTTGACAAAAGGAAGTCTACCACACTGCAAGGGCCGCGGTTAAGTAAAAAGGCTACATCTCAAGATAGTGTAATATATGTTCCATATTCCAAGGTACCGAAGTATAAATCTTATTCCAATGTGGTATTAGTGAACAGATGTCTTAGTTTCAGTTTTGCCAACAGAGTTTCTGAGGTTAAATGAAATTTAAAATGTCTTGATGTCACTACTAACTACATTAACTTTACCAGCGGGCTTCACTGACAAAAAAGAACACATATAAACCATGGTCCGATTCTGAGCCGTTTGGCTGTAATGGCGCATTTTGTATGATATTTTAAAATTCACATGGCTTGTTTCTGTTAGTTTGACGGTAAAACCAAGCCAATCATATTTATGACATGGAAACTAATACCATTTGAAAGAGTATTAAATTCTCTATTAATTTAAAAACATAGTACACAAATAACAACCCCTTATACAACGTTTTGGAATAACTGTAAAGCTTAAAATTTTTGTTGCAGACTTTCTTCTGTAAACTTTAACCCTTTCGATGCGGGCATTTTTTCCCTTGGTATGCAAGAAATGCCGGGGGTATTTTTAGTGAATATGCATAGTTTACGTTATTTTGTTCTAACTTTGTTATTTTTCAATATATTTTAATAATTATTTTTTGGTTTTTCTTGTTTTGAAATGCTCTTTTTACTACTTATATATTTTCTAAATAAAATATTGGTTTTAATTTGTAAAATCAACTTTTTTAAAAATTTAAAATTATTTTTTAAAAATTTTTCAATTTTAAAACTTTTCAGACCATACAAAAAAAATACTAGGGCTATAAAAGTGACTTTATTTGAAAGAACATTTAATTACTAACATGCATACCAAATTTCAAAGTCTTACCTTGAAAATCCCAGGATTTATCGTAATTTTTTTCTACAGTACAAAATCACATATTTGTCACACTTGAGCGCTTATTTCAAGTGTGACAAATATATTTCAACAAACGCATATTTAAAAGATGTTTAAACCACTTTTTCTGAGTACTATAATCAATTCTCAACAGATTGGTACCGTATATGTGGCATATTAACGAAAATGCCTAGTTGAGAAAAAAAATTACGAGCGGTCCGAAATATCAGACCGCGGCATTTTTAGCGTAACTACCGCTGTCCGATATATCGGACAGCGGCATCGAAAGGGTTAAGCCTCAATTAAAGCCGTTAAATTTTTTATATTCTTATATTCAATTACTGAAAAAACTTCCTTATTTATTTATCTTTAAAATGATGTATAAATATTAAGGGGTCATACGTAAAAAAATGTTGACATTTCATAGAAATATTTATGGGGATACAGCATTAGGGTTCATCATATTGGTTATAAACACAAAACTAATGACTGTGTATCTGTAATTTCTGAACCAGCTGAATCTGTTGACTAAATCAGCTGATTGGGTGTTAAGTAGTTCTAATTAGCTGATTTTTCATTGTTGTATCGAAAAACTGTTACAATATATCCTTTTCAATTACGCATAACAAGTAACATATAACAAATGCTGTTACTCCTAGATAATTGTTTTTGAATTGTCATGATGTTTACCAATGAATAATATGTTGACATTATTGTGGTTTACCGGTTCAGTGACTATAATTCATCGGAAATCCATCACGAATACTGTCACCACTATAGAAGGCTTCAGAATGCAAGGACATTTGTCAATGTTCATCGCTGCCTACCAATAATCATTTGGTTAGAAATGTTATTCAAGATGTACGAGTTGAAGAAGCTGTTGTTAATCGCTTTGCAAGAGACCCATGAACAAGTACAAGAGCAGTTTCTTGTGAGTTTGAGGTTTCCCAATCATGCATAAGTAGAACTGTACGTAAAGAAAAGCTACACCCTTAACATTTTATTAGAGTGCAAGTCCAAGAATCAAGAGATCCTCCCTTAAGAGTTCAGTTCTGCTGTTTGATTCGTCAGTTTAATTATTGCGATTTCCTTAAGACCATTCTTTTGACAGATGAATAAACTCATGAGGGTGTTTCCAACATATACAACAAGCATTACTATGCTGCAGCAAATCTTCACCTGGTACACGAGTATTCTAATCAAGTAAGATTCAAATTAAACATCTGGATTGGACTCGTTGGAAGCCGGCTCATAGGACCATACCTCAACCTACTAACAGAATCGCTAATTGAATAATGGCATTCAATACTTGAATTTCCTAACTGAAAACTTACCATTGCCCCTTCAAGACTTGCCATTGGATTTGCGTCAGAGCATTGTCTTCCAAGCAGAATTGAGCACCCCATACTTCAACATTGAGGTCCGTCAGCACATCAGTCATTCTTTTAACATGTGGATCGGAAGAGGAGGAACAATAGCTTTGGTCCCCATGATCTCCAGACTTGACACACATTGACTATTATCAAGCAAAAAGTTTATTGCACACCAATTAGAAATGTAGAAGAGTTTATGAATAGGATTTTGACTGCTTCTCAACTCCTACGTGATGAACTGAACTTTAAGGCGACTGTGATGGAATTCAGAAAAAGACTTTGCATGTGTCTTTTTTTGCAGGGTAAACGGAGGACATTTTGAAAATCTACTAATATGATAAAAACTCTTGGGAGCAGTGGTAGCATGATATTTTTTATGAACTGTTTCTAAAGATACAATAAAATATGTAATAACAAATCCTGTTAAGAGAAGTAGTATTTTTCAGTTAAAAAACTATTTTAATTCGGAATGAGCTAATTTAGCCAACAGATTCAGCTGGTACAGAAATTACAGATATACTGTCATTAGTTTGATATGAATAACCAATACGATGAACTCTAATGCTGTATCCTTATCAGTATTTTCATGAAATGTCAACATTTTTTCATGTATGACCCCTTAATATTTATACATAATTTGAAGGTAAATAAATAAGGAAGTTTTTTCAGTAATTGAATGTAAGAATACAAACAATTTAACTGTTTTAATTGAGCCTTAAGTCTGCAACAAAAACTTAAAAATTTATAGTTATTCCAAAACTTTGTATAAGGAGTTGTTATTTGAGTACTATATTTTTTAATTAATAGGGAATTAACACTCTTTTAAATGGCATTACTTTCCATGTCATAAATACAATTGGTTTGGTTTATAGTCAAACTAATAGTAACAAGTCGTGTAATTTAAAAAAATCACAAAATGTGCCACTACAGCCAATAGGTTACGAATCGGACCATGGCTTATATGAATTTTTTTGTTCCTTTTTGTCAGTGGAACTAGCCAGTGAAGTTAATGTAGTAAGTAGTGACTCACCCTGTACATACTATGGCAGGAAAATAGCACTTATTGGGAAATTTCAATCCAAAAAGAATGTTCACAAGGATGCTGTAACCAGTGCCTTTTCTTCTGCTTCGAAAAGGCCGCAATTTAGTTATGCATACAATTGTACTGATGCAACAATACCAAATAGTGTTACAATTCATTTTTTCAGCAAATTTAGCTGTACTGCAATTTTTGTTCGATATTCAAGATTTATTTGCAGCTACCAAACTATATACTGTACTTGTAAGTAATAAATTGATGATGCAACTCAAGTCTATCATATGTTCATATACTAAAACCTATTAAAAATTCAATGTTTGGTATAACTCAGCAACCTCTGGGTCCATAACGTATCAAGTGATTGAGGCTTTGCTGTATCCGAATTCTTAAAACAGAACTTAAAAAAACATTCCAGAAGAACTCTGAAAAATGTTTTCTCAAATGCTCCTTCTTTTCAGTTGAAGAGATCATTTCCAGAATTGAATTTAATTATCTACTGGACTATATTCTCTTCCCCTTTTTATTATTTTCCCTCTCACACCTACAAACATATACTACAATATAGCAGCCCTCTACCCAGCCACATATGAATAGACCAACATCCACTATCTAAGTACATCCAGTATTGATGGCTTTCTCACACCCATTATATATAGGGTGTTATTTAAGTCCCATGAGAGCTAAATACATTTTAATTGATAAAGATGGAGCTATAAAACTGTACACGTAATTATAGAACTATATAAGTAATTTGTTATAAAACATATTTAGTGGGCCGCAAAATTCCAAGGGAATGACACGCAAGGATTAAATCAAAATCAGTTTATTCCTCTGTTAATAACAAGATTACATACAAATTTACAATTAAACATTAGGAATTAACCCCCATGAAGACCAGACCTTTCATTACAAATAATGAAGAGAAGAAAATATCTTAAAACTAAACAAACAGGAAACATTGAAAGACAGGAAATGTTTTGAATTGACAGTTGTATAAAACTTTGTAACCATAAAATCTGTTTTTAATTAATTAGAAGGAAATCAAGGTAATTACGATTAAGAATTTTAATGAAGTTGGACTTGTAAAACGAGATATATATCCATATGTACACATACACGCATACATATCCTCAAACATATACATACCGAGATAAATAAAAGTCACGCAATAAAAGTGAAAAAAGGTGAATACTGAAATTTCGATAATAATTATAGCCTCTTTAAATGACATCTCCACATGTAATGTCTCAAAATCGGGCTGACATTTCATAAAAGCTGATTTCCGTAGGGTCAATGTATGTTCCCAATGTCAATTGCTTGCAGTAGGGACTCAGCATGGTCAGCACAAGCCCTGAGTAGCCAGGCTCTCACCAGCTGCTTGTAGACATGGAGCGAGCCATGCATATTTCTTATCTCTATCAGAATGTTTTTGTTCATAATGTTTCTAACAAAGATTGTGGAATTTATTGTTCTCATGATACAAGGCATTTTTGTGCCAAATTGTTTGTGAGCTCATATTCTAAAATTATTTGTTACTTGGATTGTTATCAGATATATGTAGGATTGTTATCAGATATATGTATATTAAATTTTAATACATATATATAAGCTACTTGGGGACAAAGTGTTGAGGAGATTGTAGGTTCTATACTATGTCCTCTCAATACCGACACTGCATCTGCTCAATGGTTGCCATCGCGGAGGACACTACTAGAGAAGTCTGGGGTGTCCATGTTGGATGGTAGCGCAAAATATTCAGATGTTGTGTAGGGAAGAGAACTGAGTGTCAGTCAGGTTTGTCAATTAGCTGAAAATCAGACCACAACTACCTGGTTCGGAATCCACTTAAAGCTGTAGGTCTCTTGGTTGCCCTGGCTCTTTCTGAGGAACAGTCGACCTTAGTTAGTAACAATGACTACACTCTTTCATTTATACTCATTCGCCCCTCATATTCATCCATATCTTACCGATCGGCAATGAATAGTAATGAATTAAAAGATTTCTTATTTATGTCTATGTCTAATAGTGAGAAAATGAGTTTCAGAATATAACAAATATCTCATATTTATGTGCAAGCCTGATTTGACGATGGCATTTCATGTTACATCAAATGGATCTAGGATACTTTTAAAGGTTCCTCCCTATGCAATAACAACATGTTGAAAAACAGATTGTATTAACGCACAGTAAACTTTTTAAACTCACTTTCAATTAATATAAGACCAAGCTGGTAGAATGCAAAGATAATCTTTCTTAATTAATCTGATTTTTAGTGTTATAATGTGATTCCCATCTCAATTTGGAATCAAAAACTGCTCCTATTTAGTATTTATCTGTGTGTAACTCGTTTATTTATCCACATTCATCGTTAGGATATTAAAATTAAAAGGCCATGGCATGCGTTCTCATAGACAATATCCCAGGGGCCTAAAGTGCTTACTTCTACCACACTGTAGTTAATACAGAGTGTTTGACTGCAATGATTGTTGTTAGAGACTACAAAATTTCTATCTTTCCATTATTTTTTAACCATGCCAGTTTTGTTCTACTGACCCCAATATGTTCAAGTTTTTGATAAGTTTTAATCTGTCAATAGAGTCAAAAGCTTTTGAAAGGTCAATATAAACACAATTAAACACTTGATCAATTATTCGCTGAATCTGAACAATGCATCTGATGAATTTTTCCCCATTCTGAACCCGAATTAGTGGTCTGACAACAATTGATTGGTTTCAAGATATTCTTGTAGCTTTCTCTTGACACACTTAACTGACACAGGATAATATTGGACTGGCAATACCGGTCATTCGCTGGGCTCAATATCAGCGATACCACTGACGATGCCACATCACAGCATGGGCAAAAAGTATGGTTATCTTGTACATAATGTAGATAGCACATTTATGGAGTTGTCACCGGAAAATATAGATTCTAGTCATTAATCCTGTTGTTCTTTGTATACAAAGCTGATTGTTTTGTCGCTTATTCTAGGCCAAACATCAGTAAATTAATTATAAGCTTCTCAATAAGTTTTCCCTTGACAAGTTCTGGAATTATCTCTCTATTTTGTTCAAAGCTCTTTGAAGTGCATTACTGGTATTGTCAAATATCTTAGTCAAACCACAGTAGATCTAAAAACAAGTTCTTGTATTGCATGAATCTGTTTTCTATGGTAGTAGTTTGACTATCTATGAAACAGTAAAATACTGATATTTTAATCTCTATTCTGGCATGTGGCCGGCATCTTCATGACGGAATTTTCCTCAGAAGTCTTCTGACGCATTTTTTTAATGTTAAGAATAAGACGTTTCTATGAACATCAGTCATGCTTGAACAAAATCTAAATCCTTCGTGTGCAAGTAGTCTGACAGTCGGTCATTTGCCAGTGTAGCAAATCCAGCCATTTTAGTGTAAAAGTTAAGTCAGTAGTTGAAATCACTACCATACTATAGAAAATAGTAGGCACGCTTGTCACTGCGCTAGGTCTTATTTCAATTCTCATTAGTAAGACTCACGTAACATATTTAATTAGTTTACTTTTAAAAAAGATATCGAAATAATTTTACTGTAATATTTTACCAAATTATTTATGAATATTGCTGGATACTATATAATTCCCTAAGAGATGTTACATGTGCTAGATGAGAGTGCCGTACAGGGAAGGAGCGCAGGGACGTGTCCCGACCCTGCATTTCAAGCTATACAAAATTTTGTTCAGCTAACATTAATTCCACTCAGGAGTTTTTCCTTGAAACTAAGTTAAAGGAGAGCGAATTTTAAATATACAGATATGAGAATACAGTATGTGCATTATAAATGTACAGTAATGAATTTTTGGAATTTGATTTTTTAGTTTACATTTTGTAAATTGTAGAGTTCCTTTAGGAATTTAATGTTTTGAAAGTTAATTCAAAGTTTTGTATGTTTCTCCATACAAACCTTCTCTGTTCAAAGTCATACCAGGTTTCTCACAAGGTCTTATTTATATTTGCTATTTTTATTCTGTCCTATCACCAATGATTGTTATTAATCAGTAATTTGAAGTATAAGTTTGTTTTAATCAAATTATAGTTTTAATGATACAGTCTTAACATGTATGTTCTAAAAGCTCTTGATATTCTTAATTTAATAGTGATTGTTATTTATTATTAAGTCAAAAGTTAATCCATTAATTACTTTTCAAGATTTTCTTGAGGTCATCATTGCTCTTGCGCTAAACTCTTAGGCTCTCAACTAATCTGTACCCAGTTACAACCTTCCAAAAACAAGTAATATAATTGGCTGGTGAAAATCTGTTTGGGTACAGAAATAATTGGCTGAAAAACAATTTTTTTATTTTGGAAACCGTGGAGATACTGTTTATATTATTTTTCATATTTTGTTCCAACTAGTCTCATGTTTTTTATTTGTTGTTGTTGTGGTCTTAATATTATTTATGTTAGTCATCTCTCATTGTTAAAGTTTCAAATGATGAATGCTATTGTCTGTTTATGGCTCTATTATATATTAATTATGTGGCCTTTATTAAATTTATTGACAAAGTGTCAATAAATATTGTTTTCTTTCTACTCATACTTCTGTTTTTGGGGTTTACTAAGGATTAAAAAAAATTAATGCTATGACAGGGCATACTTTTTTGCTTGGAATTTGTAAAACTATTTCTATAATTATTTAAAACAATTAGATATAAGTTAGTTTAAAAAATATTATGAACGCATGTAGAAGTGTTTTACATAAGACATGAATTTGAGGTGGAATAACTCAAGTTTTGAATTTAATATTCATCATCAGATCTTTTTTGAATTAAAACTACATATGTTGAGAATTTAACAATACATAATGTTGAAGAGATTGAACAACACCTGAAGATGAAGTATTAACTTCGAAACTTGAGTTATCTAGTCTTGAATTCAATTTGAAGTGAAAGACGACAAGCCAAATTATAAGTTAATTTATTTTTACATGACAAAGGAGTCGCCTAATTTGAAATTGTCAATGATTATTTACAATGAACCAATAAAATTACTGTAAACTATATAAATTACATATGTTCGATGTGCAGTATAACACTTATTGTTTTCAATTTAATTAACACAATATCAACTAAACGGATTTAGTTTGATGATAATTATGTTATGTAAGTTCTCAGTAACCCTCGTGTACAAGTATTTAACACCTCAAGCTCTTCAGGTAGAGAGGTTGTTGTCTATTAATTGAGTATGTTGTGAGGATCACTAGTGTCAAGAGATGGGGGGACTCAAGAGACAAGCATACGCTGCGTTTGCAGGTAAATACAAAGAGAACAAAAATATTCTGTAACATAATATATATTAAATATCATATAAACCAATCCTAGATCTGTATTTCAATGTGTATAAATTGAAACGTGAATGTAATGTAAATTGTCATTAACCTTGAATCTATGTTTCAAGGTACCTACATCTACCTTTACCTATTTCTACATAGCATCAAATTTATGTTCAAACTTAAAAATCGGTTGTCAGCTGGAAACATGGACCGAGGATTAAAATCATGCAAATCAGGTATTGGCTTGAAAATGTGTCAAGGGTTAACAATGGAAGCTAAAATAACTACTTTTTAATCTTCTAAAAATCATCTGCAGACTATCTCATCCTATTCTATGAAAACATTGACTGATAAAACTATTTTAAGCTAGACTGAATTGTAAAAAAACATGTTAAACTATTGATGGAACTTGTTCTAACATGAGAGTTTCAGTAACTTATAAAGTCTATTGTTCCATGTTTGTTCACATTAAATGAACTTGACTTCATTAATGAAACTTCCGTTATTTTTCTAGTTCATTTTGGATACTTGCTGACCCCTGTACGTGCATGGGTGCGTATACATGTTAGGTGGTACTGTCCCACCCGCCCACTCATACACGTTACGTGGTACTGACCCACCCGCCCACCTACACACGTTAGGTGATACTGACCCACCCGCCCACCCATACACGTACAGGGATATTGAGTGCAAGAACAAGGAAATTATCACTAATCAACTGTGTGAATCTAATATCCATAAAGCTGCATGTGTAACTCACTCAATCACTGACTGGTTCACGTATAGAAATTCTAACCCACTTCCAGATGAGCTAGAAACTTGAAATTTGGCTCACTTGTAGCTTTTACCGAGCAACCAACGGCAAAATTCCGAAAACTAAACATTTTAAATTTTCAACCCCCAAAAAAAATCAAAATGGTGGATAGGATTTTTTAACTGTGTGCAGAGTTTTACTTACGGCTTTGTGGGCAAACCGTTGGTTGTAGAGCAAATCTGATAGCATACTCCAGATTTGTAATTAAAATTCCTACAATTTTGATCAGTAAACATTACTTGATAATAACTATGCAAAAAATCGTTAAATTTAAAATTTTCAAAATGGCGGATATTTAAATGCTGACATACGTGATAAACAAATAAACCCTTGATCATCTTAAGTAGCCTACAGTGATCACTTAAGAAGCCTCTGTGATCAAATTGGACAGCCTCCCGTAGTCAACTTGGGTAACCACCCATAACAATTTTGAGTAGCCCCATGAGATCAACTTAGGTAGCTCACCATGATCAACTAGCATAGCCCCCTTGAAAAACTTGAGAAGCCACCCTTTATCAACTTAGTTAGTACACCGTGATAAACTTCTGTAGCCCCTGAGAAAATCTTGGGTAACCTCCCGTGATCAACTTGGTTAGCCCCCTTCATCGACTTGGATAGTCAGTCCATCGTAATTAACCATGATCAGCTTAGGTACGGTAACTCCCATCTTAACCTGAGATATACATCTTCTATTATTAACTTTAGTAGTATCCATTATCAACTGTCTTCATGATCAATCTTTGTACTTCTCTTTAATCAACTTGGGCAGTATCCTGTCACTAACTTCTAGTTAGCCCCGTAATAAAGTTGGGAAGTCCCCTATGATCATATTGGCTAATTACGCTTGATCTTCTTGGGGAGCCCTCATGGTTGACTTATAATATTTTAGCTAACTTATATATTATAAGTTGGGGGTTTAGGGGCGAAGCCCCAACGAGCGAAGCGAGTTTTAAAATATGAATACAAAAACAATGTACACACTTATCACAAAATCTCCGGAACCACTGAACAGATTTTCATGAATATGGAGGGATATTAGTTTTTGTATCATAAATACCTGCTAAGAAAGAATTTTTTGAAATTCTATTCTAAAAGACTAGAAACTGTCTATTCCCCCTCCCCGTAAGAGTAACATTAGTATTAATTTAATTTATTTCAAACAGCTGATACAACAAACAAACATGACACACAAGATTGGCTAATTTGGTTTTCATTGTGAAAGTTTAAGGGTATTTTTACTAACTCTGTGATGGTTTGGGGAAACCACAGAGGGAAGGGTAAGCAAGTGTAGGGAACCACCCCGTAGCAAAGCAAGGGCTGTTTGGCTCTTATACAAACATTTTAATGTAAAAAGAAAAATATTCCATCAATTTTTAAACAAAGTGTACACTCTTATACTAAATTTATAATAATCAGTAATAGTAGACCAAGTTGTTCAATGGAGTTTTCAATTATGACTCAACAAGAATTAAAGTTATTAAGGGTAAAGTTATCAAAGTTCTACTAATTACACAGATTACAATATAATGTAACAAAAAAGTTTATAATGTTGCATGAAAAATGTCATAAAAGGTAACTATGCTAGACAGCCTGAAACAAGCATTCTAGCAGCGTTTTTAAGTATTTTCCAAAGAATCCCAAATCGGAGCAAAATATCAGCAATGTTTGTATACTGTATATTTATACATTTCAAGTGAACGTCACACAACACAAATATATCACAATACAAGTACAAAATGCAGAAATTTATCAAATACAAGCACAAAATGCTCAAATACTATGGTGATCGATTTTGGCAAACCTTCACCTTCCTCAGACCAAAGGGATTCACAAAAGAATTATGCGAGGTTGAAGATAATTAACCTTCTTTTTGTGAATCCCTCTGGTCTGAGGAAGGTGAACGTGATTTGCTGAAATCGATCACCATAGTGTTTGTGCATTTGTTACTTATGTTGTAATATATTTGTGCATTTTGTGCTTGTATTTGATATATTTGGGAATTTTTTACTTGTATTGTAGTATATTTGTGCATTTTGTGCTTACATTGTAATAAATATTTGTGTTGAGTGAAGTTCCCTTGTACTGTATATTTACCAACACGTTTTATGCTAATTAAAAAAAATAAATAAAAACTATTTATTTATATCTGACTATATATGAGGAAGCTGAACTACTTGCTCACACAATACTAGCTAAGCTAGCTAGCTGATATTTGAACTGCCATATCCTTAACACTTTCGCTGCGGCTGCTATAATTGGTAACCTTATCTATGGTTCTAAAAATGTTCTATAAAACACTATTTAAAAAAAATCAAAAATCTGAAACCAAGACATATACAAAGTTTTATTAGGTTGTACCACACACGCTATGGCCAAAAACAACATTCCTTTGCAGATGCTACTTCAACAGTGAATGAATAAGTAAACAAAGAACAAGGATGCTCGATTGGACACGAAATTATCTGAAGTCCGCTGAGCACAGTGCCCAAATGGGTATGGCCGCAGCATAAGTTAATAAACAGTTGCATGTGTATATATATATATATATATATATATATATACACATGCAACTGTTTATTTATATATATGCAACTGTTTATATATATATATATATATATATATATATATATATATACATATATATATATATGTATATATATATATATATATATATATATATATATATATATATATATATATATATATATATATATATATATATATCAGTTGTCTAAAATTTTGTATTTTAAATATGTAAAATTTAAGCCTACTTTCCTTTCCAGGATCAATTTTAATCACCAGCTGTGGTATGGCATATTCTTGGGTTTCTCCAGTTCTCAACGAGTTGACTGATCACGAAGGAGAATTCAGGGCAACAGATGATCAAATCTCATGGCTTGCAGTAGACATAGAATTTGGAACTCTCCTTACACCTTTTATTGCAAGTTATTTGATGGATAAATTTGGAAGGAAGAAACCTATGTTGGCAAGTGTTCCTGCCATGGTGCTTTCATGGATTTTAACTCTAACAACAAGATCAGTAACAATACTTCACATCAAAAGGTTCATAGATGGCATGGTAATTGGAATCGTAGCAACAATAGGTCCGATTTACCTCGCAGAAATATCTACAGCTGCTACCCGAGGAGCTATGGTGATTTCAATAGTTGTTTCATGGAATGTAGGTTGCCTTTTACAATTTTGTGTTGGAACTTATTTATCATACAATACAACAGCATGGGTAAATATGATAATTCCAATATTTTACTTTCTAACATTTTCATTTCTGCCAGAATCTCCATATTATCTAGTGATGAAAAATAAAAACACAAAAGCTGCTAAATCTCTTGCCTGGTTTCGTGATACTCATCCAAATGAGGTAATAGATGAGATAACTTTGATTAAAGAATACTTGGAAAAAGACGAGCAAAATAAAGAATCTTTGAAGAATGTTTTAGTGAACAGGACCTACAGAAAATGTTTTTCTATAATGATTGTAGTTATGCTTGGTGCAACTATGACTGGTTTGACTACAATATTTTCCTACGCTTCAGATATGTTTGCTGAAAATGGATCTGAAGGATTTTTTAATGCTGACACATGTTCATTAATCGTTATTTTTCAGTTTTTATTAATATCACTTATTATCTCTTTTGTTATAGATAAACTAGGAAGACGCCCATTATTAATTGTATCAGGCTTTGGCTGTTTTCTCTCTCATGTAGGGTCTGCATTTTATTTTTATTTTAAAGATGAAATTGACTATAATTGGATTCCTTTAGTAACAATAGCTTCATACTGTCTCTTTGTATCCATAGGCATTTTTCCTATGTTTACAACTTACCAAGGAGAATTATTTCCTTCTAGCATAAAATCTGCTTCTTCTGGTCTGTGTGTGGTAGTTAATACGTTTTTCTCTATAGTTGCTTTAAAATTGTACTACATTGTTAATGTCACTTTTGGTGTACACTTTAATTATATATTTTATGCTTTTGTTGCTGGACTCACAACTGTATGGCTTTACTTTTATGCACCAGAAACTAAAAATAAAACATTTAATGAAATATACGATGAACTTCAAAATGGTACTAAGAAAGAAAAAACAATTTATGCAGAAGAACTACAAACTTTTAAAGAAAAAACATAAAATTGTATAACAATCGATTTTCAAACAACCATATCATCAGTGTGTCTTTGCATGATCCAGTTGTCTAAGAAAATTGTAAAATCCTTCACCACCATTAAAAAAATAGGTTATTTGCCTTTTGTCATACGAAAGGACAACTTTCCTAATCACAAATTATTTGTATTTTTGAAATGGTTAGTTCTAAAACTCCTCTAAGGCTAAGTTCTATTTAATTATTTCTTTACTTACATTCATAGATATCTTAAATCGTATATATACAAATATTCTAGACAAACTTTGTCAGATTTATCATTATCGCATTGCAAAGAGAACTGGAGGCTAGCCAAAAATTTAGTTTCAGTGATCATTTTTCCAAATTGAAATTTAAAGTATTGAATGCATAATATTTTTTAATAAAATGTATTCAATACAAATTTACAGGGATTGAAAATTAATAGTTAAAAATTTGTGTTTTATAAATTTACACCAAAGCTAGATTTTATAGACTTGTAAAGAATTGATCAGATGTTAATGCAAGTTTTCATTACATTTTACCAATAATGAATAGCAAATATATAAATTCCTTCTTAGACCTTTGTCAAATATGTATGTACAATTGGTTGTTCTTCTAGTCACACTTAACACATGAACATTCTGCTATTTAGTTAGTTTTGATACATACGGCAAACAAAAAGTGTAAAACTAGAGATGTGTATATACTGCTTTCAAGATGCTAATGTAAAACAACAGTTTAATTATTGGCTATGTAACAGTTTTGTGTCTGCTTAGAGATTTCTGAGGGATATGATGATTTGGAGACCTCTTTAGTCTTAGGTTTTGGAGATATGATATTTTTAAATAGAATTTGTATACATTTTTCTTTTAATTATATTACTAATTAGAGACTTAAAAGAGATTCTGAACCAAAATATTTATCTGAGATTACTAAAATAAAATATATTTAACCCTTCACACGCGGAAATAATTTGACCCTATTTTAAAGTAACACATAATTATGTAAAAAATATAATTTAATGAAATATGAAGTTAATTTTTTTTTAATTTTAGAAACATAAAGGTACATCAAAAAATATAAATTTATATTTAAAGTAACAATACAACTTTTAACGCTATTTTATTGTAGATGTACAACTATAATGATAAGTACATATATATAAAAAACTGTCAACATTTTAGTTGAAACTCTTATCATTATCTTTCATTTATGATACACTAATAACTACAACAAAATAATTGAAAACTAGAAAACAGAGAAAAAGAACGAGGACATGTTTTATGTTATGTTAGAAAAACATAAGGAGGATATTTTCGTTTTACACGTGTGCAAAGGCAGGAGACGGAGCCGCACCCATGCGCTCTAATTGGCTGTTCCCCCCCTCTTCATTCATAGACGATTTAAGTTTTTGATAGGCTGAGGGAGTTGGCCAAAGACATGTCTAAGTTGATGTTGCACTCTAGCAGAAGTTTTAGGAACTATTATTTACACTATCGACAGAAATATTTCATTTCGGATATCTTCGTTTACCACATTTGAACCAAAGTAGAGGCTAGGTATATATTCATTTGCCGCGTGCGAAGGGTTAAGAAATTCATTATTTGACATTTGTAGCCATTAGATTGCTTAACATGTACAACTAAAGATGGTCTTACAAGACCGAAATGATCTTAATAAACATAAAAAAAGATTGCTAAGTGTTATCTTTATATTTATATAAAATTCATTATTTTGTAATAGTTATTCATTAGACTAGAACCTTCATTAATACAAAATTTTCAGATATTTAAAATGCTCAGGATGTCATTTATCAGAATATTATTAATTTATAATTTTTCACTTATAAAAAATTCTTGCAATTCTAAAATTAAGCATGGCAAAAATAAAGTTTGTTTTATAGAATACTATATATATGT
This sequence comes from Stictocephala bisonia, assembly GCA_035578905.1. Taxonomy (NCBI): domain Eukaryota; kingdom Metazoa; phylum Arthropoda; class Insecta; order Hemiptera; family Membracidae; genus Stictocephala; species Stictocephala bisonia. The sequence goes on from JAQJVL010000444.1 coordinate 124,111, forward strand.
ATATATATATATATATATATATATATATATATATGTATGAATAATTGTTCATAGAATACACTTATTCTATAAACAATTATTCATATATAAATAAATAGATAACTCAACCCAATGCTAAAGAGTTTAAAAAAATGTTTCATAGTGTGTCAACTATCCCCTTTAAAGCGCATCAAGCGGCTGTTAGCTATGCAGTGTTGCCAGATTGAACTCAATCAACTAACCGTACTAAAAACAAAATTTACAATAATAAATATCAGCTGATAGTAATAGTTGAGATTTGACACTTGTTCAATGCGGCAACGTCGCATCCTAAAATCATAATTGTGTAGTGCGTGTTGCCTACAAACTCCTTAAACAGCATGTACACTTTTCCTGTATACTGTGAGCTATCTGAGTTATTTATCTGTGGTAGTACTAAATAATTTGCTGTTCAGGGATCTTCAACTGCAAGGGATAGAATTAAGAGTTGTTGTTAAATATGATAGCAAATAATTTATACAGAATGTTGAAAACATTTTTATTTGTGCTTTATAGGTTTTATAATTTGGTGCTGAATGAAAATTTTATAAGACTTAATTAAAACACCTATAAAGTCTTAAAAAATTTAATACAACTTATAAGTGTCATGAATAAAAATTATTAAAATTTAGCTGTACAGCAAAATTTGTACTGTACTTTCTTGTAAACATGCTGGTACCTATTTATGTACTAATTTAATTTTAAGATACTTTTGCTTTTTTTATTTTTGTTACCAACTAAATATTAATAAATATATTTTATTGTTGTTTTATTGTGTAAAATAAATATATTTATTTTCATCAGCTGTTGTTTATTTGGTGACTTCTTCGTGATTCTTTTTGAATTGTAAGATTTTTATACCATAAAATATTATTATTTTCGCATTCATACTAAGCTTATAAGATTTATCAGTTAGTTCAGATCTTATTCATAGATAGTTAAAGAATTTATAAGCCATACAGGGCCGGAACTTAAGATTTGTTTTGGGAGGGGGAGCCTGAAAGTGTCACTGCTAAACCTCCACCCCCTTCATATTGCTGTATTGTCACATGACGTTTCCTCACTACAAGTTGGTCTGCTGACATTGTTCGACGTAACTTGTGCGATGTGGTTGTAAAATCAAATTAATTCTATTATATATACTTATTCAGCATATTCATGTATTGTTGTATTAAACATAGTAGTATATAGTAAATGATTATAAAAAAAAAACACTAATCCAAATTAGTTTTGATTTACAGCGCTTCAACGCTAAAAACAGAGCTATAGTAAAGCAATCGTTGATAAAACCAAACATATACTTACTTGATATCTGTTAAAACTAATATCATTTTCAGTTGGAAACCCCACGTAGACCAACTGTGCAAAAAACTTAGCACTGCCCTATATGTCATTAAGCGACTCAAACAAATCAGCAACTCAGAAACCTCAAGAACAGCTTACTTTGCGCTATTTGAGTCCCAAATGCGCTATGGGCTGACTGTATGGGGGTTCTCATCTCTGCGAAATCTACACAGGGTACTGCTCCTTCAAAAAAAAAGGCAATAAGAATAATGGCTGAATTGGGTTTTCGAGACTCTTGCAGAGGGGTGTTTAAGAGACTGAAACTGCAGACAGTTGCCAACCTGTACATCGGTGAGGTAATAACCTATGCAGTTAACAAAGGACTCGTCAAATTCTTGGATATACATCCTTATAACACTAGAAACAGAGCTAACTACAGACTCCCAGCACATCACCTGACGGCCTATGAAAAAAAACCGTCCTACATCAGGGCTAGACTCTTCAACATCCTTCCACCAACGCTGAAAGAACAAAAAAGCAACAGGAACTTTAAAGAAGCTCTTCTTGACTGGCTGTTGGTCAAGGAGTTCTACTCTGTTGAAGAATGCCTGCAGATAGGAAGACCTTCTAATTGATGACCATGCAACTCAAGTTTAAAAACTTTTGACGCCATGACTGTACTCTATGTTCATGTCAATAAAGACCTTTTTGTCTTGTCTTGTCTATGGTAAGACAGTTTTGTGAAGTATATGTAAAAGGCCTACATTACATTATTAAAATTTCATCAAATTTGTTACATTTCCCAAAAGAGTAAACTTAACAATTAAAGACTTATCCATTGAAAAAAATTACAGTGATTTGTATTATTTTCTGTTATGGCTGTTAAATATTTTCAAAATGATTAGTAAAGCCCCTATTTTACATTCTTGTTTTAATTTAAAAGCATAAAGCTTATAAACTTTGAATTTTAGACAGTTAAAGTGTGCTTTATTATTTAGTTTATAATTCATAAATAACTTTTATATAAAATAATGCTGCAATTTAGAGCCCAGTACAAGAGGAAACTATGTTACATAGTATTTAATAGGCTGTTTAAGATGTAAAAAAGAATAATTAAAGCATCCAAAATTTGCCTTTCTTTGAAGAAAATGTGTTACAATAAGAAAATTATTTTCCTAATTTTAAATTACAAATAAAATATTAAATATTTAGTCAAATTTACATCTAAAGTAGGAGAGAGGACATCAGTATTGAATGTTTTAATATTGAATAGAGAACAATGTATTTATGTCTATTAATTAAGATTGCTACATAAGTGTCAGTGTTATTAAATCACACAGTGGTGTTATTTTGATAAATTTATTTACCTGTAATAACCATAATTTAAATTTGACTCCTCTGATTTACAAAATGCCAGGTATGCAGCCACAATTTTACATTTTGGAAAAACTACATGTGCAAGAGATTTATCAAATTCACCAAAATATAGGCAAAAATAAGCAGCTACTTACATTTTTACTTTAGCACTCTCATGACTGAACTATACTATTCAACATAAAAATGATATGTTACGCTAGTATTTATTAATATTGTTCATCAGCCATAATTGCAATTTCTTGTCATTAGCTTGTTTCTTAAAGCAGAAAAAACATATTGTGTACATTGATTAGACTGAAGAACCCAGCTACTGGGGGGACAAAGTGTTTGGGAGATGTAGGCAATATGTTCCATGCTTGGTCCTGGCGTCCGCTCAATGGTTGCCATCGACGTGGACATCACTAAACTCAATTCCACGTTCACCGTGCAGTACGGAGCGCCCATACGCCATGTTATCCAAACGGCAGTCTCGTCGTTACTAGCCGTCCAAAAAACATCAACTCTCGCGCAACGCTCCTTTATACACCGAATTAATTATTTTACTTCGGTTGGGCCTATATTTTATTTAGTTTTGTCTTAAACTTACTTTTATTCATAGATAAAAAGAGTTCAGAGAGCAATTCTTTAACACTTAAACAATGTAAGTTAAATAAGATTCAGTCATGTGAAAGTAATAAATTTGGAATGATAATTAACGCAGTTATAGATAAAGTAAAAATATGTATATTAAACACCAAATATATTTATTCATATTGGCCATAGGCTACAATTATGATGTCATGATATTCCTATTTTATTTTTATAACTTTACTCACGTTGATTGCCTTCCTTGATTTACTGTAGCAAAGCAACTCCAGATTCAACGCTGACGTGTGACGTAGTTGAGCTATCTTCTCCCTCACTGGACAAGTTTGTCGAAGACCCCGAGAGTTGAATAATTAAAGGTTCCACTTCATCCTGCAAATTATCAATCTTCCACATTTCTTTTTCAATTTTGTCCACGTGATTGCAGTAGTTGTTCCATTGCTCTTTTGTGACGGCCTTAAAGGCGTTTTCAATTAATGGCTCCATTAGCTTGACATTATACGTTTTGTTATTAACAGCCACATGCCTTTTAACTTGGCTCCACACTAATTCTATAGGATTTAACTCGCAATGATAAGGAGGGAGTCTCAGAACTTCGAGTTTATGGGTCTTAGCTATCTCGTCGACGTCTATATCTTTGGCGCCTTCACGCGGGTCGCGAGGACAGTTGACGCAACCCACATAACAAAAAACTTTATATTTACAGTACAGGTAGTAGTTGACCATTTCCCGTAAAATCTGTACTGCACGATGAACGTGGAATTGAGTATAGAGAAGTCTGGGATGACCATGTTGGATGGTAAGCAAGGTTCGGATGTTATGTAGGGAAGAGAACTGAGTGTTGGACTTATCAGTTACCTAAAAATCAGGCCAACAACATGTGGTTTGGATTACTTGTAAAGCTGTAAGTCCCTTAGTTGCTCTGGCAGTTGGGCTTTTAAAAAATTGCCCTTTCTGAGGAACAGTTGAGCTCAGTTAGTAACCAGACTACACTAATATCATCATTCATATTCACCTTAAAATGTGCACAGCGTTGTGTCTGCGTCTAATATGTAAGAATGATATGATTTTATATGACTATTATTAGAAACTCACATAGGTACAAGACCAAACCACAGTAGGTATAAATCACTTGTCAATTTAGTTGAGTAAACTTACACTGTTAGTAACAAAGATTAACAGTCTCAAAAATACTTTTTTCTAAAATTATATTTGTTAGTATTTGTTCTGTGGGAAATAGTTACAAGAACTTTAAATCTTATTGTCACTGGTGTCTTGAACCAAATTATCATGCAAAAACTTGATGACCTATACTAATAAGGAAACTGGGAGTCAGATGACAGTATACATACACCAGTGATTGCATTAGTTTACTGCACATCCTCATATTATGTCTACCGTTGTTTTCGTCAAGTGACTGTAGGTACTGATTGAACCAATAGTCTGTGTGCATGGCGGTGTTGCTACTAACCATATTACTAAAAATACTACAATAATAAACATCAGCTGATAATAATAATTGACATTTACCACCTCTTCAAGACAACTGTTCGAGTAGGCTGTTTTCATAAAAGAGCTCCCTCTACACTCCTCGCCTATTTGACTTAGCTTTGTGACAGGAGATCACTTTTTATTTTATATTATATACGGTATGACGCTTGGATTTTGATCCAAATATATATCACGGCTTTTTTTTTAAATTATTAAATGGTATCTGACAAACCGTACAATGTATATATGTACCTATGTCGAGCTGTCACTGACCATACGCTCAGACTAATTGTTCAGACTGTGTCATTAACTAATATGTCTGGAGATCTTTATCTCATCTTTTGCCATCTCTCAACTCACTAATTATAACATTTTACTGTGCATAGAAATAAAACTTACGTATTTAACTTTCCTAAAGTTAGAAAGCAAGAGGAATAGGAGTTGTAAACAAATAACAGTTTGAAATACTACAAATTATTTTAGGACAGACATATCTTAAGATTGATAAGTATAAAGTGTTTCTATCGATACTTGTTGACCTAATCCATTGCTTGATATTCATGCTATCTCTTTCTGCTGTAATGCGATTGTTTACAAAGCAACAATTTCCATAATCAATTGTTCTTAACCAACTATAAGATAAAGAGCTTATTTATCAATTCACAGGTTGATAAAGTTGAATGAAGATCATGTGAGTAAGAGAGTGGGGTGGGGAAGCCTCTAGTTTGGCTTCTCCACCCCACAAGATTGATGGTTAGCTCCATCTAGCTGATTTTATAGGTATTTCAGATGCTAACCACTACTTTATACTTAATGAAGAAACCTCAAAGTGTTACAATCAAGAACAAATGGCAGGGGGAGGTTAAGTGTTCTTGTTATCAGAGCGGGAAGAAGATAAGTTGAAGTTGGTTGGATTACAGTGAAGAATAAATTTAGTGTAAGATGTAAGATGTTACGGAAACTGCAAGCTGCAATAAGATAAGATTACTTTGTAAATAGCACAGAAGGTTACAATTTTCGTTTAAGGAAAACAAGTGAAAGAACTAATACTAATAAATGAAAAAAAGTTTTTTATTTCTAAAAATAAAGCAAACGTAAAAATCATTTGCAAGAATATTATAATGGGTATTATAAGTATTATTATTATTATAATTATATACATAGCTCAAATTAAATAAAAATTTAATATTTTTAAAAACGTATAGCAATAATTTATTTGTTGTAAAACATCAAAATAGATGCATTTAATTCTGTGAATCGGCCACCACAAAATTTCTCAAACTGGGAAAAAGATAGGGTTGCTTGATTCGATTCACTTTAAAGCTTGAGGGCCAAGAAATGCTGGAAAAATATCAGAAATGCAAGCAATCACCTGGACTCGACCCACTTCCCAATTAACTTTCTACAACTATTTTGATTATTACATACAACAGCTGTTTGTGTATGATATGTTTATACTGGTGTAATTATTACATATTTTCAGTGTATATTTAAAGCTGTTCAATTTTGTATACACTATAGAAACAGCTGTTGAAAAACAATATCTACTATACATTTGTTCTGTCTCTTTTGATCAACTCAAAATTTGGACGGAATGCAAATTTTGTATCATAGAGATGATCTAAGAAAGGATTTTTCAAAATTCCATTAGTAATAGTTTTTAAACGAATATTTTATGTCATAAGTACAGCATTAACAAAATATCAACAATAAAAAAATAATAATAATAAAATATAAAAAAATCAGCTAAAAACAAAATCAGTACTAATATTTTTCAGTTGCTGTTTATAGTCCTATAGTACAGTTGACCTAGTCAAGTTAACATGAGAGATGGACCAAGCCCAAATGCAGAAATGTCACGAGTATAGTAACTGATAGGATTGGCACTCGCAACGTGCAGGCGTGTCCCCTAGTTGACATAATTACCAATCATGTTCAAACTTATTTTTAGAAAATCCAATACCAAACCATCTAATAAATGCTGTGTTTTTAATAATAATAATATTGTTTATTTGCCATACAAAACATACAAGATTATTGACAATGTCATTTTACAGCCAAGTAAAGCATAGTCATAATACACTCTAACATGATCAAAGGATTTTTATATTTTATACAATTACTTTCTTTGTATGTCTTTGTATCAAATTAAGGTTAAAACAAACAAACAAATAATAAAGATAACATTAGTTCAGTTCAGTCAGCTGCGCAGTCAACAGCTAGTGCCGGACGCTCCGCAGTATAGCGACGTAAAACTGTCTAAGCTTAGTTTTATTTGTTTATAGCAGTTTAACATCCAAGAACAGTTTAATTACAACTTATAAAACCATGTCAGCTGTCTGTGGTGTCTGCAATAAAGATGGTGGAGAAATCAAGTGCTGTGTTTGTGAGGTTTGGTTCCATGTCAACTATTTACACAATCGTAATCCGGGTTGGACCGTGTCTGGTTATTACGGTACTGGTGGCGCAGTGCTGTAACCCAGCTACATGGGGACAACAGCACTGCGCCAAGAGTTGGGAGATTGTAGGTGATAGGTTGGATGCTCGGTCCTATTCATACCGACATGGCGTCCGCTCAGTGGTTGCTATCGGCGTGGACACTACTAGAGAAGTCTGGGGTGTCCATGTTGGGTGGTAATCATTGTGCGGATGGGGTAATCATGTGGGGGAGATAACTGAGTATCAGGCTTGTCAATTAGCTGAAAATCAGACCAGCACTACGTGGTTCGGATTCCACGTAAAGCTGTAGGTCCCTTAGTTGCCCTGGCCGTTGGGCTATTAATAAATTGCCCTTTCTGAGGAACAGTTGAACTCAGTTAGTAACCAGACTACACTCATACACACTCATCCTACACTCATAAAACCATTCATATTCGCCTTAAAATACGCACAACGTTGTGTTGGCGTCTCATATGAAAGAATGAAAGAAAAAGAATTAGTACACTATGTACAAATTGCCGACGTTTCGAGCACATTACAGCACTCATCTTCACGGCGACACACTCTGCTACTCGATGATGATGTACTCTGTGGATCGAGTAGCAGAGTGTATCGCCCTGAAGATGAGTTCTGCAATGTGCTCGAAACGTCAGCAATTTGTACATAGTGTACATAATAACCAGACACGGTCCAACCCGGATTACGATTGTGTAAATAGCTCGAATATCGACTGTGGAAGTCTCCATACGAAGATTCCACGTCAACTGTATTAAGGATGACGTGAAGGGTACTAAGACAAGATCTTATAAAGACTTTAAGTGTAAAACCTGCAGAGCACAGAATGTACCAGAGGTAGGTGCTGAAACTGATCTTAAGGAATTCATTACTAAAAGCCTAAATGACTATAAAAAACACTTATTAAACGAACTAGCTTTATTCAAAACAGAAATGATTGAGATGACTAATTCAGTCCAGTTTGTTTCTGATAAGATCGATAAAACGAACCTTTTGATGGAAAAAATAGGCAATGAAATGCGTGAGGTGAGGAAGGAAATCCAAGAAGTACGAGTAAAGAATGCCAGTCTGACCACCGAAATTGATGAACTTAAAGCAAGATTGAGAAACCTGGAACAATATTCTAGAAGAAGTAATATAGAATTAAGCGGAATCCCTGAAACCCAGAATGAAAACGTATTGCAGACAGTGAAGGATGTAGGGGCTGCCTTGGGTCTGGAGGTTGACGAGAGTCAAGTATCTGCCGCCCACCGTATACCAGCGTACAACAAGGAGCGTAACCCGTCACTTATCGTCCAATTCCAGAAGAAAATAGTCAAAGATGAGTGGGTAAACAAGTACAAGGAAAACAAGTCATTTTCTGCTAAGCAGATCAGCCCAGCGTGTGTATCTCAACGACCATCTGTCACCAGAGAACAAGCTGTTTCTCAAAGCATTGAAGAATAAGGGCAAGAATGTCGGGTACACCTCGCCTGGTGCAGGGACGGAAAGTTCTTCGCAAGAAAAAGTGCAGGGGACAGGTGTCAAAAGATAAGCAGTATGGCAGACATTGAAAGGCTTAAGTGAGTTGTTAGTTATTAAACATATCTTTATCATTTATTTTCATTGGTTGCCCTATTTTTGTAGAATATTTTGTCCCATGGTTGGTATTCTGAAATATTATCGTTATCTATTAAAAAATTGTTTTGAATACTAAATTAAAATGACAAACATAATTACTGATACAGATATAATACTCAATAATTTTTTCTACCCTCCTAAAAATTCTATGAGCTTTAATTTAATTTATGCTAATATTAGGAGCCTCAGAAAAAATTTTAATAGTTTTATTGCAGAGATTTTTCAAATTCAGAAAAAATTGCAATTTATAGTATTACGTGAAATATGGGTTGGCACAGACGAAATATCTCTATACAATATTCCAGGATGCTTGCTGTAATGACACCTACCGATCTGGAGGAATTCTTTGCTATGTAAAAAATGATATAGCAGTAAGTGACGTTGGTTTTGTTATGAAAACAGCAGATTGCTTACTTTTAGATGTTAAAATTATGAATAGTTTTTTCAATCTTTTATGTATCTATAGACTGCATGAATTTACAGAGAATCAATACATTAATGAATTATCTGAAATGTTACCAAAACTCAATGGCAATATAATTTATACATGGGACATTAATCTGAATTTGCTTGAAAATTATCTGAACAGTCAAAATTATACTAGCCTTCTAGGCAACCATGGTTTTACATCCTTTATCAATGTACCAACAAGAATTGCACGCAACACTAAATCTTGTATTGACCATATTTTTATAAGAAACCGGAATTTAAACAACTTTAGAAGTGAAACTTTTGATTTAAATATTACAGATCACTGTGTTTTGGGACTTAAATTAGAAACTAACAGTACGTCAGATAACATCCGGGATATATTAGCAACCAATCCAAATAAAACTATTTTAGATCACACATTGGTTCAGTCTCAGCTCAGTGCTGTGGATTGGGGGATATGCTTCTCATCCAACGATGTAAATACAAGTTTTAATAAGTTGCATGATTCGTTACAACATATCGTTGAAAGTAGTAAGAAATCAATACCAATAACTACAGACATTGGCAAGGCTAAGCTAATTAGTCCTTGGATAAATATAATTAATCGGATAAAAAAGAAGCAACAATTATATAAAACCTTTAAAAGAAATCTTTATGATTTGCACTTTAAAACATATTACGATAGATTTTGCTTGAAATTAAAACATGACATAGATTCCGCAAAAAGAGATTATTATCGTACTATAGGCTACTTACTGATTGTAATGGCGATACTTTGAATCAATGGAAAATAAAAACAATTTAACTGGAAGAGACACTAAGTCAAGGGTACACAAAGTAAGATTAGATGATGGAACGATAGCCGATGATCCACGCATTGTTGCCGACGCTGTAAACAAATACTTTATCTCCGTGCAGTCTCGGTCAAGGTCAAGTGACGTCACCCGTAGTGTGTCGCGCGCACCCGGCGCAGTGTAGGCCTACACATTCCTTTTACATGTATCCAACTTGTGAGAATTAAATATTAGATACTATTAAACAACTAAAAAACAAACGCTCTACAGGATTTGATAGTTTAAATGTTAGTCTGATTAAGGAAATTAGCCATCACATTATGCCAGTTCTCACGCACATAATCAGAGTTTGTGTTCAGAAACCTTTCCCGAAAAATTTAAATTGAGTGTAGTCATGCCCTTATTTAAGAAAGGGGTAATAACGAACATGGATAATATAAGACCAATTAGCTTACTGTCAGTATTCTCAAAGATATTTGAAAAAATTATGAAAAAAAGGTTGAATTCATACCTTGATAAGTATAATATAATTAGCAGCTTACAATACGGTTTTCAAAAAGGCAAATCAACCGAGGACGCCCTAGTTAATGTAACAAATAAACTTTACAGTGGATTAAATAACGGAAATAAGGCTACAGGCCTTTTTATTGATTTTAAAAAAGCTTTTGATTTAGTGAACCATGAAATTCTCCTTACAAAATTATCAAGTATAGGGAATAGAGGAATAGCGCTGAACTGGTTCAAAAATTGTCTATCAGGCAGATATCAACAGACACGAATCGGTGACTATGTTAGTTCAAAACTCCAGGTTAGCTCAGGGGTCCCTCAAGGATCGGTTATATCTGCCACTTTATTTTTAATTTTTATAAATGACTTGTTGAAAGAAGAGTTTAAAGGTGAAATCAGTGCTTTTGCAGACAATATTGCATTATTTTACACAGATAAAGAGGATTGTGTTATATATGACAAAATAACATGACCTATTACTGCTACGTAACTGGTGTACGAGGAATAGAATGGTGGTTAACGTAAATAAAACAAAATACATCAATTTTGGTTTCAAACCTTTTGTTTTTGTAAATGCATTAGAATACCATTCAATAGATTGTCCTAGACATTACAAAGTTACAAGTTTCAAATATCTTGGTGTAATATTTGATGAAAAACTAAACTGGGGAGAGCACATTGTGGTACTGCATAACAAATTGAAACACTCTATGCGAGCATTCTACTTTCTCAAAAATATTTGTGACCAGTCGTTTTTAAGGGTCTTATACCTAGCTTTGATAGAATCAAAACTTCGGTATGGTATTGTGTGCTATGGAGGTACCTTTAAATATTTGTTACAAAGGCTAAGAATCACTCAGAATAATTTCTTACACGTAATTCTAAAGAAGAACTTGAGGGAAAGCTCATTTCAACTATATGCAGAATTAAGAGTTCTTCCAGTCCAACATCTCTTTGTTTTTAAAGTATTAAGAATGTTTTATACCATGAGTGGTAATGATAATGCCGACGAGCTTATGCGTAGTTCAAGACTATCAGAACAAAAAGTATTAAAATTGCCAAAAGTGAAGAAAGAAATTTTTAGAAGATCTTTGAATTATTTAGGTCCAAAATTTTACAACGCGCTTCCACTCCAAATTAAAAAGTGCAACAAATTAAATGCCTTTTGTAATAAATTAAAATGTTGGTTACATAATAATATTGATTTGGATTATATATTTCGAGTTATTCAATAGCATAATAAGGATCAAATAGTCCTAAGTCGGCTGTAGTGTAGTTATGAATGTTTTCTAAGAAAAGTTTTTCGGTTATGTACCTTCGTGTAATTTATCGATGGATATAAGTAAATGAATAAATATATTTATAACTTTAAAATTTTTTCTGTAACTGTTATGGGCATTCTTAGAATTACTTATATATGTATGTCCTTATTGTTTGTTTTAGTTTAATTTATTATTTGTGTTAACATGTATGTACACACAGGAATATATTGCTTGTTTGTGCATGTATGTGGATTAAGTGTGCAAATGACTGTGTTTGTGACACAGATTGTTTGAACGTGTTATTTCCATAGTTTTAAGTAGATCATAGTTGTATTAGTAGGCACCACAGGAAGCGGCTTTGTTGACTTCAGGCTTTTATGTAATTTGAACAATACTAAATTATTTGTAATAAAATTGTTTTCATTTTCTGCTAACCACATTACTGGAAAAGTGGTTAGCATTAGTTCCTAAGCTGTTAAAGTGTAATGTATTGTAAAAAGAAATGATGGAATAAATAAATATTATTATTATTATTATTAATATCATAAAGTAAAAACATAACAGAATAAGAAATTTGTATTGTGTCTAGTAGTAACTATTTACATGAATAAGTTATGATTACACTTTGGAACTTTAAACTATGTGATATTAGACATAAATTTAACATTTAATGATAAAAACCTAAGATCTATTGGTTAAAGTGTGATATTAAAAGTTAAAAAAAACTGAAGAATAATTTATTACAGGTGTTGTGTGAGATTCTAAAAACCTAAAATTCTATGGAATTAGTGGCAAAAAATCCTCTAGTTTAGTGAAAGGGTGTCCTAATAGCCAGCTATATAGCTTGTTTTTGAATTACAAAATAGGATATTTTGCAATGAATATATTTAATTTGTTGTAAATTTTTATAGATATTGGTATGGCTATTTTGGCATTTACTCAGTCTAGAAAAATGTATGACTGCATTTTCCCTAGTCCTTGTGTTATAGTTATGATTATCATAATTATATTTATAACTACTTTGATTTTTAATTGCATATAGGGCTAAGTCAAAAATATAGAGATTAATTATGGTTTGTATTTTCTTTCTTATAAATAAGGGTTGACAATGTTCATCCCCTTATTCATATTCATAAATCTTTATTCATGTGTTTGCACATACGATACAATGAATAGTGTCAAGATTTTTAAGTCTAAAGGTTCTAAATTACAATATGAGTTACATTGATTCAATTACTGCAGTCAGTGAAAACAATAAAATATTAATTAAATAATTAACTAATAATAACCAACTTAATTCACAACAATAAAAACTACTAAATAAAATAATTCATTTTAGTACATTAAAATAATAAAACATACTTTATTCATGGAAAATTGTTTATTAAAGAGAGGTGGAAAGTTCCTCAAACGAGTACAGAGTTTTACTCATTAAATAATCTTTTAATCTTTTTTCATAGTTATGACCATTTTCAGTTTTTATATTTTTTGGTATATATTTTAAAAATTTGTCTTCTATATAAGTGGGTTTTTTTTTTCAAAAAACTTCAGTCTGTGAGTCTGGTTAAAGATATTTTTTGATCTTGTATTATAGAAATGACTAGTATTATTAAACTTTGAAATTTCATTTTTATTTAAAAGAATACACTCAAAAACAATTATTGACTGTAAACAGTAAAAATGTTTAAGCTTTTAAAATGGTCTTTGGCAAAATCGTCATGTTTTAATTTAAGCATTATTCTGATACACCTTTTTTGTTGTTTTAAAATATTATCCAAGTTATTTTTAGTAGTTGAGCCATACAGGGAAATACCATAAGAAATGTGTGAGTGTCCATGGGCAATATATATATTTTTTAAGGTTTTTAGGTCGCAGTAGAGGCTCATTCTTGATAGTGCATAAACTCCAGAATTGGTCTTAACCAAGAGGTTATGCACGTGTTTGTTCCAATTTAGATGCTGATCCACTGTTAATCCCCAAAAAATTGTGCTAATTTTCTTTTCAATTTGATGTGAATCATAAGTTATAATGGGTTCCTTAGAAGTTTTATTTTGAGGTGTTTTAAAATGAACAAAGTTAGTCTTTCGTGTGTTTAGAAGTAAATTTATAGCTTTCAAATAACTTCCAATGTTGTTTATCTCCACAGATGCACAAATTTCTACTTCTTCTAGAGAGCTTGATGATGCCACTAAATTTCCATCATCGACATACAGGCAAAGTTTAGTGTCCAACTCATGTGCTAGTATCTTATCGATCCCCTCCAGGTAACATAGAAAAAGCAACGGACCTAAAATGGATCCCTGAGGTACACCAAATTTTAGAGTATTATAATGGGACGAGGTTCTAATTATTCTATTATTTTTTAATATACTTGTAATTTCCACATATTGATATCTGTCAGAAAGGTAAGACCGGAACCAACTAAGAGCATTTCTTTCTACACCTAGGGTTTCTAATTTTTCTATTAGTTTTTGATGATTAACATTATCAAATGCCTTGGAAATGTCCATAAACACTCCAAGTGTATGCTTTCCTTTGTCTACTGAATCAATAATTTTGTCTATATACAATATGGCGGCACTCATAACAGATCTCCCAGGTCGGAATCCATGTTGGCTTTGATCTAACAAATAATTTGTTTCTAAAAATTCTGTAAATTGTAGATGTACCACTTTTTCATAAATTTTGGAAATTGTTGGCAGTATAGATATTGGGCGATAATTAAGAACGTTCTTTTTATCACCTTTTTTATGTAATGGTATTATTTTTATAGTACCTTCCGACTTTGTTATAGCCCTTACGGCTTTATTTTGGAGTATTAGTATTTCCCCTATTCTACTACAGTTTCTCCAGAGTATGAGACCATACCGTATTATTGATTGAAAGTATGCAAAATATGCCGTTCTGGGATAGGATTCCGGGATCTTATCTGTGAGACTTCTCAATAGATATATTACCCTGTTAAGTCTTGGATTAATTCAGTCAATGTGTTGGCTCCATGTCAAATGGTTATCAATAAGAACCCCCAAAAACTTAACTGAATTAAGATGGTCAGGGCTCTCGGAGACATTATTTTTTAAACTAAATATAATTTTTTGGGTTTTATTTTGGTTCAGAAGAAATCCGTTAGCATTGAACCATATAGTGGCGTCGTGGAGTGCGTTTTCGGTTAGATCTTCCAAAGCATTGACATCTGTAGCGAATTTACCAGAGTAGTGTCATCAGCATATAATATTGTCCTGGCTTTTATAAAATCAGGGAGGTCATTTATTGATAATAAAAAAGGAGAGGCCCCAGCACTGATCCCTGAGGTACGCTGAAGTTGACTTTTGACTCTTGGGTCCAAATACCATCAATTAATACCTTTTGACTTCTATTTTGTAAGTATGACAAGAAAAAATTATATATATAAAAAAAAAAACTAAACCTTTTAGAACTCCATAAAAGTTTAGTTTGTCTAAAAGGTAACAATGATTGACACAGTCAAAGGCCTTGCTCAGGTCAAAGAGTGTGGCCTGAGCATAGGCCTTTTTTTCAAATGCCTGAAGGGCTTCTTGTACTAATTCATCCATTGCATCCACTGTTGACATTCCCCTTCTAAAGCCGAATTGGCTTACATTAAGGTAGTTATTTACTTCAAGATAAGCACTAAGTTGGTCATATATAATTATTTCAACAATTTTGGATATTATTGGCAATATTGATATGGGATGGTAACTTTGTGGAGTGTTTACTGGCCCTTTTTTATATATTGGACATATTCTAGATGTTTTAGCTGGTTGGTAAATACACCTTCTTCAAGTAATTTGTTTATACAGAATGCTAGAGGAATGGCAATTGTTTGTATTATCTTTTTTAGACTGCTATTAGAAAGGTTATAAATGTCTTTACTGTTAGAGTTGTTAAGTCTCTTTGCTGCTTGTATAATATCATGTGGGGTAATATAGTTCCAATTAAAGTTAGCTTTATTTATATGTTTTCTGTTTATAAAATCGTCTGCTGTTATGGGAGTTTTAATAAGTTTATCTTGAATACTATTAACTGAGCCAATAAAAAAATGATTAAATTCATCTGGTGAGATATTGCAGTTGGAATAACGGGGGGTGGTTCTATTATTTTTATTTATCAAATTCCAGGCAGCCTTGCGCTTATTGTTACTATTCTCTATGTACTCAACATTCCATGTTAGTTTTGCCTGCTTAAGAGCCGTTCGATATTGATATTTGAGATTTTTCATTTGGCTAACCAAATCAGCTCTAGGGTTGTGACTACTTTTTATAATTTTATTGTAGAATAACAATTTATTCTTCATTGAGGCAAGTTAATCCATGTACCAGTGATGTTTATTCTGAGTTTTTGTATTTGATTGAATACGGTTTTTTAGTTGAAAGCTATTATTTAAACTGTCCACAAAAATTTCAAAATATATTTCAAAATTTTGACAAGCATTAACATTATTACTTAGGTACAGTACCCAGTCATATGTGGCCAAATGTTCCGTGAGCGATAGAATACCTTTTTCGGTAAGAACTAACTATGGGACTTTTATATTTTGTGGGATTAAACCAACAGTTGGGGTTTGTTGTATGGACCTATCCCTGACTGTAATAAGCACACTTGTAATCAGACCGTTATGGTCCGAGAAAGGATAGTTAAAAAGCTCACATTTTACACTATTACTTAAGTTAGAATTTATAAATATGTTATCTAAACAACTCTTACCTCTAGTAGGTATTTTATTTACACAATAGAAATTGAACAATAGAATCAATAATAAATCATATGATAAGATATAATTGGCATACAAAAACAGCCCAAATACTTTAAATACAGATTACTTCAATCTTCTTTCTTATAATAATCATTGCCGGCGTGGTGGCTCAGTGGCTAAGGCTTCGGACTGCAAAGGGCAAGTTTCAAGGTTCGAATCCTCACTTAGGCAATGGTCGGTACTTCACTCGTTTAACTTTTATTTTCTGCTGTACTCTTCCTCTCTCTTTTGAAGGAAAGATTCGTGGTTTTTAAATTTCAGTCTCAAAGTAGAAATAGTGTAAAAATAACCCAAAACTCATTTGGCCTGCACTTACCACCAATTCTTTCAACTAAGAACTTAACTTACATTTTCTTTAGATATAAATTTCTTCAAACTTCTTCATAATATTTTTTAAAATTTATTATGACAGCTTTAACCAATTTTTGCTCATACCGCTGAGATTGATCAGACTAGTAATAATTCTATTGTCCACCTTTCAGTTGTGGAGGGAACCGAGACACTAAAGAGGGTCAAATACACATACAAAGTTAAATAAATTAATGTAATTATAGTTTGGGAAAATTTTTCTCAATACAGATCATCACCAGAAATATAGCTTTAAATCCTCCATTAAAAACTAATGAGCATAAATTAATACCATGAACTACTTTTGATATATATATATATATAAAAGTATTTGAAAATGGTATATTAATAAGAGACTTAGATGAATTATTTATTTTTATTTACTTATTCAGTGATAATAATAATTTAATTTATTTCCATCAATATACAGCATGGTTACAAACTTTGTACATGCTTGGAAATTGACTAACCACTCTAGCAAGTGTTTGTGGTTAGTATATCAATTACAACATTTAAGGAAAAAACACATAGTTCAGGTAATAGGTACAAAACATTATTGCTCTTTTAATCCTCTCTAACTAAAAACTAATTGAGGGGAAACCAAAACATTTGTACTATACTATTTAAATAATAAACATTGATGAAAACTTTCATCTAAAAAAAAAATATTAATTAGAATTAAAACATTTTCACAATTACCATTTATTATTCATTTTCATTAATTCATCATTGAATCAGATATGACCAAACAAATTCAACCAGAGTAAAAAGACATCCGCACACACACACCGTCTCTAGGTTACATTACATTAGATTTTCCCAAAACTACCTAGCTTTTTACCAGACACTGGTATTAAAAATATCGTTACAAATTTGATAAAATCTGATTTCATTATGTGATAATATCAGCTATTCTGATCATTATGGTCAATGAAATTCAGTCTTGATTAGCAATAAAAGCAATAGAAATAAAAATATGTATAAGAAATGCCAGTTAAATCCTTTTCACGAACCTTGAAAAGGAGTGGACTATGTTGAGTTGCTTCTGCACGGGTGTGGGAGGAAGCAATTACTGGAAATATATGTAGGGATTGGCAAATGATCAGTCATATGATTGTGGAGCTGAAACTCAAACCATGGATCACTTAAATAATAGTTTCAAGGGGAATTAGCTGGTTTTCATCCAATTGGAAAAGCAGGTGTTGAATGGTTGCAGAACTTGGACTTAGCTCTGTGATGGGAGATCATTATATAAACACAAAGAAACAACTCAACAAGTACTTTAGTTTTTATTTCCTTTGAATAAAGTTTTCAATTTTTGCTTCGTTTCTCTCTTTTATTTAGTTAGCTAGTACTGAAAGTCTTACAACCACATTTTTGTGGTTAGTAATAATCATTTTTATTCTTTAAAAAATTTGTATAAAAAAGACAGTACAAATGATTAGAAATTACTAGCCATCACCAATCCAGTACAAGATGGCCACCACAATTTTGCAATGCAAGAAACATTTTCTTATCAGATTACTTATCTGATAAGAACATGATAGATTATATCAGAGTTCTTATCACTGACTATGACCGTTATTGATTGCTAACTCAAGACATATATTAAATGCAATTTTTTTGCAGTGGTTAAAATTACAGGTTTTAAATTTTATCTTAGAACTTAGGCTTAAGCAGCCTATGTCATAACTAGAATATTCATTTTCCGGTGACAACAGTATTTACAAGATAACCATAGTTATCTTGTAAATACTGTAGATAGTACCTTTGCAGTTGTCACCAGAAAATATAGATTCTAGATTTTAAATTTGTTTGTGAAAGGTAATGTATTTATTGTGTGTAAATGATATATTTATATAAGTTTTTAGTAACTCTTATATATAAGTATTTAATACCAGAAGCTCTTCAGATATTAAATACTGAAGATTGATTGAAGATTAAATACAGGATATTGATTGAGTAGTGATGGTTGAACTCAAAAGACAAGGTTATGCTGTGTTTGCAGGTAAATATAAATAAGATAAGGAGGTTTTTAAGCTATAGCTATATATTTAATTCCTTAAACGAAATGGTTTCCTTCAAAAACTCCCCGGGTTAGTAAGAAGATACGATAGCTTGATTAGAATTATTTTAAAGCTTAAAAGCCAAGAATAGTGGGAAAATATCAGAAATTTACAAATTTATCTGGTATCCACTCCACTGGCCTAATCAGTATATTGGAAAAAATGATTTTCTATCACTACAGTATTTTAATTATTATAGATATAAAGCGTTTGTGTTAATAATGTTTAAGCTCGAATAAACAAAGCATATTTTCAATGTATATCTAAATCCCTCTGATTATATATATATTTACTAAACCACTCATTGAAGCAGCCTCTTAAAAAATGTGAAAAACACACACAAAACTTAAATCTTACTATTTAAAATATAGAAATACACTTGATAATGAAATCCATGAATTGAAAATCCTACCATCAAAATAAATTAGTCCAAGAGAAAGGATTGTTCGAAAAAGTCAAATAATAATGAGTATTACTTATTTGACATTGAAAGGTTTTCTAAATGTAGTCTTCAATACTGTCACAAAAATATCTATCTTTATAAATAATATGAATAGTTTTTTTACTAACAGCCAATTTAAGGTTAGGTTAAAGGGCACTAGGCCAGGAATTAGTATATTAGAGAGATAGGACATCAGAAAACTTATCTTAAAAGACAAGTTCACTAACATCAGAATAGTAGTCACAAACACAAAATACACCAAATCTCACAAATTTTCAACACCACAGGCATTTTCTTCAGGTGAGTAGAGGGAGAGAGAGGGGGGAGAGCTCTTTCTCTCTCTCCCTGGAGGCTCTCTCTCTCTCCCTCTGACCCACCCGCCCACCCATACAAGCACAGTATTACTGACCCATCCGCCCACCCATACAAGCATGGTGTTACTGACCCACCCGCACACCCATACAAGCACGGTGTGAGAGAGGGGGGAGAGCTCTTTCTCTCTCTCTCCCTGGAGGCTCTCTCTCCCTCTGACCCACCCGCCCACCCATACAAGCACGGTATTACTGACCCATCCGCCCACCCATACAAGCATGGTGTTACTGACCCACCCGCCCACCCATACAAGCACGGTGTGAGAGAGGGGGGAGAGCTCTTTCTCTCTCTCCCTGGAGGCTCTCTCTCCCTCTACTCACCTGAAGAAAATGCCTGTGGTGTTGACAATTTGTGAGGTTTGGTGTATTTTGGTTTGTGACTACTACTCTGATGTTAGTGAACTTGTCTTTTAAGGTAAGATTGCTGATCTCTCTAATATACTAACAGCCAATTTTAAATTTTTAATACTACTTTATTTTTCAGGATCTATTTTCATCATCAGCTGTGGTATGGCATATGCCTGGGTTTCTCCAGTTCTAAGCAAGTTGACAGACACAGAAGGAGACATCAGGGCAACAGATGATGAAATCTCATGGATTGTAGTAAATATAGAATTTGGAGCACTCCTTACACCATTTTTGGCAAGTTATTTGATGGATAAATTTGGACGGAAGAAACCCATGTTGGCATGTGTTCCTGCCTTGGTGCTTTCATGGATTTTAACTCTAACAACAAGATCAGTAACAATACTGTACATCAAGAGGTTCATAGATGGAATGGTAATCGGGTTTGTATTGACAACAATTCCGATTTACCTCGCAGAAACAGCCACAGCTACTAATCGAGGATCTGTTGTGATTTCAATATGTGTATCATGGTATGTTGGAAGTCTTTTACAATTTTTTGTTGGAACCTATTTATCATATGATACAACAGCATGGATTAATATGATAATTCCAATTTTTTATTTTCTAATATTTTCATTTCTGCCAGAATCTCCTTATTATCTTGTGATGAAAAATAAAAACAATAAAGCTGCTAAATCTCTTGCCTGGTTTCGTGATACTCATCCAAACAAAGTAATAGATGAGTTAAATCTCATTAAAGAATATTTGGAAAAAGATTTACAGAATAAAGAATCTTTGAGCCACGTGATGTCAAATGCAATCTATAGAAAATGTTTTTCTATCATCATTGTAATTATGCTAGCTACTAATATGACTGGTCTAAGTACAATATTTTCTTATGCATCAGATATGTTTGCTGAAAATGGTTCTGAAGGAATTTTTAATGCAAACATCTGTTCATTGACTGTTATTTCTCAGTTTTTATTTATGTCACTCATTGTCTCGTTTGTTATAGACAAACTTGGAAGACGCCCTTTAATACTAGTATCTGGATGTGGCTGTTTCCTCTCTCATATAGGGTCTGCATTTTATTTCTATTATAAAGACAAAATTGACTATAATTGGATTCCCTTATTGACAATAGGTTTTTATTGTTTTTTTATATCAATGGGCCTCACTCCTGTACAAACAGCTTTTCAAGGAGAATTATTCCCTTCAAGAATAAAATCTGCTGCTTCTGGTTTGTCTGTGGTAGTCAATACTTCATTTTCTATAGTTGCCATAAAATTGTACTACATTATTAATGTCACATTTGGCATGCATTTAAACTACATAATTTATGCTTTTGTTGCTGGGCTTACAACTATATGGCTTTATTTTTATGCACCAGAAACTAAAAATAAAACATTTAGTGAAATATATGATGAATTTCAAAATAATACTAAGAAGGAAAACATAATTGATGCAAAAGAGCTACAAACTTTTAAGGAAAATACTTAATTCAAATAGTAAAACAAAAGTGGTATCCTTGCATAATCCAGTTGCAAAGAATTCTATCATATCACCAGTGCACTTCTCAACTCTTTAAACTACTTATGTTTCTTTTCAATAATTACATATTTCCAACAATTTTTGCTCTCAATTATTTTGAAGAGACAACATGAACCGTAACGTTGACTAAGCTTTTTTTGCACCGAGCTTCTAAAAAATCAAATATTAAAAACAGTGAAAAAAGCCTTAAAGCTAAAAACCATCCATTTGTCATATTTACTTAAAAGTCCAGTGCTCAGTTTTTTGGACTATTTAGAAATACTCATGAAATTGAGAATGAATGATTCTATATGGAAATGAATGGATAAAAAATAGGCCATTCCATGTCAGTTCAACCAGATCATTTCACCCACCATCTCAGATTTGTATGACACTTGGTAGCTTTGTTAGATGTAAAGACAAGTAAAACTACCAAATTTGGAATTTTTATCTCACTTAGTTTTCCAGTTATGGCACTTTAAAAGTTTTACGTTTTTCAATTCCCACAGTCTGGATAGCGCCAAACAAAACATGACATAGAAAAGAAAAGAATTTCTCATTTCCTCATTTGACACCCAATCTTTGTGAAATTTTCAAGGCAGGTTCAATAGACAATAGACAATAATCTTTATTGACATATTCGTGGATAATAGTACAATGCGTCAAGGTACAGAGATTGTGGCTAAAATTAATGTGACATAAATTCTTTTTTTGTATAGTAGGGTCTATCCTGGAGCCAAGTTGTCAGGGTTTTACTCAGATTCCTAGGTGGTGTGTTTTTTATGTTGTCCGGGAGTTTGTTGAAAAAGAGTGCTCCCTTGTAGGATGTTTTTTTTTCATATAGTGTGAGGGTGTATCGGGAGAGCAAAATTGGAGGTGTTTCTTGTGTAATAATGGTGTAGATCTTCATTTCTTATTTGAGGATTGCAGACTACATGGAGGATTGTCTCGCGTATGTAGAGTGATATTACAGTGAGAATTTTTAATTCTCTAAAAGCTTCTCGACAGCTTTCATGTATTCTGATCCCTGCCATACATCATATTGCCCTTTTTTTTGGACCAGGGCTCTCTCTAAGTTAGCATTTGAGGTTCCTCCCCATACCACTATACCATACATAAGGTGGCTTTCGAAGAGGGAGTAATAAGCAGTTTTTGATGTCTGCAGGTCACTTATATGCATTATTCTTCTAATGACATAGATTCCAGAGCAGAGTTCATTGCATAGGGTTGTTATGTGTTGCTGCTATGAGGGCTTTGCATCTGCAATGATGCCAAGGTATTTGGTGCTGGGTTCAGCTTGAACACCTGGGAGAGTTAGGTTTACGTCTTTATTCTTGGTGGTGTAATTTATTTGCACAGTTTTGTTTTCATTAAGTGCTAGCTCATTGTTGATGCAGTATGTTTTTGTTCTGGTGAGGGCTGTGTTGGCATGTATTTTGTGTGCGTCTATTGATTTGTGAGCTATGGTAATAACTGTATCGTCTGCATACATGGTAGTTTTGTAGACATTTCCCAGTTGGTCTGGGAGGACATTTGTGAGCAGAAGGAACAGTACTGGGCCAAACATTGAGCCCTGTGACACTCCTCTTCTTATGGGGACTCTTTCAGAGTGTACTCTGTGTTTTGTTCCATTCTGTGTGTCTAATATTTCTACTATTTGTTCTTCATTGTGTTTCTCCTGTGCCAACATGAGTTTCAATGCGGCCTATAGAGCTGGTCTTCGAAGTGAAAGTCAATACGGTAGTATTGACCCACCCACTCACCCATACACGTACGGTAGTATTGACATACCCACCCACTCATACACGTACGGTAACAAAAGTTGTTGTCTGTTGTTTAAGTAGCTATAGAACCATTGTGCTGCTTTCCCCTTAATGTCCAGTGCTTGTGACTTTTGGAGAAGCTGATTGTGGTTGAAGCAGTCAAACGCCTTACTGATATCAAGAAATAAGCTAGTGACTAGGGAGCCTTCTTCCAGTTGGTCAATGACGTGTTCTGTCAGCTGGATTAGAGCAGTTGTTGTAGATCTGTCTTTAAGGAAGCCGTGTTGTTGTCTTGTAATCAGTTTATTTTGTTCCAGATGACAAGTAAGTCTTTGAAGGACAATTTTTTAAAAATGTTTTGAAAATGTGGGTTGTCTGTAGCTGTTTGTGTCTGTGGTAAGACCTTTTTTTATTTTGGGAAGACTTTTGCTGTCTTTAGCTGTGATGGGAAAATACCTTGTTTGAGTGACTTGTTTACGAGGTCTGTAAGGGGGCAGGTTAGTTCATCTTTACATGTTTTTACTAATTTTCCTGATATTTCATCAATTCCAGATGATGTTTTCGGTTTTAAAGAATCTATAGCTTTCCGTATTTCAGCTTCTGTGGTTTCTTGAAGGTGCAACTCTTGGTTTGTTAGTTGAGGTGTTGGTGTGGTATTTCTTATATTGGTCCTGATGTTATTGGCCTCTAAAGTTTTTTCAGCTACAGTAGCAAAAAAATTGTTGAAGTGGTTAGCTATTTCTTGGGCGCTTTCTAATGTTTCCTGTTCTAATTGGAGCTTCTATTGGTTCTCGGCCCTGGGTTTCTCTTTCCTTTCATTGTTTATGATGTTCCATAATGTCTTTGACTTATTGTCGGAGTCATCGATTAGGTCTGAGGTTTGTTTTTTCTTCACAGCTTTAATTTTCTGGTCATAATCCTTTTTCTTTGCTGCAGTTTCAGCTTTATCCTCTAGTTGTCTGTAGCATAGTTCTTTTTCAGGGGCTTGCACATATAGATTGAGTCAGGTGAACCAGTATGACTTCCTTCTGTTTTGTTTTTCCTGGATAGTTTTAGAGGGCAGGTATTATTTAGTATTGTTTGCACAATTTTGTGAAAATTATCATAGGCTTCGTTTATATTTTCTGTTTTGAGGACACTTTCCCAGTTATGAATATTCAGTCTTGACTTGAAAGTCTTAAGCGTTTTATTAGTGAAAATTCTTTTACTTTCTTTTGAAGGGGGTGGTATTTCTGCTCTCAGGTTTACTGTAACTATTTGTGCTGTGTGGTCTGATAGGCCTGATAGTACAACTGTTTTTTGAATTTGTTGGTCATTGATGTTGCTACTAAGGAATTTGGAAAAAATTACCTCACTACTCTCCGTCCGGGCTTTAGTTGGCAGTACGGGAAAGGCTATGCTAGTGTATTTTAAATGGAGTTTCCGTACTACTAGCCACACTGCTGACATCGGTCGCCCTACGGGTTCACTGTAATAGAGCGGTGTCAGCGACGAGGAAATCGGGCCAGTAAAATCATTGATTTTTTTTCACTTGCGATTTTAATGTGCACATAGAATTTTGAAAATGGTACCAAATTAAAGATTATAAAACTGCCTTTCCTAATGTGACACCAAGAAGTGTATATACATTTGTTATATATTTGTTCTAGGCTTTCATAATTGAAACGCAATTGAGAAGAACATAAAAAAATAGTAAGCGAGGTTTTTTTTTATTTTTCGGTCAAGAAAATTTGTCAAGCGAGAAAGTTGTACAAAAATAGATAACGTTAATTTTTGTAATTTTAAGTTATCACTTGGGAAGATTAGTTTAGGCGGTAGGAGTCACACAAGTCATGAGCTATAATTTTATTTATAAGTGATGCAGTGCCACCATAGTGTTTCTGCTTTTATTTAGGTACTAAATAAATTAAAACGTAATATGTTCTTTTTTATTTATAACTGTATGCAATAAAGTGCATTAGAATGATGCGAAATTAAATTGTGTCGTTAAAATCGATAAATCACTAAGGCTAAAATGGTATTAACAACTGAGATAAGCGCAATAATTCCATTGAATGAACAGTTGTATATTATTTATACTACAATACCAAATATAAATACACAATGACAAAAAAAGAAAATCATTGTGCTATTGTCGTTAGGTGAATGGTAACATCCACTTATTTTTCCAATAGTTTTATTACACCGAGTATGTAAGTAAAGCCGAAGTTCTTTGATTTGTTTATCTATACAATTTGTATTAAATTAAATAAGCTTGCAGAATGATTAAGAGGTTTACCTTTATTCTAACTGATTTACTCCAGACATTTCACTGGTTGTTGAACAGGCGTCAGCCTCACTCAAGGCGGATTCTTCATCGGACGAGACGCCCAGCTGGATAATGAAGGGCTCAATGTCGTCCTGCAGATTATCAGCCTTCAACATGTTGTCTTCGATATGTTCAACGTGATTACAATAGTTTTTCCACTGTTCGTTTGTAACTGCATCGAATGCGTTGTCAATCAATTGAACCATTAAATCTTTTTTAAACTGAGTATTGTGCATAGCCACGTGCCTTTTCACTTGGCTCCAAACAAGCTCTATAGGGTTCCCAATGGTATGGAGGTAGACGTAAAATTGAAAATCCGTGTTTTTTTTGCGAGCTCATCGACGACATATGCCGAGTGCAAGTGCTTAACTTTGCGTACTTCATTCAATAGTTCTTTTTTTAAACTGTCGTCAGGGAAGTTTATATTTTTCTCCTTAAGCCAATTTTTAATATCTTTTTTTTCTAAATGTTGTGTTATGCACCTTTTCAACTTTCACCGAATGGTACGGAGCGTTATCCATTATAATGACTGAGTTTAATGGAAGGTTTGGTAGAAGCTGGTCTTCAAATCTTGGACCATCCATCTCGTCGTGGTAATTTTCCTTTCCCTTCTTTGCTAGAAATACCATTTTTGCCTCCTTCACAAAACCATTTTCACCTCCGGCGTGTGTGATGACGAACCGAGGCCCTCGTTCGGTCGGATCTCTCAATCCAGTAGTTAATCCCGCCATGTAAGCGTCTTTTGGAGTATTTATAGTCTTGTCTACCCACACTTTGTTTACTTTGTGTCCGACATTTACCCAGGTTTCATCGAGGTAAGTAATATACTTTTTCTGTCTTCTGTACTCTCGAATCTGTCTCAAATAAGAGTGCCTCCATACAATTATATCCTCTCTTTCCAATAGTAAGGACTTCTTATTACGCCGTTCAAAGCAGAATCCTGAATCTTTGAGAAGTTCCCATAAAGTAGTTCGTTTAAAGTCAGGTAAGTTTGGATCTTCATTCGCCTTAGATAAAACAGCGTTTAATGTTGGGGGCAAGTTTTTTGCAAAGAACGAGAGCACGATTCTTCTAATAGCACTTATTATGAAACCACCGTATTTTAACGCTCTACAGTTTCTATAAACCACCTTTTTACGACTCTTTCTTAGGGTACGCACATGTCCTTTTAGTTCTTCATTTCTAATTCTGTATATCGAACGTTTGCTTGTCCCTGTAGCCTCACTTGTTTTTTCAACTATAAATCTAATACTTGCATTAGGGTAACACGTTTTAAAGTACTAAAAACGTTCAACACTGTATATATGTCTCCGCTTTTTATGGGTTTGCCCTTTCCACGTAAATTCATTTTTAACAACAAAGCTCACTCAGACTTTAAACTAAAACAACCTAAACTATGCACAACTGTATCGAGAAACACCCTAATCCAGCCGAGAACCGACAGTCACTGAACTGAATTATCAAGTGGGACAGAAGAGGAATATATTCATTTTCCGTTTACATGAACGCCACAGCATTGGGTTATTTCTGTCACCGTGAGAATTGCAGGACTTTCACCAGCTTCAAGGGAAAAGGGCATTAACAATTAGGTACACTTATAGTAGTTTTTCCCCATATGCGGACCCCATTTTCCCGTATGTTAGCATTAATTACTAATACGAAGGTTTTGTAATCATTATACTATTAGAAAATACTATTTTAATATAGACTATAATGATGTTACAACTTATTGCATTGTTTTCATTATTTTTTTAACTAAAATCCTACCTTCAAAAATGTAAATGTTAGTTTTTCTTAAAAAACCCCCAAAATTACGGCGAAGTAGGAAAAAATTAAATAAAACTAAAAGCAATACAATGTAGGACATTTATTAGAAAGGTGGAACGAGTATAGCCTAAGCTCTGCACTTGAGTCCTGCAGAGCCTGAAGACAGAATAATAATGAAAGCGAAATAAAAATAATTCGCGGCGACAGCTACAATCCGAATCACCGAATGTCGTCAGGACGGGTAGTCGCCCCGCGGCCGCTCATATGGCTCGTACTGCCAACTAAAGCCCGGATGGAGAGTAGTCTAAGTTAAACCTAAAATATTTTTAAAAGTTACATTTTTTATTTTTTGTTCGGTTTTAAAAATGCAAATATGTTTTACGTTAAATTCAATATCTCAAAAAGGGAATGAGATAATCAAGAAATCTTTTTTTCCTAAATTATCTGCATGGTATGGGCTTTAATTTGGTAAAATAATTAATCTGTGTATTTTGTTCCTTCTATTTCTTAAGTGCATTGCATTGCAAGTTTCAATATATTTTTTAGAAGTGATATGAGGTTCGTAATTATGAGGTTCAAGCACATAATTATGAAGAAGAACAATTTAACTTACTTTTAAATAAAGTTTAATTTAAAATGGACAGTAAGTGTAGTATAGGGCTATTAAAACTGACAGAGTGCCACAAAACCACTTATGTCACAAAAAAGGGGTTGGAAAATGTGTGTGATCTGTCTGAAGAAGAACTTAACTTGATTAAGTAAGAAGTGAATTAGATAGTAAAGAAATAATAAACATCTGTTTTCATCATAATGAATTCCTACAAAAGGTATGCTGTGACCCATAGAAAAATCACAAGAAACCCATTAAAAATAGTTTAAGCGTAGTACATTTACAGCAGAGTGAGGCCTGTGTCACAAAAGGTCTAAAAGTGAAACCCGGGGAAAAGTTATGTACTAATTGCTATAAAATTATATTCTCAACTCCAATTAACTGTGAAGAAGAATCACAAGATGATGATGATTTTATCATGTCAACTGAAACTGAAACTCAATTACAAAAAGAAATGGCTGTTGATTCTTTAAACGCTTCTTTGACGAATGTAGGGTGTTCACCTTTCAAATTACATGCATTGAATGAAAACTCAAAAATTGGTTATGCTCAAAATAAACTAGAAAAATTACATGAAAACGTTAAAATGAAAATTGAGACAGTTTTATATGTTGATGTGCCATCAAAAGTACCTAAATTACAACAAAATACTGAGCAAAAAGCAGCAGTATGTTCTCTTACTTGTTGAGAACATAAAAAGTGAACTGACCAAACTTTCGATAAAGAAGAAAATACAACTATTGACAATTCCCGCATCACTGAATTGGTCAAGAACAAAAATCAAAGATAGTTTTGAAGTGTCCGATTACTCTGCGAGACAAGCAAAAAAATTGTATAAAGAAAAAGGATTTTGGCAGAACCTGAAGCAAGGAAAGGAAAGACACTGAGCCCCAAGGTTGTTGACTTAGTTGTCAATTTCTATCAGAGTGATGAGCAGTCGAGAGTTTTACCTAGTACGAAAGATGTAGTAAGCTTGAAAAAAAAACAATATGAGAAGAAAAGATTAATTTTAAGTAATGTGAATGAAATGTTTGCAAACTTTAAATGGGAATATCCTGAAATAAAAATAGGGTTCCTTAAGTTTTGTACACTTTGCCCCAAATGGTGTGTTCTGGCTGGTGCCAGTGGAACTCACTCTGTCTGTGTATGTACTATCCATCAAAATGTAAATCTTCTAATACATACAGCTCAACTAGAAAAGAGTTACAAAGATCTACAAAAACTGATTTTGTGTGAATATTCAAATCAAACATGTATGTTTAGGCGATGTGAAAATGTCCATCTAAAGAAAATCTGACCACATTCTTACAAACCAAGTTTGAAAACTATGAAGAAGATGATAGAATAGATTACAAGCAATGGGTTGCTACAGATCGGACGCAGATGGTAACACAAACATCAACTATTCATGAATTTGTTGATGAAATGACGTCCAAAGTAGAAAAGTTAATCCCTCATTCTTACATTGCCAAAAGTCAAGCTACTTTAAAAGCCTTAAAGATGCTTGTGAGTCAAATATAGCCATAATATCAATGGATTTTAGTGAAAATTACACATTTATGATTCAAGATGAGGTCTAGGGTTACCACTGGACCTCAGACTCCTGT
This sequence comes from Stictocephala bisonia, assembly GCA_035578905.1. Classification (NCBI taxonomy): domain Eukaryota; kingdom Metazoa; phylum Arthropoda; class Insecta; order Hemiptera; family Membracidae; genus Stictocephala; species Stictocephala bisonia. The sequence continues at coordinate 153,866 of JAQJVL010000444.1, forward strand.
ACTGTTCATCCAGCAATCATCAACTTGTGTATTGACCAGGAAAAATTAATCTCATCCTACATTTCTGTATCATTTCTGATGACTTAAATCATGATGTTTGTATGGTTTATACAATTCAAGAAACCCTTTACTATTATAGTGACGGTTGTGCAGAGCAGTACAAGAACAAATACAACGTCATGAACCTTTTCCTTCATGAAAAAGACTTCAAAATTAAAGGCCAATTGTCTTTCTTCGCTACAAGCCATGGCAAAACAGAATGCGACAGTATTGGAGGAACTGTTAAATGGTTGGCGCGAAAAGCAAGTCATCAAAGGCCTCTTGACAATCAAATACTGACTGCAACTACCTTTTTTCAATTTTGTAAATCCAACATTGCCAAAATCAATTTCCACTTCATCTCAAAAGACTCAGTAGATCAGATTACTTGCAAGCTCGCAAACGCTTTGAAGGTCTGAATACCCTTCCAGGCAGTGCTTAATTTGTAAATTTTCAGGTGCCGGAACTCTGGCTGGCCCGACTACCAGGGGGTATGGAATACCCCCCAGGGGAAGGGGGGTCCGGGGGCCCACCCCCGGAAAGATTTTCTAAATTTAGCCTTAAAACCCCAGTTTTAGTCTGTTTTCAATTATTTTCAATTATTTTAATTTTCAATTAAGTTTAACATGAAACAAATACAGATTTGATCAAATTAAATGGTAAAGGGTAATACTTTAAATTGCCAGAACCTTAAGAAGGGAGAGAAATGAGAATGAAAACTAACTTCAAAGATAAACTGTACTATTGTTATTTGTGTCTACAATATTATTACAAAACTTGTTGTGTATTGATACAAAACTGTCAAAACTCAAGACAGAAAATGGAAGTAGTAAAAGTAGTTTGTTTTTAGAAGTAACAGTTTAAGAAAATATTTCCCACAGCACAATACTGTCTTCATTGTAAGTTTTCTCACTTCGACATTTCAAATTTGTGTCGAGAGCAGAGTGGTGTCCTCTTGCCAGCCAAGACCTGACGTGACGTTCAGGTTTGTATCTTCCCACAGGAGGTCCCAGGAGGCGGATGCGCAGAAGATCACAGACCGTGCTTATGTAAAGGGAAGATCGAAGGGGTGTCATAATTAAGTTCATTGCTGAGAACCCTCGTTCACACTCGGCACTAGACACTGCAATGCTGTTTATTACAGAAAGTAGCTTTCTGAACATGGGAGGTTCCTCAAGAATGGACGGTTTCTCCCCGCTTAACACTGGTTTTAGTCCTTGCTTATATCGTCTAAAGTCTCTTATTATGTCTTGGGAATCACAGATTTTGAATCTTTCACAGATTCGCTGAATCTCATCTTCTCCATATGTGATGGAAACGTCTTTTGGCCAGTACTTGGGATGTACTACTTTGATATCTTGCATGACCACATTGTAGTTTTCGGATGAGTTTGATGGGGAACACAACCTGTTTGTTAAGTTATTTGCTAAACTTCTGTAGAATTGTTTGAATGGAATCACTGGGATCTTTGCTCTCTCGCAAATATTTACCTCCTTAAACTTCATGCAATTTAAAGCGATTTCAGCTTCCAAGGAATGCCTCCCTAAGTTGTCTACCCGTTGTTCAAACACTTGTATCAAGAGGGTGATGTCACTATGAGCTTGAATCAGGTTTAGACTAGACCTTTGAAGCTGTAACGATAAATCAGCTAATTCTTCTAAGGAATCGTACATCAGAGCTAGATTTCGAACAAAAGAGGTCGATGACAGTGTACTGTAAAGACCTTTGTACGTTGCACGCTGTTTAGAGTCCCGTTTAGTGTCTTTAGATGCTTCCAAAAAGTGATTGTACAATGATTTAAAGTCATTCCATACGGCTCTCACAGCCAACAAACTGGATGCTACTCAGCGAGTGTCAAGCACTCGACCAATTTTCAATATTTGTTCCTCCAAACCCTTGGCAACTTCAGCTAACTCTCTGCTATTTTTCGGAGAACAACTAAAATATTTCTTATTTTGTCCATGAAAATGTTGAAATGGTTAATCCCAGCCACTTCCTCAACTGAGTCGTGCACAGCAAGTTCCAGAGGGTGATTGAGACAATGTCATATGAAGAGGTTAGGGAATTTTTCTTTTAACTTAATACCAAGCCCAGACTTTTTGCCTAGCAAAACTGACGCTCCATCACAGGTCAATGAAATCAGGTGGTCTTTTATAAACTCATTGCCAAGACCTAGAGATTCTAGCTGTTTCAACAGTTCCTCCATTATGCCAGATGCTGTTGAGTCATTTAACTCAAAAAGGGTAAAGAAAACAGTCATGGGGTTTTGCATGTCTTTTAACATAGTTCTTAAATAAACAATGATTGCATTTTTGTTTGCAACAGAGGTTGCTTCATCCAGAAGCAGTGAAAATTTTGAGCCATTCTTTAGTAAGCTACTTGTTAAATCTGATTTCATTTCATCAGAAATGTGATGCACTATGTTAGCACAAGCAACGTTTGAATGCAGTATCGGCCCATGTCCAAACCATTACTTACTTGTAAATCAATCTCTGCCTCAAACTCGTAAAATGGCCTATTCAGCTTAGCTTGTTTGTAAGCAGTGCGAAAAATACGTTCAGTAACTGCTTTTTGTTCCGATAACATTGTAGCAACTGAATTTTGTATTTGATTTTTCTTAGCAGTTTCATGGATTTTAGCTGCCAAAATGTGAGCTTGAGATGAACGGTGTTCAAACATTTTTTCCTTAAAGAGGTTTATTGGTCTTTCCTACTCTTTCCGTATGCACTTATAGTTCCCATAACCCACGGGTCACTTAATTTTAAGCCCTTAGTTTTTTCAACACCTAGAGTGTTTACGTTTCTGCAAACAAGACAACCTAACTCTTTATTTATAATCAACCATGGATGTTTGGATTTGAACTCAACACATTGCTCATTTGACCAGCAAACTGGCTTTTCTTCGTCATTGCTTTCATAATTACCTATTGCCGTAGAATGCGGTGATGAAAAAGCCGAATGGTCTTCCGTGTCTACTCTAGGTGTCGATGACGGTGTAGGCGGTGTAGCCGAAGGGTTCCCATTACCAGAAGTCGAAGGCTCTGGTTCCGTAAAGCAATCCACACTTTCACTGTCATCCACTTTTTGGCGTTTAGGTTTAGGTTTAAAGTAGTCAATAATTCTTGAAGACATTATGTACTTTTCATGTCCACTTCTCAAACCAGTTCAGTAATAACACTGTACAGTGTATACAAATAAACTGTTCTTCACTACAACCAGAAGAAAAATACAGTCAGTAAGCAAACCAAGCCACTGAGTGTCTGTGTACTATTGGAAATGTAATGTATGTGAAGAAGCGGCAGGCTAGATGCGCGGGAGCAAGAGAACGTTGTGCGCATGCGCCAACAGAGAGGAGCAGCCAGTTGAGCTGTGACTCTGTAGCAGTTGCGGTGGTGGAGGTGGTATTGGCGTGAAACAGGGCTGTGTGGCGCGTGCGTGAATGACAGACGACAGAGAATCAGCTGGCTTCACGCAACCCACAGTTAATCCTCAAAAGACGGAGTATCCCCTCCCATGATTGCGTCATATTTACTCATTCTCATGGGTGTGGACGTGAGTTTTGATATTTTTAGCTGCAACTACGATACGTTCCCGTACGTTCCGGTACGTTCCGGTCGCCCTGGGAGGTACCGGAACGCCGTTCCGGTGCGTTCCGGCTGAAATTAAGCCCTGCTTCCAGGTACTAGAAGTTTTCACAACTACAGACCCCTCGACTGTTTTGGAACTATAGAAGCAAGGCGAGTCAGTTTCGATGAAAAACCAAGTCTAACATTCAACTTGAGAAGAGGATTAACTTTAAATGTTAAAGAAGAAGATCTATATCCCTCTCGCTTCATTGCTTGTACATATGACAATCTCTGGTACTATGGAATAATAACAAATGTTGTCAAAGAAGATGGAGATGTAACATCTTTTTACTGGCCCAAACGAGATGATGTATGTGACATGCCAATTCCACACATCCTTGCAGTGGTTGAGCCTCCACACACCTCAACATTAAGTTTATATTTTAATACTAAGCCTATAAATCATATCTGAACTCAAATATTTTTAATTCAGATTGCTTACTATTTAATATACTTTTCCAAATATTAAAATGCAGTTTATATCTTTTCTTTAAACGCTATAGTTATTCATTGTTATTGAAAGAACTCACATCACTTGTAATTAATATATTGAAACTTGCAATGCATTTTAGAAATAAAAAGAACAAAATACACAGAATGATTATTTTACTAAATTAAAGCCCATACCATGCAGATAATTTAGGAAAAAAATATTTCTTGATTATCTCATTCCCTTTTTGAGATATTGAATTTAACGTAAAACATGTTTGTGTTTTTAAAACTAAAAAAAAAATACAAATGTAATTTTTTTCAAATTTGTTAGTACTCAAAGAACCTGCCTTGAAAATTTCATAAAGATTGGGTGTCAAATGAGGAAACGAGAAATTATTTTCTTTTCTATGTCATGTTTTGTTTCGCGCTGTCCAGAGTGCAGGAATTGAAAAATGTAAAAACTGTAAAGTGCCATAACTGGAAAACTAAGTGAGATAAAAATTCCAAATTTGGTAGTTTTACTTATCTTTACATATAAAACAAAGCTACCAAGTTTCATACAAATCTGAGATGGTGAGTGATAAAATTATTTTTTTCTGGTTGAACTAAAGGTTGTCAGTTCGATCCCAATCAGAGTCATAACACATTTTGAGAAAGATCAGCTGATGACCACCGGCTGTTCATTTGTCATTGGGCTATTAATTAATGACACTTTCTAAGGAATAGTCAGCCTTAGTTTGTAACAATGACTACATTCGCTCATCTACACTCATCACACTCATTCTAAATCCATATTCGCCCATATCTTGACGATCGGCGTCTTATGAATAAATAAAAAATAAAAATAAATTGACATGGAATGACCCAAATTTCATTTTTTTAAACTTGATGATAACTAGTTCATAGATATAGTATACTATTTTACTATTTTATACTATTTTACACTAGTAAAACTGTATGTCCGCCTGACGCCATGAGGGCCACCGGTAGCCCACGTCATACGTGCCGCTGTGGGCCACCGGTGGCCCTCGCGTCTTTTATAAATCAAACACAAATTGTAGCGCCATTTTTAGTATTACGTAATTTTTAATGATATATTCTGAAAGCTCATAAAATGTAATAGAAAACAGTCCTCTGGTTTTTAAATAAAGCAACCCTAAATACGTTTTTATATATTTGAACTAGTTTTTACGACATTTAGACAGACTAGTTTCTGTCACAAAAAGAATCAATGTCACTTATTAAACACCTAACCTCAAAAGCTGATCAGTGCGCGGGAAGAAAATATAAAAATCACAACAAAACAGCTGAAACATAATATCATATGGCATATGTAAAGTTTTGCCGCCACGCCATGAGGGCCACCGGTGTACCTCATCAATAACTTCACAAAATGGCGGCAAAAGATCGGATGTCGGCTATTTCTGTACTCGGGGGGTCATTTATGGTTGTATGGAACACGGAATTCGGAACAATGAATATTGAACTTTACCGTAGAAACAGCTGTGGCGCCAGGCTGAAAACTAATGAGGGCCACCGGTGGCCCTCATGGCGTGAGCTAAAATTGTTGTATGGGCCACCGGTGGCCCTCATGGCAGTCAACGTGTTAAGAATACTTGTAGGAAGGCATAATATTATATACATTTTATTGTATACATTTTGAAAGCTACTTTTTTTGTTTTTCAAAATGACAATGTGAAATTTGGATAATTTTGTAAATAATAAAGTGATATAAAAATATTATATTTCAGCTTATGGTTTGTAAGGTCTCTCCTACAACAAACTCCAAATATTTTACAAATATATATATTTTTTAATCAGCATAATAAGTGTTGGTACATATACAGTACAAGTAAACGTCACACAACACAAATTTATTACAATATAAGTACTAAATGCACAAATATTATCGTGATCGAATTCGGTGAACCATGCTCACCTTCCTCAGACCAGAGGGATTCACAAAAGGATTCTGGTCCTATCAAAAAACCAAACAAAAAATTGTAATTAATAAAAATAACAATAATATAGAATAAAAACCTTTAACAACAATTGTTATAAAATAAATAAATAAATATAATTTTATTGTCATTAAACTTTACAGCAATAGACAACGTCAGGTTACAAATATTTACAAATGTACAACAAATATCTGTACAAACAGCAATGTTTCAAATTCCTACACTAAGCAATCATCTTACACTAAGCAATGAAAATTATATTCTACAAATTACATTTAACATTTAAGAATCCACTAACAATGCAGTAAGTTATAAAAAATCAGGTTACAAATATCTGTACATGTTTATAACGAAAAAGACATACATAGGCTACAACTGAGTCAAATTTCTAAACAAAGTAATCATTTCAAATAACCCAATTCTAAATTATATATATTACAATTTACATTCGAAAAATTCATTGATACTGTAAAAAGGTGTCACTACGAGCCAATTATATAATTGTTGCTTAAATATTTTCAACGGAGCTACTCTCCATTCAAGGGGCAATTTATTAAACATTTTCATACCTACTATTTCATGACTGTTTAATGATTTAGATAGCCTACAGAAAGGTATATTGATGCATTTATTATTCCTTGTACTATAAGGGTGTATATCCTGCCTAGTTGGTGGGCTGATAAGTTATTCTTTGAATTCTTTGTCTTTCTGAAATTAATTCTCAGAATAAAAAAAAATTTCCAGGTCTAAATTTAAACTCCACTCACACAATAACTCCTACAATAACATAACACAAAAGTCACAGAATCCTAATAAAAAGTTAAACTCTATAAAAATTTTTCATCAAAATATGGAACATCTGCCTTCTCGTATAGAACAATTACAAATTGTATTGGATGAAATAGACCCCCAAATTATTGTTTTAACAGAACATAACATGAAACAAAATGAAATAGAGAGGCTCAATATTAGTAACTTTGATCTAACTGCAAATTTTTCACGTCAAAATTTTAATAAAGGCGGTGTTTTAATTTTAAGCAATAAAGAGATGTCTTGGGAAAAGATGGAAATGCCCTCATTGAACTTGTTGTTGGAGGAGAAACAATTTGAGTTCTGTATGACTAAATTCGTTATTGGACAATTTAAATTTATTCTAGTAGGCATATACAGATCACCCAGCTCTAATGTAGATATCTTTTTGGACAGGTTAGAATATTTAATAGAAAAAATAAACAGAAACAACTCTCAAATCATAGTTGCAGGGGATTTAAATATTAATGTGTTAGTAAATAATAAAGATCATACTAATTTGAAACATCTTCTAAAACGCAATAATATGTATTACTCAGTTAATTTTCCAACTCGAGTTTTTAATAGTTCAATTTCTGCACTGGATAATTTTTTAACTAACATGAGAAAGAATCATGTAAGAGTTGAAGGTTTGATTACTATGCTATCTGACCATGATGGACAGATCTTTGAAATTTTAAATGTGAATAAAAACCAAAACAACCAACATTTATCAGAGATACGCCATGATTTCTCAAAAATAAACAATGAATCATTCCAAATGAGTTTAGAACAAGAGACATGGAAAGAGGTATACTTTGCTCCAGTGGAAAAAAAGTACAATGTTTTTAATACTATTTTTACTCAATATTTTAATATGTCATTTCCAAAGAAAGTTTTTAAAATTAAGTTAAGAGAAAAGAGCTGGATAAATGATGAGCTTAAAGAGGAAAAGATGAATATTATAGGTTTGTGTAATCTTTCAAGAATTTTTAAAATTAGTAAATTATTGGAAGAAATTAAATACAGACAAAAATCTTATAAGAGGAAAATAATAGATGCAAAAAAACACTTTGTTAATAATAAAATTCAATATTCCAAAAATGTTCCGCGAACTACGTGGAATATAATTAACACAGAAATTGGCTGTAAAAGAATTAATGTAGATAAAAACATTATAATAAAAGATGGTAGTATTGCACTTACAAATCCCAAACTCATATCAAACATATTTAATGATTATTTTATAAGTATAGCAAATTCTTGTACAAATACGTTTCCTATTGACCATAACAAACTAAATAATAGAGAAGATAGCTCAGTTTTAACTATTAAAAATATTTTCCACTTACAGCCAACAAACACAAAAGAAATTGAGCAAATTATAAATTCTTTCGAAAATAAAAATTCCAGTGGTTATGATGGGATACCTATGACAGTAATAAAACATTCATATAAACAGCTAAGTCATATTTTGGTTCACCTAATAAACTCTTCTTTTTCATCTGGAATTTTCCCCAATCCATTAAAAATTGCCAAAGTTTTACCAATTTATAAAAAAGGTGATTCCACACAAGTAAGTAACTATCGGCCCACCTCACTTCTTCCAGTAATTTCAAAAATTTTTGAAAAAGTAGTAAATACCAGACTTGTCTCATTCCTTGAATCTAATAAAGTTCTAGAAAATGAACAACATGGATTTCGGAATGGAAAATCAACAATAACTGCAGCAGCCGATTTTGTCAATTCAATAATAAATTCAATAGATGAAGGTAAAACTGTCATTGGTATTTTCATGGATCTGTCAAAGGCATTTGACAGTGTCTGTCATTCCACTCTCCTATCTATCTTGCAAAGCTTGGGCATTGGAGGCACTTCATTGGCTTGGTTCAGATCATATTTGCAGAATAGACAACAATATGTTGAAATTGTTTTCAAAAATTCTAAAACCATTACAAGAAGTAGGTCCACATTAAAACCAGTGAAGTATGGGGTACCACAAGGATCAATTCTTGGCCCCTTACTATTTATATGTTATCTAAACGGTCTGAACAACAAATTAAGTTTTTCCCCCTTAACATCTGTATGTCTATATGCAGATGATTTAACCCTAAAAATATCTGGTAATTCACAAGAAGATGTTGATATAAAGTCACTTGTCGAATTGGCTAATATTCAGCAACATCTTAATGACCGTAATTTGATTCTTAATCCAGAGAAAACTAAATATGTACACTTTAAAACCAGGCAGACTAGAAGTGACTTTAATCCTCAAATTACCATAAATGATATAGAAATAGAAAAAAAGAGGAAATGAAATTCTTAGGATTACTCATTGATAGTTCATTGAGTTGGAATGGCCATATTAATTATATTCTAGGTAAAATAAACTCTGGATTATATGCATTAAGAAAAATGTCAGTAATATGTAGCATTTCAGTTTTAAAACAGATATATTTTTCTCATATACACTCTCATATAACCTATGGAATTTGTGTTTATGGTGCAACAAAGAAAGAAAATTTAGATAGGATTTTAAAAACTCAAAAAAAAGCAATTAGGATTATGCTTAACTTAAAGTCAGATGCATCTGTAAAAAATTTGTTTAAAGAACTTAACATATTAACAGTATATGGCCAATATATTTATGAAACAATAATGTATGTTAAAAAGAATCAACAACTCAATTTAAGACATTCAAATCTGACACATAACTATAACACAAGAAAAAAAATGAAACTATATTTTTTCAACATAGATTACAGTTTTTTAAAAAGAATATATATTTTAACGGTCTCAGATTTTTTAACAAAATTCCTCATAATATAAGAACTTTTGAATCTCACAACAAATTTTCTCAAGTGCTAAAACAGTTTTTAATTGATTTGACACTGTATGCAATTGATGAGTTCGAAGATTGCAACTAAAACAATGTATTCTAATGTAGGTCCTTATATTTAGTTTCTTGTAAATGACACTATTCAATGTACTCTGTATGTACTTTTTATGAATAAAGATATTTTGATTTTGATTTTGATTATATAAGATAACAGTATAGATGTACAAGTTAACTAAAGTTAATATTCTTAAATTAATAAACAAAGGTTTACAGTGGGCAAATTTTTCTGAGTTTGTAATTATCCTAACTACTTTCTTTTGTAGAACTAAAATATCCTGAGCATGTGAGCTATTACCCCAAAGTAAGAGCCCATAAGATATAACACTTTGAAAAAAAGCAAAATAGGCTGATCTTACATATGAAAATGGTACATGATTCTTCAAATTTCTTAACAAGTATGTAACTCTAGACAGCTTAGCACTAATGTGTTTAATGTGAGGTTCCCATGACAATTTACTATCAATAACAACACCTAAAAACTTAACACTGCCTAAACTATTCTCTATTGGTACATGCCTTAAACTAAATAACATTTGTTGAGTTTTACTCTCATTTAGTAAAAAACCGTATATCAAAAGGTATACCGTATATCAAAGGGAAATCAGAAAAAATCAGAAGAATAAACAAAAAAGTAGTATTAAAACTTCATTTGTTATAAAATCACAAATTGTAAATTTACTAAGAAAAGATAAACCATACAATATAAATCAAGAAACCAAAAATGTTGTTTACAAAATTCCTTGTTAATGAATTTAAATTATTTTGGATTATATTGGATATCGACTTTTAAAAAAGAGAATACAAGAACAGAATAAAAAATCAATTGGAAAACTATTCTAAACTTTCAGATCATGTTTTGATAGAAGAGCATTATATGCAATGTACATATAGTATATAAAGCAGCAAGTACAGTATATAAAGAAAGTAAGTGGAAAGAAAGAACAATAACAAAAGTAGCATGTATGGCTGTAGAAAGCTGCATTTCGCTACCGAGTGCCACCTTATGCCTATTATTAAATCAGAAGTATTAAATAAAATTCAAAATTAATAAGTGACTAAACAATTTTTACCAAAATTTATATAGTACATATTCAACTATTTTCATCAAGCAAATCATCTGTTAAATATTTTTAAAAAAATATGATTTACTAATTAATTTATATTTTTATTAAAAACTGTTTACGTTGTTAAATGTTTGAAAATGGCTTCGGATTGTAAAGCCGAGATAAAAAAAAAAAAAAAAAGATATGATGTGTAGCTAATTAACATAAATCAGTAATGTCAGATTCATGCTAGCCCTACCAATTCAGAAATCCTCAACTCACTTCCCATGCGATTTAAATGAAATTCTCATGAGACAAATTGGGTGTGAGTTTCTTCATGGAATGAACCTTACTCGCAAGGAACGGCCGTTGAATCAATTGTACACGTATGTAGAACTACTCGAAAGAATAATTGTATTTCTATAAGTAAATCATATGAAATTCATTGCAACTGTTCATAATATTTAAACTACACAATCCTGCAATTCATTCCTGCAATATTGACATTTATACACAACATTTATCATTCATCCATTGTGGTTTCATACAAGAGGCTAATAAGGTAAAACAATAATAAAATGAGTTAATTTATGCGACAGTTTCAGTCACTCCGAATTTTTTAGTCTCCCAGTTATATAACTCTCCTACAATGTAAAGGTTCCAGATATCAAAACATCTTTTGTCGTGCCTCAAGCTGATCAAGGGTTTGGAAATACAAGGATGGGTTGGTAAGTAATCACTCAAATAACTAAAGAACTTTTAGTCAAACTATAAATCACATAATTAATGATTACCCATTTCTTTTTTAAGGGGTATTAATGTTGAAAGTTAATTAATAATATCTTTTTCAATGGTTTGTTTTAATGTATTCTTTTGATTTCTTACTGCAATCAACATTTTACAATAACACATGTTTGGTTTTTTTAAAGGAGAGGCCACTATCCTTTTATTTTCTTCTTCTTTTTTTGTCTATTTACACCATTGGCATTTTTAACTTAATCTACAAACGTTGTTATGGGAAAACGGTCCAAATACATCAAGCAAATTTTCAGTGGATCTCCTGGGATTTGAACCCATGACACTGCATTTGAAGCAGAAGTGCTGACCACTAAGTCGAGAGGCCTCTTAACCTTACACTGCCTATTCCCATAGACTATTTGAACCCATGACACTGCATTTGAAGCACAAGTGCTGACCACTAAGTCGAGAGGCCTCTTAACCTTACACTGCCTATTCCCATAGACTATTTGAACCCATGACACTGCATTTGAAGCAGAAGTGCTGACCACTAAGTCGAGATGCCTCTTAACCTAACACTGCCTATTCCCATAGACTATTTGAACCCATGACACTGCATTTGAAGCAGAAGTGCTGACCACTAAGTCGAGAGGCCTCTTAACCTTACACTGCCTATTCCCATAGACTATTTGAACCCATGACACTGCATTTGAAGCAGAAGTGCTGACCACTAAGTCGAGAGGCCTCTTAACCTTACACTGCCTATTCCCATAGACTATTTGAACCCATGACACTGCATTTGAAGCAGAAGTGCTGACCACTAAGTCTAGATGCCTCTTAACCTAACACTGCCTATTCCCATAGACTATTTGAACCTATGACACTGCATTTGAAGCAGAAGTGCTGACCACTAAGTCGAGATGCCTCTTAACCTTACACTGCCTATTCCCATAGACTATTTGAACCCATGACACTGCATTTGAAGCAGAAGTGCTGACCACTAAGTTGAGAGGCCTCTTAACCTTACACTGCCTATTTCCATAGACTATTTGAACCCATGACACTGCATTTGAAGCAGAAGTGCTGACCACTAAGTCGAGAGGCCTCTTAACCTTACACTGCCTATTCCCATAGACTATTTGAACCCATGACATTGCATTTGAAGCAGAAGTGCTGACCACTAAGTCGAGAGGCCTCTTAACCTTACACTGCCTATTCCCATAGACTATTTGAACCCATGACACTGCATTTGAAGCAGAAGTACTGACCACTAAGTCGAGAGGCCTCTTAACCTTACACTGCCTATTCCCATAGACTATTTGAACCCATGGCACTGCATTTGAAGCAGAAGTGCTGACCACTAAGTCGAGAGGCCTCTTAACCTTACACTGCCTATTCCCATAGACTATTTATCTGTGCAAAGAATTTATTCAGACAGAATAAGGGGGATAACCAGTACAGTAGAGAATATAAATGATAAATCTTCTAGTCCAGGCCAAATTGGAACCAGCACTATCTCTAACCTAGGCTCAAAGTCCTTACACCACTTGGCAACTGCCTTGCTCTTCACTTATTCTATTGACTATAGAAACAAGAAGACTATTCGCTCATATGAATCCCATGAAGCCAGTTTCCTTTTCTGATGAAATTAGTTTTAGTACTATCTTCACTGTTATCACCAGCAGTCTCCCTCTCTCTGGTTCTCTTCATCCTTCTCGCTGTCTCTCTTCAGCACACAATGAAGTAGCCAATAGCTAAGCTTACATTATGCAAATCAGACATTCAAGCGCTGAAATGAAACTATTCACTGTTAGATAGCAGCACAAGAATGTGTCTAAAGCAAATTATTTACTTTTGTCTTTATTTCTATAGTCACTGTAACCAGATTAATTTTCCTAATTTTATGGGCCTTCACCACACATTTACGTGATAGAATTAATTTTATTAAGTAAAAATAAAATGTGACTTGCATACTTTTCACTTCAAATTAAAAAGCATAAGGGTCAAGAGAACTATGACTTTTGAAGTTGGTTTTTTAGTATACTTGGAACATTGGGAGTTTTGAGTGTGAAAAGTATGAATATAATCCTAAGAAAATAAAAAGAGAAAAGAATACTATCGTTTTGATCGAACCTATAAATTATGTCCATTCAATTCACAACAACAGCATCTGAAGTTTGGAAATGTTTGAATTTTATGATTTTGATTTTATGATTTTGATTTTATGATTATAACACAAGGAGTGGTGTGCTAAGGCTTTTAATAACTAATAAACTTGAAAATAGTGGTTCTGTCAGACCTTTATTGATAGGATTATTTCAACTACTCACAATTTGACTCTTCCATTCTTTACCTCATCTATATGGCTTGGCATCTCTGTTTTCCTTGCACCATTTCTTTAATAGCCATCCTAAACAAAAAAACTTTTCTCATTGTATGTTTTAACTAATTTCTTTTCTTCACACCTTTGTCTTTCCTCCTCTGTCCTTCATAATACTGCCACATTAGCCACCCGATTTTCCCCATCTTACACTTTCACAACCACATTTACATTGCCTATAGTCTTCTTATATCTCCTTTTCTTGATATCAATGTTTTTATTCCGTAGAGCAATAACTCTAGATTTAACGTTTCATTGTCCTGTCTTTATAATATCACACAGTAATCTCCTCTTTGTATTAAAGCCTGCTTTCAATTCAATTCAATTTAATGGTTTGAAATTCTTGTTTTAACCATTGTTATGAAACGCACTACTCTTGTGCTGTGCTTCAATTTCCCAGTTATCTTAATTGCTCTAATTTTTCCATAATTTCTCCCTTCAGTCTTATTTTTCTTTTATAATTCCTTCTTCTTCCTCTAAAACCATACTTTTTCTCTTTTTAGTGTTTATCCTTGTGCCATATTTTTCACATATACGAGGCCTCGTATTATGAAGGCCTTTCACAATATTTTTACCTACCAACTTTGCTATATTATTTATAAGGCTAATGCACTTTATTTTCTTCCTCCACATTTTTTAACTCCACTTTTTCCAACAAAGCACTATCCAATAATTTCTTATCAGTACATTTTAGACAGTGTAACCAACACTGTGCACTCTTGTCCAACACTTCTTCCTAATCCAAGTTCTTCTGAAGTTTCACATCTAATTTTCATTTTGTAATTTACATATATGTCTTTATCGATCTCCAATTTTTTTTCTAAACCTTATTTCTTTAAGACGATCAGTAGACTTTTTCATATCACTGTGCTGAACGTTTTATCAAGGTCAATAAATCCTTAATGTAATCCATAGCTATTACAAGTTTTATATAATGGCTAATATTTCTTGAAATAAACATTCAAAATTTGCACGGTGGTTTCAGCCCATCCACCAGTCCATTCTGATTGAACAATTAGTCTGTGCATGTGGCAGTGTTGCTACTAACCGTATTACGATAAATATTTCAATAATAAATATCAGCTGATAATAATAATATAGATTTGAAACTTTGTTCAAGACAACTGTGGGCTAATGTTTTTATAAAAGAGTCCCCTCTTCACCCTTTGCTTATGTCCAGCTGTCACTGGCCGTGAGCACAGACTGATTGTTCAATCAAAACATGTGTGGCAGTAATGAAATACAGTTACATTGGTATTCGACCCACCTACCCATGTCACCAATGCCATTCATTACACATGTTTGGGTGGGTCAGTACTACTGTTTTTTTTTGTTTGTTTTTTTTTAGTGTATTTACGCCAGTGGTATTTTTAACTTAATCTACAAACGTTGTTATGGGACAACAGTCCAAACCCATCAAGCAAATTTGTAGCGGCCCTCCCGGGATTTGAACCCATGACTCTGCTGCATATGAAGCAGAAGTTCTAACCACTAAGCTAGCAAGAGGCCTATTTGTATTTGAAGAGGTGGGAGGGTGGGGGTATTATGTGTATGAGTAGGTTAATTACACAGTACCACAGTACATCTATGGGTGGTCATCGCCGTGTGTGTACTTTCAATATAGTATAACTGTATTGGACTTGCGCATTAGACACAAAAGACTGTTGGTCTAAACATTACTAGTTTTTCTCTGCACCAAATGTGCAACCCACCATAATTGGCCAACATTGGAATGCTTAGATTTTTTTTAATAATTCAGTTTTTACATTCCAATAAGGAACGCCAAAATCTCTGATTACATCTCTTGTGCTGAGGGCTGGTATTTGGGTTGCTTTGAACCATTTTAACGACTACTTCTTCTGTACCTACATTATGTCAACACCATGACCTACCTCGTTATATTCTTTTTGTACTGTGCCACGATCAATAAGCCGCTGATGTAATCTTCAAAATACTGCTGGACTACGGATCCGATGGTCTGGGTATCGAGCAGGCTTCATACTTTTATCTTGCAGCAAGTGCGTTACCATTACAAAACCCAAGAACAAAATGCATCTCTGCATAATCCTGTGATGGCCATAGTGTCTTTCTTCTTTCTCATTACTGGCATAGAAAACCTGCCTGGAATGAGGAAAAATAATTTTGTAAATGTATTTTTGCTAACTAATACATTTCTTTTATAATTCCTTCTTCTCCCTCTAAAACCATACTTTTTCTCTTTTTAGTGTTTATCCTTGTGCCATATTTTTCACATATATTATGAAGGCCTTTCACAATATTTTTACCTACCAATAAAATTAAGTAGGGCTCTTCATTTTAAAATACTGATAAGAATGGGCAATGCCAAAAAGATGAATTTTCTGCAAAATAAAATAATAAAAGATAATTTTCTATTCACAGACAAGGAAAATATTATAAAAATAAAACTGGTTAAACGTCAAGAAATAAATCAGTGTCCCAAAAAGTCATGGATGCTAAATGGATACACAGTCAACTATGGATTAACAAAAAACTTAGAAATGCTATTTAAGACTTACCATGCTTTTCAGCATTTGAGATATTACAAGTCCCATAATCTTGAAATATAATAGAGGTTTTATGGTATTGATGAAAAGTTAGTTGGGCAAGTTTTTGATATCATTTAACACCCTATAAACCGTACTGTAACATTGATCTTAGTGTTATTTAAATACTACATTTTTCTTAACTTTTAGACATTTAACTGAGTTTTATCACAATTTATTTTAAATTTAGCAGGTTTAATTAGCAGCAAGTATTTATTCTAGTTTATTTTGTAATATATTCCTGACCCTCTTGTTTGAAGTTTAATGTTGATTTTGAAAATGTCATCGAATTCAGCAAAATGTTACGTTTTATGTGAGTAAATTCAAAATATATAATAAGATTTTTTAAATCTAAAAATGGCTGCTGCACCAAAATAGTTAAATTGAAGAACGTAAAATTTCAAACATTTTATCACATTTTGTATGTAGTTTCACCAGTTACCAGTTAAAAATGTTTACACTAAATATCAAACACCCTGCAGACAACTTTTGCAGATGAAAAGTTCAGTTGGTATGTTGATTCTGGAATTACTACTAACTTGGTTATGAAACGCTTAGTTGAAATTAAAACAATAAAAAATACATTAAAAAAGTACCGGTGAAGTGTTAACTGAAAACAACATGACATATTACTGTGCCATGTACCATTCAACCAGACCTCACCAACATTGAGGTAAAAAATGTCTTGTACACACCTCGTTTAGCTAAGTAATCTCTTATCAGTCGGTCAAATGGAGTATAATAGTCATGTTTAATTCAAATGGTTATGAAATCAACAACTGTGATGGTACCCGAAAGTTAATACCTAGAGAGAGTCTAATGACTTACGCATAATATGAATATGAGTTTACCAAAGATCATTTATTGGCTTAAAAAGTAATTGTAATAAATACGTGACATCATATAACAAAAAAAAGATGTAAACATTGTAATAAATATATTAATAAATATAAGACACCATATAACAGTAACAAGATGTAAACAAACTAAAGTTATAACAACAAATAAAACTTTGAATATAACGACAAAACAGATTGAGATTCGAAAAATATTTAACATAACACAAAGTGCCTGAATAGTATGTATTAACAAATATAATCATATAATAAACATAAATGTAAATAAATTATAAAATTGTAAACAGTCAAATTGTAGCAGGCATTACATTATTCAAATAAATGATAAATAATAATCAGTTATTAAATTTTATAGCTTAGGCCTCCAATCTTTATTCCATAATTTAAAAACAGATTTTTTTTTTAATACCGGTAGGAACCGTTGAATGAATAACAATTTGAAGTTTTATTAAAATGATAATTTGAAGATCAATAAGTGTTAAATAATATCAGATCGATAATTTATAGCTTGTAAAATATTGCTAAAGCATAGATATGACAAATGTTCAGTTTTCCATTGGTTTTCTCTTTTTCAATATAAACTTTTAGGTTAGATTCCTCTTTGTTGGACCGAAAGTATATAATACAACTGATCTCAGAAAATGTAATGTTAGTGAATACTTTTCAAAAAGGATTAAACAATGGTTATTCACTTTTGACAATATTGAAACACTTACAAATATTTTACAGTAGTTTTGTTCAGTTAAATATTAAGTATATCAATCGCCAAAGATACGCCGCTCGTGTGTGAATGAAATGACCATTGATTGAGCCTGACTCACTAGAAAGTGATGTAAAAGAGACATTTTTGATGTAGTAACCATCTTTACTGGCAGCGATGGTTAGAAATTCCTGTATATATGTTAAATTGAAACTGTATTTGTAGTATGTTTTTTGCAGGAAATAAATTATTCTATTCTATTCTATTAAAGAACACTAGGCCAGGAATTAGTATATTCAGTAGGAGAGATAGGAATTTAGTGTCAACCGCACCAAAATAGTCCGATGATAGCTGTTGCGAGTGAATAAGCCTCCCCCTCACTTCTCGCCAAGCAATGTTGTAAGATGTATCAATGATTTGTCTAAACGTCTGTTGCAGTAAACAAACTGTTGTTATTGTAAACACATTTAAATGTTTTGGTTATGTATATTTAGTAAGGTAATTATGAATGAAACAGGTATTTAACTTAAACAATATTTAATAGCATTATAAATTTAAATTAATATAATGCTGTACAAAATTAAAGGATTAACACATACCATAGTTAAGTTTACCACTCCCTTTTAGGAGACTTTAAATAGCATCATACAGTTGTTTGTAAACAAAATACCAACTAGATTGACAGTATTGAACATAAGCATACTTGTCATAGATAAAACATGTCGTTGGGTGGTTCTCAGCAACAATATGGCAACTACGCCTAAAATGTCATCGGACTATTTTGGTGCAGTTTACACTAGCAAACTTATCTTAGACAAGTCCACTAACACCACAGTAGTAGTAAACAAATGCAAAAGAATCACATGCACACACATTTTCTGTACCACTGGCACTTTCTTTTCTACTCACCTGAAGAGAGTGCCAGTGGCACTGAACATTATTTGTGCACATGTGATTCTTTTGCATTTGTTTACTACTAATATGGTGTTAGTGGACTTGTCTTCTAAGCTCAGTTTGCTGATTTTCTATCTCTTCTAATCAATATAAACGTTGTATTGAATGACCCATGACAAAGAAAATATTAAATAATTACGTTTTTTACTTTGGAAATAAATTTCATAGAAACATGCAGTTTTTTGCTGTCTCTTACTAATCACCTACAGTAATATGGGCCTTGTATTTTGACCTTTACTTCTCAGACACACTTTTTTATTTGTTCCTAAATGTCCAACCAATTAAAATTCAGGCCATTTTGAGATCTTTTAAATATAATTTGAAAAAATGTATGGTGTAAATATAACTTTTTTATTGTTGATTACTGTATACTACTGTAATAAAACTTATAAAATAAAACAAAATACATCATGTACAACTTTATAACATTTTCTTTCAATAACGTTTTTACCAAAATATATTCTAAACATATTTTGAGTTTTTTGTATTATAGGTGATATCTAAATAAACCATGAGCCAAAATATAATATTTTTATAATATTGCTTTATTAAATAATAAATGTTCAAATTTCACAATGTCACCTTGAAAAAAAACCTAAAGCTTTAAAAGTGTCTCCTATAGGCCGAATAATATTACGTATACCTACAATACAGTATGGTATACGTAATATCAATGACAATAGATGGTTGGATTCAATCAAAAAAGAAGTAGAAGGAAGAGAAGTTAACTGGGAAGAAGTAAACGTGAGCCAGTGGTATGCAGACAGGACGAGATGGAGAGGGCTTGTATTGTTAACCACATCTGGGAAACTGGAATTGGAGAGGATAATTAAGTATACATACAAATTATTTGTACATTTTAACAACACAAATTATTCTATGAAACCCCACTAAAAAGGGGGTTAAAAAGATATTTACATCTTACACCATAAATAATCAATAAGTTATACTATTGTTATTGAATACAAGCTACATACTTTTTTTATAAAAAAGGGTAAAATAAAAGGTAATGTTATGCTTGATTTCTGCACCTTAGTACCAGGTAGACTAATAAGTTTATTTTCACTTGTTTGGTAAAACCTTTTTAATATGATGTACAATTTAAAAAATATATCATTAACCAAACATAGATGCATAATAGCTGCCTAAACAAAATTAGTTAATGAAGCAAAACCAAATTAACTAAATAGTATACTATAAAGAAAGTATACAGAGTCCTTTCTATTTATTTCCATACAGAAACATAAGGCGTTTAAGGAGAAATGTGAAAATACTTATTGAGAGTATTTACTAGTGGCTTCAAGTTCAACGGTAAAAAAAAAGATAACAGTAAAGTACGTCTTAAGGAGTTTTTCAACCAACAATCTCAAAAAAATAAATCATTTGAGACGCACTTGTGATATGTTGGAGTTCTTTACAACTGGATTATGCAAGGATGTCACTGTTGTGTTGCTATTCCAATTAAGTATTTTCTTTGAAATTCTGGAGCTCTTCTACATAAACTAATTTTTCTTTCTTAGAGACAGCTTGGAGGTCACTATATATTTCATTAAATGTTTTATTTTTAGTTTCCAGAGCACAAAAATAAAGCCATATAGTTGTGAGGCCAGCAACAGAAGCATAAATTATATAGTTTAAATGCATGCCAAATGTGACATTAATAATGTAGTACAATTTTATGGCAACTATTGAGAATGAAGTATTTACTAACACACACAAACCAGAAGCAGCAGATTTTATGCTCGAAGGAAATAACTCTCCCTGAAAAGCTATTAAAACAGGAGAAAGACCCATTGATACAAAAAAACAATAAAATCCTATTGTCACTAAGGGGATCCAATTATAGTCAATTTTGTCTTTATAATAGAAATAAAATGCAGACCCTATATGAGAGAGAAAACAGCCACATCCAGATATAAGTATTAAAGGGCGTCTTCCAAGTTTGTC
The DNA here is from genome assembly GCA_035578905.1 of Stictocephala bisonia. NCBI lineage: Eukaryota > Metazoa > Arthropoda > Insecta > Hemiptera > Membracidae > Stictocephala > Stictocephala bisonia. The sequence goes on from JAQJVL010000444.1 coordinate 174,794, forward strand.
TATAACAAACGAGACAATGATTGACATAAATAAAAACTGAGAAATAACAGTCAATGAACACATGTTGGCATTAAAAAATCCTTCAGAACCATTTTCAGCAAACATATCTGATGCATAAGAAAATATAGTTGTTAGACCAGTCATAGTAGTAGCTAGCATAATTACAATGATGATAGAAAAACATTTTCTATAGATTGCATTTGACATCACGTGGCTCAAAGATTCTTTATTCTGTAAATCTTTTTCCAAATATTCTTTAATGAGAGTTAACTCATCTATTACTTTGTTTGGATGAGTATAACGAAACCAGGCAAGAGAATTAGCAGCTTTTATGTTTTTATTTTTCATCACTAGATAATATGGAGATTCTGGCAGAAATGAAAATGTTAGAAAATAAAAAATTGGAATTATCATATTAATCCATGCTGTTGTATCATATGATAAATAGGTTCCAATATAAAATTGTAAAAGGCTTCCAACATTCCATGATACACATAGTGAAATAACCATAGCTCCTCGAGTAGTAGCTGTGGCTATTTCAGCGAGATAAATCGGAGCTATTGTTGCTACAATCCCTATTACCATTCCATCTATGAACCTTTTGATGTACAGTACTGTTACTGATCTTGTTGTTAGGGTTAAAATCCATGATAGCACCATGGCAGGAACACATGCCAACATGGGTTTCTTCCGTCCAAATTTATCCATCAAATAACTTGCCAAAAATGGTGTTAGGAGTGTTCCAAATTCTATATTTACTACAATCCATGAGATTTCATCATCTGTTGCCCTGATGTCTCCTTCTGTGTCTGTCAACTTGCTGAGAACTGGAGAAACCCAGGCATATGCCATACCACAGCTGATGATGAAAATAGATCCTGAAAAATTAAATAGAACAGTTTGTAACATTTCAAAATGGCTAGTCCTTAGACAGTTACTCACATTATTTATATGGATATTTTGCTTTACTATTGAGATCAATAGAGAAATCCCCGTATGTATACAATATGTAATGTACTCGTTATGATCAGTTTTTTTGTAATAATAAAACTTGAACAAAAACTGGAACACTATGATTTATACTGAAAAAGTCTAAAATTTTCTAAATAATACATACTAATACCAACAATATTGTAGGAAAATTGTGTATTTAGGTAAAAATTGGTCGGAGGAAGTTGGTGGAGGGTCTTCAGGGCTCTATTCTAGGGCCTCTTTTATTCTTGCTTTATACAAATGATTTATCTCTGACAATTAAATCTAAGTCTAAACTCTATGCATAAAATACAACCTTCATTAACCATAGTAAGATTTCAGTGAACATGAAAATAGGTGGTAATAACTTTGGAACATGTAAGCAACTAGTTCCAAAACATGTAACCAACAGAAAACAAAAACATGCTTTTGAACCCAAGAAAAAAACTCTACCTCTTGATAGTAATTTTCTTACCTCAACTAAATTTTGGGGGATGTATATTGACAATTAGCTTTTAGGAAATTTGCATGTTGATTATTTAAATTCTAGATTGCCTCGAGTGATTTATCTTATAACACACTTAAATGATGTAGTTCCTACGGATTATGTTCAAACAGCATATTTCTTATCGATAATGAGACATGACTTAATTCTTTGTGGCAGCTGTAGTAGAACACAGGACATCTGTGTATAATAAGGAGTTTTATTTTCTTGGACATTAATTAATTAATTGACATCTCAATTATAAAATTGAACAGACGTTCATTTTAAGTTTCATGCGGCTTATGATCATTATTTTATTTCATCTTACTAAGTCAATTTTGAGTAGCACTAATTCCTCCGTCCACATCACTCCTGACAGTTAACGTATGCATGATATTTTGTGATGGCTTTAATATTTAATATTTTAAACATGACCGCTTTATTTACAAATCTGGTTCAATTTAAACAAGTTGTTTTATGCATACATCTCATTTTCATACTTAATAATATCGTAACTGTAAATATACACCAAATTCTTGTAGAAATAGGCAAATCTTTTAACTTGTAAATCTAGGATTTATAAGCATTTGGTAGAATGTTATAGCATCATAATTAAATTATCAACAAACAATAATTAAACTTATGTTTGAGCATAAATTAAAATTTATATTCACGCCTGGTTGAATGTGAATGTATAATAAATTTGCATTATTTTTCAGTAAGACGGCGATCATCAAGATATGGGTGAATGATTGTGATGAACGAATGTTGACAAAGTTAATAACTAAGGTCGACAGTTCCTAAGAAAGAACTATTTATTAACAGCCCAATAGCCAGGGCAACCGGTGGACCTACAGCTTTACGTGGCATATTAACTTCGTAGTGTTGATTTTCAGCTAACTGACAAGCTTGACTACACAACATCTGAAACTTCACTACCATCCATCATGGACACCCCAGACTTCTCTAGTAGTGTCCACGTTGATGGCAACAATTGACACTGTTAAGAGGACCGAGCACAGAACCTATTGCCTACTATCTACTTACTAATTTGTCCCAAGTAGCTGGGTTACAGCACTGCGCCACTATTGTTAGCATTTCAGATCCTCAATTTTAAAAGCAAATAAAAATAAATTTGAATTAACAATACTTATTTTTACAATTTAACAGTTTTTAAAATTTCAGTCATAGGCAAGGCTTATATATTTAAAAATGTATTATTGCCCTTTACGATTCATATTTAGTGTTTTTATGTTTGGATTAAAAGGAACATTTTTTCTCAGTTAATGATAAAATATGTTGTAAATACCATAAATAGTCTAAATACTACTTTAAATAAACATTTTTAGTTATATCATGTAAGACATAAAGTAAATCAAAACATTTTTATATTATTAATATTTACCTGCAAACACGACATAGCCTTGTCTTTTAAGTTCACCCATCACTGCTCAATCAATTAACAACATCCTCTCTACCTGGAGAGCCTCTGGTTATAAATACTAATACATAAGAGTTGTTACTAAGAACTTACATAAATATATTATTTATACAACGTTTGTAATAAAATCTGTATTTTTAACCACTGCATATAATAAAAACAACAAACAGCAAATTGAACAAAATTTTTACATCAAAATATAATCAACACTTATTAAGAAATGCTTAGTTGATGTTGAAAGAAATACACAAACTAATTAAGTCATAAAATGGGCATTTCAATGGCTGCTGACAATGACCCAATAGTGGTTTGACCTGATAGGCCTACTATCATTTGTTTATAGATATGAAAGAATTAAAATCACATTTTTCCTTCTAATATATTTGTTATTTGCTTGAATTTATAAAAATGTATAAGTACTCAATTGAATAAATTATTATAAAAAATTAAATCCCTGAGGTAATCTCAATAAAAAATCAGGATTGAACTACGCTTGACAATATATAGTAATTTTTTAATATCACATCTAATTAATATGAATGAACAAACTTAACATATAGAACAAGTTATGTATATCCACACATTCTTTTTTCTTAATCATCTAAAATGTCAAGACTCATGCTGGGCTTGACAAATTCAAAAATCCTAAACTAACTTCTTAGATGATTCAAATGAATTATCACAATAACCAAATGGGTGATGGTTTCTTGATAGAATGAAACTTCCTTGCAACAAATGGTTGTTGAATCAATCCTATACAGGTGTGGAAAGGTTCAATAGAATAATATAAATCACATGAAATATATTGTAACAGTTCATAATAATATTTAAAACTAATTAGGTGTTTATGACTGATGCCTGTACATGTTCTTTGGCAATAAACCTTTCTGAATTGAATCATTTATGTATTCCAATGGCAAAGAGGAGTACTGGTTCCTTGTTTTGTCAGAATAAGGTACAAGTTTGTCTTAGAACTTAGGCTTAAGCGGCAGTGCTATCTTCATTATTTACAAGATAACAAATCTTCTAATATACAAAAAACAATATGGGGTATAATAAATAACAAAGTAGGGGAAAACAGAAGAGAAACTGATAACATTACCATAGAAAATAAGGGGAAAGTGTGCACGGATCCAATAGAAATATGCAATTTATTTAATAATTATTTTGTAAATCTAGTTAAGAATGTCAATATCCCTAAACCCATTGAAGAAAACATCAATAATACTAGCAATAGCCAGTTAGGACAAAATATAAAATCATCTTTTAACTTAAAGCCAGTTGAACAAGATGAAGGTGAAAAAGTAATTTCATTGCTCCAGAATAAATTATTATCTGGATATGATGAAATTCTGGTAAAAGTACTGAAAGCAGCTAAATGTCACCTTAGTATGATCCTAAAACATCTAATAAACTCCTCATTTATAACAGGATATTTTCCAGATCAACTCAAAATTTCCAAAATAGTACCAATCCACAAAAAAAATTGCAAAAAGGCCATTTCTAACAACAGACCAATTTCCTTGTTGCCTACTGTATCCAAAATATATGAAAAATTAGTGTGCAACCAGCTAGTGCAATACTTACAAGACCATAGATTGATTGATAATATTCAACATGGATTTCGCAAAGGAAAATCAGTTATTACGGCAGCTGTTTCATTTATAGAGTCCATTATAGAATCAGTTGATAAGGGCGAGGTGACAGTGGGGATTTTCATGGATCTGTCAAAGGCATTTGACAGTGTAGATCACTCAGTATTAATAAAAAAGCTAAATATGCTTGGGGTAAATAAACACTCACTGGATTGGTTTGTATCCTATTTGACAAATCGATATCAGTTTGTAGAAATAAAGTATTCAGAGAGAAATAGAGTATACAGGGTGATTCATGACGTTCTCCCCCCACTTCTATAGCATATTCTACTACTAAAAACAATGAAAAAATGTCATATAAACATAGGTCCAAAAACGCTTTGTTAGCGAGTTACAGCCATCGAAAGATTTCGTCATGGTTCATGGGCAAAAAATGAAATAATATTGTACATAACTTATGGAAAGGTATATTAGGATTGAAATTCCATGATTTCATATGTATTTTTACATGGAAAAGCTAATAAAATAGGTTTGAGAACTGTACCTTAAGTAGTTTTTGAGTAATCCGGGTTAAAATTGGGATATTAGGACAAAAAATTCAGTTTTTCTCAGTTTAGTGTACAGAAACGTTGTTAAATTGGTTACAAAGGCACACAACTTTCGTACATTATTTGTTTAGAATTTAATTCTGAGTAGATTGATATAAGTTGTGTAAAAAATACTACAGAAATAAGAACAGAAACTCAAATTTATTAAATTAAATACATTATTAATGCAAAAGAAATTACTATACAAATTAAACAAAATCATTGCTTTGGTCTAACAAATGCAATTATTATTATAATTGTTATTAAGAATAAAACTAAGAGTAAATAATAAATGATAAATCCAAAAAAATAAACAATAAACATTGTCCAGCATCATTTTACAACCAATAACAACGTAATATTGTACGCAAAACCTTTTTCTAATTTGTTTAATTTTTTTCCTAAGTGGGGGTAACGCATGAACAACAGCTGATCAACAATTATTTCCTGATCCGGTTTGTACATAACCTGTTCATTACAGTATAACAGTACTGTAGTAGTGTTTTGCAAGTTACAAAAGCTATTTGTGTGAAGTGCATTGCAATAATAATTGTTTTCTGCAAGTTGTCTATTGGTTGTTTTGTCAGTGAAATAATGCCTTACGTATTTACATCGGAAGAATATGCTGATATGGTTTTTATTTTGGGTTATTGTAATGGTAATGCTAAAGCTGCTAGAGATGAATATGAACTACGTTACCCTAATAGGAGGATTCCAGATTCCAAAACAATACGTGAAACTTTCCTCACTCTTCGGGATACAGGATCACTACCAAGTATTCGTACTAGTTATGAACGTGCTTTCCAACATGATGATAATAACATTATTAACGCTGTTCTCCGAAGTCCAGGTGTAAGTACACGGCGTCTCTCTAGGCGGATAGGAGTTTCACAGTCAACTGTGTGGAGATCACTCAAGCGACATCAATTTCATCCATTTCATAAACAAAAGGTTCAACATCTACAGCCGGGGGATGGCCCACTTCGCTTGGAGTTTTGCTACTTTTTAAATACTAATCAACAACTGTACAAGCGTATTCTCTTTACTGATGAAGCACAGTTCACTAGGGATGGGGTCAACAACTTGCACAATGAGCACTCATGGGCTCAAGAAAATCCTCATGAGGTAATTGAACAGAACTTTCAACACCGATTTAGTGTCAATGTCTGGTGTGGTCTTATACACAATTGGCTGATTGGACCATTCATACTACCTGCACGACTAAATGCTGAGTTTTATTTGCACTTCCTTCAAGATGAGTTGCCACAGCTGCTTGAGGATATTCCTTTGCATCTCAGACGAAATTTGTTCTTCCAGCATGATGGAATTTGTTCTTCCAGCACCTCCCCACTTTTCTCGGGCCGTTATTACTCACTTGAATGATCAATTTCCTGGACGATGGATTGGCCGTGGAGGGCCTTACCCTTGGCCACCAAGATCACCAGATCTATCTCCATTGGATTATTGTATCTGGGGATGGATGAAAGGTCTAGTCTACAAGACAAGAGTTAATTCGCGAGAAGAATTAACTGCCCGTATTATGGATTCTGCTACACAGCTAAAGGAACACCCAAGAAAATTGAGAAATTCAACAAAAGCAGTACACAAACGTGCTTTAAAATGCATCGAAAATGGAGGCCTCACTTTTGAACATGTACTGTAATAAAAAACATGTCTAAAGTTGGGAAAATCAATTTGTTGTTCTTTTAAGGTAATTTATGTATTTAATTTAATAAATTTGAGTTTCTGTTCTTATTTCTGTAGTATTTTTTACACAACTTATATCAATCTACTCAGAATTAAATTCTAAAAAAATAATGTACGAAAGTTGTGTGCCTTTGTAACCAATTTAACAACGTTTCTGTACACTAAACTGAGAAAAACTGAATTTTTTGTCCTAATATCCCAATTTTAACCCGGATTACTCAAAAACTACTTAAGGTACAGTTCTCAAACCTATTTTATTAGCTTTTCCATGTGAAAATACATATGAAATCATGGAATTTCAATCCTAATATACCTTTCCATAAGTTATGTACAATATTATTTCATTTTTTGCCCATGAACCATGACGAAATCTTTCGATGGCTGTAACTCGCTAACGAAGCGTTTTTGGACCTATGTTTATATGACATTTTTTCATTGTTTTTAGTAGTAGAATATGCTATAGAAGTGGGGGGAGAACGTCATGAATCACCCTGTATAGTGCTGCATCAAAACTACAATTGATAAAGTATAGCAACCAGCAAGGGTCAATTTTGGGCCCATTACTGTTTATATATTATTTGAAAAACATAGACCTTTCATTGACTAACACTCCACAAAGTAGCCTCTGCTTATACGCAGATGACTCAAACTTGAGAGTATCAACTAAGACGGTGGTAGAAGCCGAAATTTTAGCACATGTTGAACTAATTAATATTAAACAGTATTTGAACGAACAATCCCTTCTATTAAATAGTAGCAAAACAAATTTTATTGAATTTAAAACTCCTCACAATAAAAGAAAAGATAACTTAAATAATATTATTGTAGACGCAAGGTCAATTGAATGGAAATCAACTACAAACTTTTTAGGCTTGCAAATTGATGACAACCTTAATTGGAATGGACATGTAAACAGAATATTTAAAAAAATAAACTCAGGGTTATACGCTTTGAAACAAATGTCAAGTTTATGTAGTTTATCAAATCTAAAATCAATTTATTACTCATACATACATTCCCATATTGCTTACGGAGTGTGTTTGTATGGAGCAACAAGTAAAGAAAACTTGGATCAAATCCTTAAACAGCAAAAGAAAGCAATAAGAATAATAATGAAACTTTCAGTCAGTAAGTCAGTAGTCAGAACAGAAGTCAGAACAGAGTCAGTAAGTCAGTAGTCAGAGTCAGTAAGAGAACATTTTAAAGAATTAAAAATCCTGACAGTCTATGGGCAATATATCTATGACACAATCACACTCTCGAATAATAATTTCACAAATTCAAGAATTTTATCACAACATCCGTACAACACTCACAAAAAGAATGAAATTTTGACCAATTATCACCGATTGGAATTTTATTCAAAAAAACCTTCTTATATTGGTGCCAAGTTAATAAAATCATTATCAAACACAATTAAAAAATGTAATAATGAACAAAAATTTAAAGAAAAATTAAAAACCTATCTCACTGAAAATGTAATATATTCTTTTGAAGAATTTTAATATTTAAGTATTTAACTTGTGTGTCACTGTCATTATCTTTTAAACTATATGTATGCATGTACTCATACATTCTTCAGATATGTAGTTTTGTTTCTCTCTTTTATCTTCTTTTGATTAGAATATGACCTCTAGTATGTAAGGATTGTATGTATGACACTATTCAATTGTACACTGTACCTATAATGAATAAAGATAATTTGAATTGAATTGAAAAAAACCTACCATTATACCTGTAAGATACCAAGATAACATACCACTGAGGATGCCACATCAAGTATGGGCGAAACGTTTGGTTATCTTGTAAATAATGTTTTGTAGGGGAGAGTACTAAGTATCAGGCTTGTCAATTTTTAGTTGAAAATCAGACCAATACTATGTGGTCTGGATTCCACGTAAAGCTGTAGGTCTCTTAGCTACCCTGGCTATTGGACTATTAATAAATGGCTCTTTCTAAGGAATATTGGTAGCATCATTGTTCCTACCAATGTTGAAGAACCCTTAATCTTAGAACTTAGGCTTAAGCGGCCGGTGTCATAACTAGAATCTACAGTTTCCGGTGACAACCGCGTCAATGTACTATCTACAATATTTACAAGATGACCAGACGTTTCGCCCATACTGTGATGTGGCATCCTCAGTGGTTTCTCTGAGTCTCAGTCTCAGAGAAACCACTGAGGATGCCACATCACAGTATGGGCGAAACGTCTGGTCATCTTGTAAATATTGTAGATAGTACATTGACGCGGTTGTCACCGGAAACTGTAGATTCTAGTTGAAGAACCCTAATGAGCATAGGTTATATGAAAAATGTTCACTTTATATTCCATATGGTTTCAGTTTATCAAACATATGTAGGTACTAGAAGAACCTCAAATACAAGAGGTGGGGAAAGTGTTATATTTGTTAACAACTAAGGAATAACAGAAGGCTTGGTTAACAAACTTAGACCCATACAATAGTGGAACAGGAGTGGCTGTGTATGTGTATATATATCAAACTCTTTTTAGAATTTGTTGGAAAATGGTAGGTTACAAAATTGCTAGTTCTTAACTAAGTTTAGTTACTCAAAACAATTTGTATTTTTCTATAGCTTAGCAACTACTATGGGGTCATTAATATTTCATGAGTCAGTTTTTGACAACTATGAGCTCTTTCTCTCTCTAAATTAAAATTATGTAATAACCTTTTTAAAACCGGCTTATAATATATAGGGAAGAAATACAAGGCTATTTTGAAGGGTTTTTCAGACCTCCAGGGAAATGAGTATATTTTAGAAACCATAAATTATATCTTCTTCAATATTTTTTTAATTGATAGACTTTAAAATATATATAAAATGGGCTTTTAGAACATTATGTCTCTCTCTCTCCCTCTACTCACCTGAAGAAAATGCCTGAGGTGTTGAAAATTTGTGAGATTTTGTGTTTGTGACTACTATTCTGATGTTAGTGAACTTGTCTTTTAAGGTAAGTTTGCTGATGTCCTATCTCTCTAATATACTAATAATAAAATGAAAAATGGCTTTATTATGTGCAGTTAGGACTATGAAGTCCTCTCTTCCATTCAACCTTATTCCCAAAATAACATTAAATAATTAAATGAAATATAGAAAATTAAGTTAAAAAAATTCCTTAAGTCTACTTACAGTATATTTTAAACAAACAAATTCAATGAACTTATTGAAGGGTCCTTTACCTCCATCCCAAAACGAGTGCACTTATCAATGGTCCTGATGCTATTAGGCAGCAAATTCCACAAGCGGCAAGCAGAAATAGTACAAAAATTCCTATAGAGTGATCTAATGAAGAGGGCTGATCTGAGGGATATTTCTGGTGCTGATTTCAGAGATGAACTTAAAACACTTGGACAAGTAATCAGGAGATTTAGTCTTAAAAATATTAAACTCAAGAATTAGGATGCTGTATTTACGAAATTATTTTAGTTTAATTCATACCTAATTGTTTAAAAATTAGTGTAATGTGATTATCCTGTCTTAAATTGAATATAAATCTAACACAGTAGTTTGGTATTCTGAAGTTTGTCCGAGAAGCTTAACAGTCATATAATTGATCACCACATCACAGTAGTTGAAGTAAGGCAGAACAAGAGGTTTTAACAGTATCACTTTTAACAGAAAAAGGCAGATAGAAGGCACACCTTTTAACACTGTGAAAGCCAGCAAACTCCTTACCACATACTAATATAACATGATCAGTCCAATGATTTGGTCAGAGTAAGTCCTAGATTCTTTACAATATCATTTAGTCTCAGTCTAGGAAAGTCAGTAAACGCTATCTTATGTCTATACATAGCCATGATAATGACACGGCAACGCACGATCATACAGAGAATTCAGGTTTTTTTTAACATGTTGTTATGAAATCTACTATATTTCATATCTTGGTTACTTATACGATATTATTCCAACATTCAAACAAAATATATTATTAGACAATAATTATTCTACAACTTCTGATATATTGTAAGTGTGCTACAAGATCTTCTACCTGAAATGCTTTTTGAGAATGGTCCCGGTACCCACAGCAACTGCTGAGAGGTCTTTCAGCAGTCTTCGATGACTCAAGAGCTACATACGTTCAACTATGGGACAAGAGAAACTCAACTACATCGCACGTCTGAACTGTCATCAAGAAGTGCTTGATAGATTGGACATTAGACCGCTAGTTAACAAGTTTGTCAACAGAAATAACACCAGAAAAGCAAGTATTGTTTTGTTTTAGTAATTCTTAATAACACTGATTTAGCTCTGATTTATACGAATATAGTATTACCTTTTTTTTAGTAGACAATGTTTTTTTTACTAAAATATTAAATTTCTTCCTCAAACTTTTATTTTCTTGAACCTATAACTGCATATTTATTACATTTATATCTTATTCCACTAATTGTCATGTATGTAAAGTTTATTTTACCTGACAGTGTTTGTTTTTTCAGTGCAGTTCCAACCAACAAAATGTTCATTTTGCTCAAAGCTAAACCTATACAGTTAAAGGTTCTTATAAATAATTTTAAGAAATTAATTATACTTTCTTAAAATTATAATTAATTAGCATTAAATAATTATTACCATACTCAATTATCTCTTGAAATATGTATTAATTGTTGTATTGTAATATCTTAAGATATAACAAACATGACATTTTTCTAATCTTGTGAGTTTTGTTGAAATTTTGAAGTGAAATTTACGATTATTAAAACATATAATATAATGTTGGCCAACTTTGTGCTTTAAATTTTTCGCATCTCCCAACAATAAATTAGGGTTAAGAAAACATTAAAGAGTTTGTCAAAATGTAATTGATAAAACTTCATTTCATTCATGTTCATTTTATTCCAGACCCTCTGGTATTGATGGGCCCCACCAATATTTGCAAGAAGTCGGCGCCAGTGGTTAACACAATTGCTGCAGATGCATGCTCACGGTCAGTCCAGTGCCCCTCTCTCAAAACTGTTGCTAACAAATGAGTAATGGCATAAGTTTTTACATCGCTCATTACATTGTCCTTCATTAAGCTACTAAGCAGAACAGGACAAATAAAATACAATAAGTTTTGAGGAGAGAAAATTGGTCTATGTAATGTCCTCTTTTAATTGAGGGTATTGCAGGTGAGGGTAAATTAATACAAAATTATTATTTACTGTTGGCCAACACGCCCTTGCGATTTTGCCACTCCAAGACATTGATATGCAGAAAAGTTTATTTGTAATAACAATCCCAAAAACAGGCATTTATGACATGTTCTACTTCTGTGAAGAGTGTGATAAGAATCCCACTCACTGTTTCATATCCATGTGGAAGACATTGATTAAGATATAAATTCTTCTACACACCGAAGACAAATAATTGTTGTGGTGCTGGAAAATCCTGGAGGTTAAAGTTATCTATTACAACTTTAACCTTTCTATCTAGCAGCTAGAACTAAAGCACTAGTTAATTGCGAATGAAAACTGAAGTAGAACAATTGTTAACCTTGCCACTTAGTAGACATGAACATAAAAAAGGATTTAAGTCATGTTACAGAAAATTTTAATTGCTAAAAATATCTTCTGTAACATTTTTTTATTTGTTACAGAAAATATAACATAGTAAAAAATATGTTATATCTTAGCGTGTATGGATGTGCAGGTTGGTCAGTACCACTGTACGTGTACATATATGTGGGTCGGTGAGTACACCTGTATGGATGCGCGGGTTGGTCAGTACCACTGTACGTGTACATGTATGTGAGTACACCTGTATGGGTGCACAGGCTGGTCTGTATCACTGTACATGTATGGTGGGTAGGTCATTGTATGTAATGGGTGGGTGGGTCAGTGTTACTGTATGTCTATGTATGGTATGTGTGTGGGTCAATACCACCTTATTTGTTTGGATTGATAAAGTCACTCTTCGTTAAATATACCAACAATTAAAAATAACATTAAAATTCACAAAAATCATTCTTTTTATGAATGTTGCCAGTGGCCTTGACCAGAGGGTTCCGATGTTATCGCAAGATAACAGAGTCAAGCAATATCGAGCGTGGCTGTCCCTTGCGATCTTGTCGTTGCATGCCTGTCCAGTTACTGGTGGTGGTTCGGAAGTCACCCTTAAGCCATTGGTCCCACGATTAAAGTGTTAAGAGAGGCTTCTTAGTCCTAACTTCGTCTGGTAAAATAAGACAATCTTTAACTTTTTTAAAAATGTTGTTTATTTGTCAAATTACTGTTGTCGGGATAATTTGACAAATAATTAAATTAGGCTTTACGGACCACTGGACGAAGCCTATAAAGGTCCGTTTACACACTATGATAAAATGTAGCGATGTGATTGTAACAATTTATTGCTCCAATAAATCGAAAGAATGAGTAGTGTTTACATGCAACGATTTCTTGTATGATATTTTCATTGTAGGTTGCGGTTTCTGCCATGGAGGAAGTATTATTGTGGTCAGTTTACATAGTTAGTTAAGCGATTAAATTGAAAAAGTAACTGCAATTAATTTAAATGTGGAAACAATTGTATCAGTAGTTCTTGCATGCTGTGCTTTGCATAACTTTTTTCACAAAAAAATCAGCTACCAACACTCCTTCAGAATGGTTTGATAATGGAAATATAATCAATAGTACTATTCAGGTTGGTGCAGGGTGTAATCCTGATATCTCGAACGATGTTCTGGAGGTCGAGTTTTACAAAAAGCAAAGATAATTTAAAAAAAGTTCTGTACACATTTTAACGAGGAGCGATCAGTTCCATGGCAAGAAAAAAGTGCATTGAACGTTAATTAATAAAGCATATTATAATAAGTGTTTAAATATTGTATTAGTTTGTTTTTCTTTTTAGTTGTAGTATTTATTTACTTTATTAAGCAACAGACTGTTATTTTGGATAATTTTGATCATAAAACTTGTTATTATTAATTGACTATTGATTTTTGACATAATGTTATACAACAATTTGGTAAAATAATTAGTGTTTTTGCAGTTAATAAAAATTAAGTTAACTTACTTCTTGTTGTGTTTCTTCCTCTCCACCATCATCCATTGTACTCCTAGTAGTTGTTGCTGTTTCCTCGTCATCCAAAAAATTCAGAAGGTCTGAGTACCACAAACTAGGTTTGTAGATATCTTCTGCACCCACCCCAGATTTCGACGATGTATTAACTTTTGCTTGTTCTTTTTTATACACAATACGCAATGCATTAATTTTTTTAACGACAGTGTTCCTGTATGCTAATGGATCAAACTCCTTGTATTTATTTACGAGTACTACGTATGCAAGGTCCTTTTTATTTCTGTCAGAGTATTCTTTGCTCTTAATGAGCCATAAACAGGGGAAACTCTGATAAAGTTCAATAAATTCACTTTAAGAACTCTCGAGGACTTTGAACTGCCATTTGTTATTTGGAAAATTAAATCAAAACAACGCAAGAAACAAAAAATGCAACCGCAAACAAAACAAATAACTAGCTACGTTTAATAGTCAGAGTAAACTGAAATTGAGTTAGATCGTAGCAATGAATTAGTGTACTGGTTTACATGTTCCAATTTGTCACTATAAATCCCATAAATGTATGCCGGCCGGCTTCAACTACCTAATCCAAATCCAATAAATTGCTACGATGACCCATTTACACGTTACAATGAATTGTTAGCATTTATGGGCTAAGACTTATACGTAGCATGTAAATGGGTCTTAAGACTTATAAATTCATGTTCCATGCTATATATGGTATGATAGATTTATTCTTCAGTACAACATTCTGAATACAACTAGAATTTAAATAAAAAATACCAAATCTCACATATATTCTTAGATAAGAGACGCAGAGACAACTTTCTGCATTTTAAGGCGAATATGAATGATTACATGAGTGTGGATGACCTGTGTATTCTGGTTACCGAGTTCAACTGTTCCTCAGAAAGAGCTATTTATTATAACCCAATAGCCAGAGCATTAAGGAACCTACAGCTTTACGAGGAATCCGAACGGGGTCTGATTTTCAGCTAATTGACAAGACTGATTACTCAGTTCTCTCTTCTAAACCACATCAAGACACTGACTACCATCCAAAATGGATACCCCAGAATCATGCCGATAGCAACCATTGAGTGGATGCCATGTCGGTATTAAGAGGACCGAGCATAGAGCCTTACGCTTACATTTCCATAACACTTTGTCCCCAAGGAGCTAGGTAACATAACCATGAAAATTATTTAACAAGTAGTAGTTCATTAAAAAGAACTCTATATACAAGACTGTACTATGCACAAGTAAACATTTTATGGGGAAAATATATCTGAGGGAGAAGATAGGCTTCATTGAGCATTACCAAAAGAAACCTAAATTAATGTAATTCGGCCGTACATAAAGTGACCTGCATGTATAGCACAAATAGTTTTTATTTAAACAATTTTTTTTATTTATTCAGAAGACGCCGATCGTCAAGATATGGGCGAATATGGATTTCGAATGAGTGTGATGAGCGAATGTAGTCATTGTTACAAACTAAGGCCGACTATTCCTTAGAAAGTGTCATTAATTAATAGCCCAATGACAAATGAACAGCCGGTGATTATCAGCTGATCCTTCTCAAAATGTATTGACTCTGATTGGGATCGAACTGAGAACCTTTATCACATGAAGCTGGGATTGAACCAACTACGATACCGACCAATAGTGGTTTTAGAAGCTGAGGGGAATCATTCCACTATTCTGCTGCTGTACATCAAAGGCATGACTAACTCCGAATTCAAGTGTTTAATTTTCACAACACTATTAGTTGAATAAATAACTAATGAACTGAACAGGCTTGTTTGATTCTTATTTATTGTCTACATCATTATTCATTGTGTTATTAATATTTGAATACTAATTAATGATTTAATCTAGTTGTTCTGTTTGATTCATTAGTGTTAATCAAACCAAACAATGGTCAGTGCTAATAATGACGTAGTGGGCGGGGTTTGTTACTGCACTACCAGCTCATGGCGTACAGCCTTCTAAGTTGCCATGACAATTTTCAAATGAAATGATACAGTGGGGGAAGAATAGTTCTTATCTCACTTTCACCGTTCAGTACATCTTTCTTGCACAGGTGCTTTCATAATGTTACTTGCTAAGCAGCTTTTCTACAGATCAATAACTTATTTGACTATTAAAAATGAAAAATAACAAAATTATAAAATAAAACATTGACTATTTCAATACAAATGTATTATGTTAATTGTTTAGTACAGTGTAACATTGGTGTATATTTCATACACCACAGAATCAAAAACACGCCTTATTCAATTTCTGTCTGCTTGTCTCCAGTAAGTTTGCATTGTTAGTTTTTACAGGAAAACAATAATATAATTTTCAATGACATTTTCTGTCTTTATTCTATACATGTGTGAGAAGGTTAGAGGCTAGATACATGTGTTGGAGGGGTATAGACTAGACATATGGTTCTTCATAGATCACTATAGGACTCCCTGACGATCTGCAAAGTTACCATGTTACTCTAATGGACAATGCTTTCTTTTGATTTTTTTATGCCACTTGCATTTGTTTCAACTCTCAATACTAGCCATTACATCAATTTTGTAAATGAATATTGGCAGCTTAGATTTCGGTACACTGAAACATAAAACTTAACTACTGTATCTAATTTCAACACAATCTAGACATTAATAAATTTATATGTACCAGAGTTTGGGTAGTCAGATAGTTTGAAGTAATTCACTTAAGACTTGGAATTTCGATGCTATGATTTTAAGATAGAATAATAAGAGTGATACACATCACCAAACTTTCCTGAGAAGACTAGTATACTAACATAAAAACAAATATAAAGAAGCAATGATGATATCCTCTGTCATCCTGAGAAAATATGATTATGTTCATTATATTAGCCTCTAGTTAGTTGTCCAATCTATTGTTTAAAAAACTTATCTTTGAATAAAAAAAGAGGACAAAAATACTTTTTCTTGACTATGACAGTCAATATATTTCAATTGAGTCTTCAAAACATTCTCAGTTTAGTTTCGAGTCAAATAATTTGACAAATTTTCTGAGGATCGGATCACATTAGGACCAATTATATGGCAAATAATACCGAGAATATTATTGTGCCTAGTACAATTGTTAATTATAGAAACAAATAGACTGCCCACACCAATGCAATTGTTAAGACTTGTGTGCTGTTATCTAGCGGTGATTCATTGTCTCTATTTGTTGCATTATTAGCTCAGCTATCAGTAACTTCAGAGTGTGCTGGAGAGAGACAAAGAGAGAGGAATGAATAGAGATAGAGAGAAGGGGTCTTTCACCAAACAGAAAACCTGGCTTCAAAGGACTCATATGAGTGGACAGTCTTCTTGCTTCTACAGTCAATGGTACAACGTATAGCAAACCAAGTGAAAGAATTAAAATTGACGCTGGTGTGTTTATAAATCCAAATTTCATTTATAAATAACTTTAGTAAAAATGAACTAAATACTTTCCTCTTATAAGCAGAACTGGTTCGTTTCATAATTGAATATTTGAGATCAAATACTCAACACCAACAAATGGTTACTAAATGCCAAAAATAGTTCTACTTTTATATTGCTAAATTATTTCATATTAAAACTGTATGTACTTGTAAGTAAAATGTTTGAAAATTATGATAAATATTTATAAGAAATGTTGATTTGTATAGAAAACATGCAAAAATCCTAAACATAAATTATAAAATGCTTCAGTTTTATCTACATTCGTTTGACAATAAAAAAAATAAAATCTGCAAATGATTTATTATAATCCACTACAATTGTATACGATACGACTTAATAGTACCAAGCACATTCATAAATAATAAAATTATCAATCTAGTCCTCAAACCATTTTTGAAGTTGAATACTTTGGAAAAAACAACTGCAACCCCAAAAAACTTAATATACAAGTTGAAAGATTATATAGTTTCGTGATTAATTTTCATTTCATCATAATTTGTGACAAAAAAGAAATTTCACTTAACGTTTCATATTATAAAGTTAATATTTAACTGAATATAAATTATAAAAACAGTTTTAAATGATATTGTAAAATCTATAGTCAATAAGATTTCTGGATACTATACTTGAAAATAATTTATAACATAGATTTATTTAAGAGAAATTATTTATTCTTAAGGCGCTGGTCATCGAGATATAGGCGAATATGGATTTCAAATGAGTATAGATATGAGAATATACCAACAGTAAACAGGTGGTCTTTATTACAAACTAAGGTTGACTATTCCTTAGAAAGTGCCATTAATAAATAGCTCAATGACAAATGAACCTGGTCCCCTGAAAATTTGTCAATGTACGAGAATGCTTGTGCATTGTGCCCACGCCTCCGGTCACGTGACGTCCATTCAAGGTCAACTCTTACTGGTCCGTCTCCATCAATGCCGCCCTTACATTTCACGTCTCTGAGGATGCTGGTTGTGTGGTTATATTGCTCTTTGTCGCCATGTCAATCAATAATTATGCCGACTGTGAAGTACGCTCAGTTATTCGGTTTTTAAATGAAAAAAATGTTCGTCCTGCTGAAATTCACCGACAGCTTCTTGAAGTATACAGTGAGAGTGTTATGAATGATGGAAATGTGTGAAAATGGTGTAGGCTTTTTAATGAAGGAAGGACAAGTGTTCATGATGAAGAACGACCTGGACGGCCTACTGTCAACAAGAGTTGGCACAAATAGTTGATGAGGAAATTGGCCAAAATCGGCGCTTCACTATTTATGAACTTAGTCTGACATTTCTCCAAGTTTCAAGATCAGTAGTTTACAACATTGTTACTGACAAACTGCATTACAAAAAAAGTGTGCAAGATGGGTGCCAAAAATGTTGAAACTAGAAAGAAAGCAATGAGTATGGCACATTCTTTGTATTTTTTTGGAGCGCACAGAGATGGCGATGAGTTCTTAAGTCACATAGTGACTAGTGATGAGACGTGGGTTGCATACTATACTCCTGAGACAAAAAGTCAATCCAGTGAATGGCATCATTCAAACTCTCCGACAAAAACAAGAAAATTCAAGCAAGAACCTTCCAACAAGAAAAATCATGGCCATAATTTTTTTGGGACAGAAAGAGTGTTCTTCTGATACACTTTCTGCCACAAGGAATAACAACAAATGCTGAAAGACATTGCAAAACATTACTGAAGCTTAGGTGCGCTATTGAAAACCGCCGGCGGAGCCTGCTCTCTAGCGGTGTCATTCTGCTTCACGACAACGCTCGGCCTCACATTGCGGCAAGGACACAGTCTCAACTGCTGCAAGGACAAGTTTCGTTGGGAATTGCTGGATCATCCACCATACAGTCCTGACTTGGCACCATCGGATTTTCATCTTTTTCCAAAACTTATGGAATTTCTTAGTGGAAAGCGCTTGGAAAATGATGACATGTTGAAAGAAACAGTTACGAACTGGTTTAACAGTCAGGCGGGAGAGTGCTTTGATGATGGGATCCAAAAGCTGGTACCACGACTTAAAAAATGTGTCTATGTTAATGGTGACTACATAGAAAAGTGAAAAAATGTTTATATTTTAGTTTGTGACATCATATATCCATAAATAAAGATTCTCTTACTCTATTTGAAAACGGTTTTTACTTTAAAAATGACGCTCATATATTGGTTAGAAACCCTAAAAATATAGAATTAAGAGATAATATTACAGAATTCAGAATGTATGAATTAATAATGTAAGGAATTCTAGCAATCAGGATTTTAAGAATTGGAAATAAAAAGTATCCTTAATCCTAAAATTCAAAATATTTCTTAGTAATTCAAAAGAGAGAATTAGTGGGGCGAGCCGGTGGCCGAGTGGTCTAAGGCGTCAGGACTTTGAGCTTGGGTTAGAGATAGCGCTGATTCGAATCCGGCCTAGACTGAAAGATTTTATCAGTAATATTCACCTTGTACTGTACAGGTTCGCCCCCTTACTCTGACTGAATAAGTTCCTCGCACAGATCCTTGGTCTATGGGGAATGGTCAGAGTAAGGTTAACCCTTTCGATGCCGCTGTCCGATATATCGGACCGCGGTAGTTACGCTAAAAATGCTGCGGTCCGATATATCGGACCGCTCGTAATTTTTTTTTTCGATAAGGCATTTTCGTTAATATGCCATATATACGGTACCAATCTGTTGATAATTGATTATAGTACTCAGAAAAAGTGTTTTAAACATCTTTTAAATATGCGTTTGTTGAAATATATTTGTCACTCTTGAAATTATCGCTCAAATGTGACAAATATCTGATTTTGTACTGTCGAAAAAAAATTACGATAAATCCTGGGATTTTCTAGGTAAGACTTTGAAATTTGGTATGCATGTTAGTAATTAAATGTTCTTTCAAATAAAGTCACTTTTATAGCCCTAGTATTTTTTTTGTATGGTCTAAAGTTTCAAAATTGAAAAATTAAAAAAAAAATTTTTAATTTTTAAAAAAGTTGATTTTACAAATTAAAACCAATATTTTATTTAAGAAAATATATAAGTAGTAAAAAGAGCATTTCAAAACAAGAAAAACCAAAAAATAATTATGAAAATATATTGAAAAATAACAAAGTTAGAACAAAATAACGTAAACTATGCATATTCACTAAAAATACCCCCGGCATTTCTCGCATACCAAGGGAAAAAATGCCCGGCATCGAAAGGGTTAAGGAGGAGAAAAAAAAAAAAAAAAAAAAAAAAAAAGAACAGACATTTGTTTTGACATAAAATAATAATAACACTTTTTCAAGGGACAGAAACAAATCTTGATTTGTACAGTTTTTGAAACAAAGATGTTACAATTAGTGAGGTTGAACTGTATATTTTCAAGTATTTTTTTTTTTTACAATTAAATGATTTGTAAGAAAAAACATTTTAGGAGTTTAGTTCGTATAAAAATTTGAATGACATAATTCGACTAATTATCTCTTAAAATTTGGTTACATAATTTGAAAACATCCTAAGTATAAAATTGATGCAGTAAAAGTTTGTACTTACTTTTAACTGAAAAAAAATTAATGTTGAAATATCTTTTTCACCACCTTGAACACAAAAAAGAAATAAACCTATGATTAACGACTTCTTCTGTCTCTTCTTTCCCGTTCATGTGAGGAACGTGAAGAAGAATATCCTCTATCATGATGTTTGTGGTCTTCCCAACGATTACGATGTCTGTCATCATAAGGATGATCTCTTCGACTCTCTCTTCTTCCATGATGGTCTCTTCTACTTTCCCTTTCTTCATGATAATCTCTTCCCTCTCTCTCTTCATAATAGCCTCTTCTGTCTCTGTCTTGGTGTCCCCTTGGCCCTCTTTCTCTCGGTGGAGAATGCCGTTCGCCTCCACTCATCCTTCCTTGCATGCTTGGAAACATGCTATTACCAAGGCTCGGGCCCAATCCCATAAAGTTAGGCAAACCTATAATTCCTTGAAGTCCCATTATTCCCGGAAGAATCATCTGTTGTCCCATCTGTAGTAAGGCATTAAAGTCTGGTGGAACAGGATGTATAACATTTTCCATTGGATGGCCTCTACTTCCTACACCATCATGTTGTAAATAGTTTGATTCAAATCTGTTACCTTGTAAAGCATTATTCTTGAGTTCTGCCCAAGAAGAAGCTTTATCTTTATCATGATCTTTCTTTACCCGGTGGTGAACATTACCTCTTTCATTTCTGTTGTTCCTGTGATCTCTGTCAGATATTTCAAGTCCAGTGAATTCTGTTAAATGAGTGTCCAATACAGGAACATGGAAAATATGATTGTTGCGGGTGTTGACATTTATATTTCTGTTAAATAATTTAGTGCGCTTAAATAATTCTACGGCATAAGGCACTGAGCATTCATGTTTAAAAACAATAAAACCAAAAGATTTTGCTCTTCCATTCTGGTCTTTAGGCCTCCGCACACTTTCCACAGGACCTGCCTGTAACAAATCAATTTAAATTCTATTAGTACAACGACAGTTACATTAAAAACTACATGGCAGATTTTCAACCAAAATACAAAATTATCTTTGTAATGTATATTTTATAAAAGTAAACACTATTAAACAGTATTTACTGAAAAATATGATCTTTAACAGTAAGCACTATGCTATAGCTAAGTAATAATTGCCAAGAAAATAGGCAGCTAACATGGCAGCAACGGTCCATACACAATTCATCATGAATATATTTATGTTAGATTATCAAATGAAATTAGAAAAAATCACCTAAAAGAATGATTTATCAAAATTAACTTTTTACAAGGAATGATAATTCTAACCAAAATATTAATTGCAAATGTTACGTTTTTAAGTTCCGTGTAATTTATTTAATTTTACTTTACTAAACCATACATAATTTTTTGTAATAACCCACTGGCCATGACACCGACCAAGTCAATGAACTCTCAAGTGTCCAAAATAGCCTTCAGGCCCAAACATGGATCACTTGATAAATAGGGTTTACCAGCTGTGTATGAGCTTAATAATCATATGCTGCTTTCAGCATCCTTAGTAATCGGCCATTATTGTTGTTAAAGAAATTTAGGTTGTGAAGCCTGTTTGCAATGTTAGCACATCACACACTCCTAACTATGAGCAAACAAAGGGATCTCTTGAGTGAGAAGTTTATTCTGCAACTAGCTCATTTCACCCGGATGTGACGTCACAGTCTACTGCACAGCTTGTGATACCAAACCGTATTTTATAATTATCGTGTTCGGATAGAACAAAATCAGCTGTTTTTTGTTTTCTTTTAAAAATATGTTTTCATTGTTTAATGAGTGTTTACATTTGTCTTGTGGCATGTAACTACATAAGTTATTGAAAAATCACAATATTGTAGAAGAAGCATTATTATTTTAATTATTATTGTTAATTATTATTATTGTTGTTAATATCTTAATCTTTATTCCATTTTTTAATCTTTAATTTCAATAACACAAGCACTATTAAGCAAACATAGCAGACAACCTAAATAAGATTTTAAACAAACTATACACAATAGACATAGAAGAAGTATGGTGGGATGTATTCACTATCTCACTTGCACTACCTCTCCTACACGCCTAGAATCATGGCCCGGTCTGTACATACTGTGAGTCACTTCCAAAGAATCATGAATAAAATATATTTTATGGTTAGTTATTGACTTTTTGACATTATTAATACTAAGAGAAAATATAAAAGAGGATAAGTTACATGTTTGTCAGGTACAAAATATAAAGTATAATTTATTTTTACAATTATGGCAGTGATAAAAATGAAAACTAAATATATACTAAAAAATATATGTTAATTAATAAAATTGCTTTATCCTTGAATACAATTTGATAGAAGGATCAAATCCAAAGGATCGATCCTTCTAAGGTATCGGAAGAAAAGTATCGATATGAGTAGGTAATGTTATAGAAATGGAATCTTCAAAAAAGGCAGTAATCGAGGCCATAAATATATGTTATAGCTATTATAGACTAATTGGCCATGGAAAGTAATTATTAAAACAGTAGTTGTAAAACAGTTATAATTGATTATAAGTAGTAAAATGACACATTTTATTGTACATGAGTTTTTGTTTTTAAAGAGAAAACCAATCCAACCCATTTAGAAATGAGTTTCTCTAGATGTTTTCCAGATATCTAGTCTAAAACAGATTTCTGGTTTTAGTAATAATTGCGCCGGTTTTGGAAAAAGGCGTTCACAGGGCACGCCTAACACTACTACTACCAATAAAACTTTTGCTTGTTTTTCTTCCCATTGCTCGAGTGGGCTTGATATGAAAACAGAAACTGGATTTCGCAGATACACTGACAGCCTGTCACCCTGACTTCTGAGAATAATCCTTTTTGTCTTCTGCCTATGTGCCTTTCAATAAATCGCACTTAATGATCTAGTAGATAACAGAGTGTACTATATGAAGTAATTATATGAAGTAAGTACTATATGAAGTAATTATACGATACACATATACTTCACTCTGCTCCTTTATAACTACACTGAATTCTGAACTTATAAATAATAGAACGTATAATCTGTCAATCAGAATAACATAAGACACTTCATCTCAATATCGAGTATTCTAACCCCAAGTACTTTTTTCCGACACCCAATACCATGTAAGTATCACAACCGAAGCATTGATGCCAAAAGTACTTGGTATCGATAGTAAAGTATTGATACTCTACTACTTCTACACAAGTAAAAGTAATTTGTGCAAAGGGATCGCAACATTTCTAGGCACCTGAGGGTTGAGTTTATTGTTAAAAAAATTGCGTTACTAAAACCATGTTACTTGATAAAATAACTTTTTCAGTTAAATTTATGGTGTCTTAGAATAGCTAAATGTCCTCTTTTTTTACCATTAAAATGGCCTTTTTTACCATTAAAATTCTCACACTACAAAATTGCAGTTCAAAAATTTCTTTCAAATAAACCTGTTACATATCCAATGTTTCAATGGTATGTAACAGGTTTCAATGGTCTATTGTCCAATGTTTCAATGGTTGAATCCAATGGTTCAATGTGTTTCAATGGTATAGTTGTCATCTTTTGTGGCCAGGGAGATGAGGGATCCTGGGTTTGCATCCCAGTCGGGTCACAAATATATGGTGCATTAATACTGTCCTTCCACAAATACGAAGGCCTAACGAGCATCAGACTTAATTAGTGAACGGTGTGGTGACATGAAAGAATAGGGGTTAGAGAGATATGAATGTAATTTGCTGTATAGTCAACTGCAATAGTCACCGCATCCATTTGGCTCATTTTTAGATTTAAATTTACTTAATTGCCTTTACATTGAAAAATTAACTTATATGATGCCAATGGGCAAAGGAGAAAAAATTCAAAGGCATGTATGTTTTTAGTTGTTGTAAACAACTAATTATCATTTGTAAAGTAAGTCCAATTGAGAAATTTTTTCATATGTTATTTATAATTTGAAAACATGAATAATAGGCTACAGTACCTAATTGGTGTTTCAGTACTGTAGACTAGCCTAGGCATATGACTATTTTTGTTTTCTATGAACATTACCTATTTAACCTAACATGGCCTAATAAAAACATAGCCGTTACAAGAATTTGAGACTTGAGTTAAATTCGAGTATTTGACCTGAGTAAAAAGTAGGGCATTTATGCCGTTTCCTGCCACCAAACAAATTTGGAACATTTTGCTTGAAAAGGTTTTTAGAATTGGCTGTATTTTCACCAGATATGCTTTTTATTCCACGGAAATAACGTATTTTACCAAAAAATTTGAAAAACCTATATCACAACTTTTAGTATTTTTGTCATAATTCCGTTAATTTAAATGGTATTATAATATTCTTTTTTTATTTTGATGTGTTTTTTTGCACTGAATACAAATTTGAAAAATATTTAGGTCCATTAAAAATATTTCTCGACATATAACGGAAAAACTACTATCGCGGCTAATCACAATTAGCGGCCATTACGTGATCATTACATACAACAAATATTAATCACAAAAACCGAATTCACCTATATTCCCGCTGGAGTGACGGCCAAACACTTGAATCTAACGCAACTTATAAATTTTTGTTGAGAAAATAGACAATTAGGATAAGTCAAGTTATGTTTGGTTATGTCAGTAAAAAATGCATTTTTCGAGTCAAAAAAATAATTTTACTACAAAACCAGTTATATATTTGTATTCAGCTTAAAAAAACACGAAGACTGAAAAAAAAGTTGTCAAAAGCCTAAAGTGGTGCATAGGCCTAATTTCCAGCTTTTGGAGTAATGGGGTTGTCGGCCTGTAAGACATTATTACACTGGCAAAAGATATATCAAGAACCAGATTAATGCATTGGAATTACTTATGAAATGTTTATGCATAAAATGTAACCAACCTGATTGAATAACTCAAACAAAACACTATCTGTCACCTCTTCAGATAAATTTCCACAAAACACTGTTCTGATGTCTTCATCCTCATTTCTCATTATGTGCAGGATAAATTGCTATATTATAAAGTAACTATCAACTCATGAGCCTTACACACATTTAAAAATTAGTTAAGACTTGTTACATTAGATAAAAAAAATAGGTTAGCTTTAGAAAGTAGGTGGCAGGCAACGGCAGCTGGATGTTTTGTTCAGCTTCAGACCATCAAACTCTCAACAGGCTGTCTAGTATAACTGCAATTGCTGCCACTTCTGCAAGACACGTAAACAAATTTACCCGCGAAAATTCATCCTAACAAATCTGAATAACAACAAACAATGAGTAATGATCAATCTTTAAATTAAACATATTGTAATTTAAACTACAATGTTCAGTTGCATAGTTACACAAATAATATGTTTGTATACAGTTTGGAAGAAATGTCACGGAACAGATTATTAACTTCTGAACGATTACAGATAAAGCAATAAAACTTGGCACATAAATACTGCACCTACTAATCTTACTTTTTGATGTAACTACCGTTTTTATGTCATATCAGGGGGATGGACCGCAAGGACAATATTTATTAAAAACTAAACAATAGAAGCCCATTACCATGTCATTCGTATTGGAAGAAGTTAAAAATGGCAAGGATGTCATTTTATACAATAACCACAAGTATCGAGAGAGCTACCCTTTAAAGCGTGGAGATATCGTCTGGCGCTGTCTAGGCAAAATCTGCAAGGCCTCCATTAAAACAAATAGTGGGAAAACAGCTATATATTCTTGTCATGCTAAGCATAGTGGCCAACATCCCGTGACAATGAGAGCTCTGACTCCTACTCAGCCTCAGCAAAGACGCAGTGGACTTCCTTTAAGCACTGCGGCCGAGAGTGACTCTCCATTACCGCTTCCAATCACGACCGCAAGTACACCTACGCCTCCTGTAAATAATTCACCAACTCCTCAAATCCAACAACAACGGGACGAAAATAAACTAGCAACAATACCAGAGAACTTACGGACCGAGAATATCCTCCTAAGAGAAGAACTGGCTAGGGTGCGTGCTGAGAGACAGTTGGTATTAGATCATTCCATTGAATCGGACCAGCGACTCCTTCAGTTCACGGAAAAGGTATTTTTATCTCCAATAACGGCGAATGATCAACATTCAGAACGTCATGACGATACAGTAGCAAATCCTGACGAATTGTGCCAGACGAAAATGGAGCTGAAGAATTAAGGCACAGGAAACAATATCATATTTGGAAGGGATCATTGCCGCACACAAGGGATTATGTCACAGGTGTGAGATACAGGCTGATGAGACAAAGAACATGATTGCTTCAATCAGATGCTTAGAAAAGGAGATTGAGAGCCTGAAGCAACCCAACAAGCAGATTATGAGAGGACCAGCCTCTTTTACTTCACAAAATGTTAGTGGCAACAGGTTCAGTGTCCTATCGGAATCATGGGATTGTAAACATGACAATGACGGGGACTTTATCGCTGTCATCAACAAGAAGAAACAAAGGAAAAATAAGGGGAAAAGAAGCCAATGGAAAAAAAGAGACACTAATAAAATAAAAACTTTGGAAACCAAGGATCAAATTAGAGTTCCATTCAGGAACGTGTCTATTATCGGAGATAGCCATGCTCGTCATCTCACCGCCCTCATGAGGCCTATGGTACATTCGTCAACTAAGATGAGTGGCATTTGCAAGCCAGGAGCTGGATTCCTCAACGTCATGCCAACTTCCACCCCACCACCCGGAAACTGTTATGTCTTTATGGCCGGTACAAATGACGTATCAAGCAATAGAGAAAAAGTCATTTTTAGCAAATTAGAGGACGCTTTAAAGCGCTGTCCATCGTCCTCAGAAGTGCTTCTGATGCCTCTGACACCTCAGTATGACCTACCGGCCTCCAGCCCCATCCACCGTACTGTTGACCTGGTGAACCAGTACCTGAATGAGCTATGCAGGCGCTACGCTGGTGTGAGCATGCTGGACATTAGTGGTATTGGTCGGCATCACTATACGTCACATGGACTATACCTTCGTGCATCGGGGAAAAGACTGCTGGTGGAGCTCATCGTTGAGAAACTGGCATTGATGAATCCTGTACACTACTCGGCTAATCTACTAGTATCATCCAAAACAGCCCTTCCCATCTCTCTAGGATATGAGACCTACGCGGCTGCTGCCATTGGTCGACCCTCAACAATGACGCAGCTCCAGATGACTACCAAAGCTCCTTCCTCGTCCGACAGAACTGCACAATTATACCAACAAACTGACGACAAATCCAAAAACTCTTGCAGTAAAAATATTAATTTTTTAGGGCACCCACCTCACAGGGACGGACTAAATTAAGAACCCGACTTCAAGACCAACCATTCTCAAAATTTCAACTTCGTTCTAAAATTAGAATCTTGCACCAGAATGCACAATTTGCAACGAACAAGCTGGATGAGCTCCAACTTGTTTGCGAAGAATTAAAAACAGATATTCTTGTTATTACCGAAAATGGTTTTAACATGTCTAATATTGGACTTTGTCAGCTGCCCAACTTTAAATTAGCCCATTCGTATACTCGACAGTTCTCTAAAGGAGGAGGAGTTGCATTTCTCGCGAAATCAAATTTGATATGCGAGTCATTGGAGATTAATCTAGCCGTGGAGAAGTTTTTCGAAATGGCCGGTATTAAACTCCAAACAAACAAATCTAAATTGAACATAATTGGTATTTACAGGTCTCCAGGTGGCAATGAGGATGTTTTCTTCTCTAAATTTGAATATCTACTGACTGACTTAATTAACAAACAGCAACATTTCATTATAATGGGCGATTGGAACATTGACTCTCAAAAAACTGACAACCACTCCACTAAACGCCTTGTTGATTTATTGAGGTCATTTGATCTTAAGTTAAAGATCACATGCCCTACGAGAGTGACTGCCTCAACTCAAACTTCTATCGACAATGTTATAACAAACATTCCTGATGTTGTGGTGTCAGTGGTCAATACAGCCATATCTGAACACTACGGCTAAGAGGCCCTTATAAGTGGAACACAATCTAAAAGGGAGCCAAAAATTACAAAAATAATAAGAGACACAAGGCCGGAAAATATAATCCTTCTCAAAGCCTCTCTTTCAAAGGAAGAGTGGCTGTTCTTAAACTCAAATTTACCAGTGGAGGAAAAGTTCAAAATGTTTCATGACTATTTGACTTTCCACCTGAACAGCTGCTGCCCCATGAAAACAAATAAACTCAATAGCAAATATAAAGTGAACAAATGGATCACAAAAGGGATCCTAGTGTAAAGGAATAGAATAAAGTTTCTATCAGAGATCTATAAAACAACACTCGATGACAATTTTAAATTTTTTTTCAAACAATATAAAAATATTTACAGAAAAGTAATTCTAGCAGCCAAAGCGTATGAGGTAACAAAAACACTTCTGTATTCAACAAATGTTTCTAAAACAGCTTGGTCTATCATTAACAACAATAATAATCAGCATAAACAAATAAAGATAAACATTGGAAATGAATTGGTCAGTGATGCTTCAATCCTGGCAAACGAGTTTAATAACTTTTTTGCTTCGGTGGCTGGCCAAAATATGCACTATTCTTCATTGAATGAATCAAAGCCCTCAAAAAGGCAAAGCCCAACATCTTCGATGGTGTTGGAACTTGCCAATGAGGAAGAAATCAGCAGAATTATTAGAGAGCTCCCAGCCAAAAATTCAAATGATCTAAATTTTATGTCAATGTCACTCCTAAAGAAATGCTACAAGCATATCTTGAGGCCACTGACAATCTTAATAAACTTATCTTATCAAACTGGAGTCTTCCCTCGCTCCTTAAAACAGCTAAGGTAACGCCTATATTTAAAAAGGGTGACCCCTGTTCAATCAATAACTATCGGCCGGTCTCGATTTTGCCAATTTTGAGCAAAATATTTGAAAAACTTTTTTTTAACTAGAATGCTAAATTTTTTAAATAAACACAACCAGCTCTCTGAGTACCAATTTGGATTCAGAAAGGATAAATCGACTATAGACGCAGTGGTGAGTTTGGTCGATATGGTTGTGGAGGGATTAGAATGTCGGAAATCCACCCTCGGTGTTTTTCTCGACTTATCAAAAGTTTTTGACTGTGTTGACCATAAGATACTACTCAGCAAATTGGAATCTCATGGCATCAGAGGTGTGCCCTTGGAGTGGATTGTATCATACCTCAGACAAAGAGCTCAATTAGTACAAATCGCAAATCAATCATCCGAAGTTATCAACCTGTGTTACGGTGTCCCTCAGGGATCAATTCTCAGTCCAGCCCTTTTTTTTAGTTTATGTCAACGACATTGGGCATCTCTGCACCAGGG
This sequence comes from Stictocephala bisonia, assembly GCA_035578905.1. Taxonomy (NCBI): domain Eukaryota; kingdom Metazoa; phylum Arthropoda; class Insecta; order Hemiptera; family Membracidae; genus Stictocephala; species Stictocephala bisonia. Next base: position 204,886 of record JAQJVL010000444.1, read on the forward strand.
AAAAATCGTGCAATATGCAGACGATACAACCCTGTGTTTTAGAGATAAAGCTCCTGAACTCGTGGAACAACAAACTTTTGTAGAATTGAATAAATGCATTCAATATTTCAAAAACATAAACTTGAGAACAAATTCTTCTAAATCAAATTTTATAAATTTTATCTTACGTCCTCAGAACCTAGAATGGGTTCCCAGCGTACTGTTGGAAGACACTATGCTGGAAGAGGTGTTCACGTCAAAATTCCTTGGATTACACATAGATCGAGGTTTGACATGGAATGCCCATATTGATGCGGTATGTGCCAAACTAACATCTGGTATCTATGTTCTGAGGACTTTAGCCAAATACTGCCCTATTCAGGTACTGAAGACGGCGTATTATGGTTTAATTTATCCCCACCTAGTCTATGGCATAGTGCTGTGGGGAGCTGGTGCAAGTAATCAGCTCTTGAGAGTGTTCAGATTACAAAAAAGAGCGATTCGGATAATCGAAAAAGTTGATTTCAGAGAATCATGCAAGCCAATCTTAAAAAAATTAAGAATCTTGCCTTTACCTTGCCTCTATATTCTAGAAACAACAACTTTCTTTATTTCTAAGTGTGCTTTGATTCGGGGACGTGACATTCACGAATATGGCACCAGAGGCAGGGACAACTATAGGACTGGGAAGCACAGAACAGTTACGTACGAGCATTTGCCCTCAGAGGCAGGTATCCATCTTTACAATAAACTACCAAACTGTATAAAAATCGCCAGAACGCTGAAGGCGTTTAAAACTCAATTAAAAGGCTTCCTAGCCTACCATGCTTTTTATAGTGTGGGTGAGTTTTTGGCGAATAACTTGGAGACCACACAGTGGGTAGGCTGACACCGGAACTGGAGGTGGGAAAATTGGATGTATAAATGTGCAGAAATGTATGTTTGAGATATTGTTTTGTAGTGTGGGTGAAACCAAATTTTTTAACTAGACATAAAATATCTTTAAAAATAAAATTGACTTTTGCAATACATGTTAAATGTCCACTGCAATAAAAACTGATTTGATTTGATTTGACTGAGAAGAAAATCTTAAATGAAAGCATAGATCAAGTAGTACTTCAAATTAAAGGTCTATAGTACATAAACTCACAAATCCAACCTCAAAAGATTCGCTCTTTAAAAAATGACGCTGGCTTAAAGTTTTACAAAGATACAATGAAAGTTCTGTTTTAGTCGGTTTATTAGTCTTTTCTTAGCTCAACTTGGGAAAGTTTAAAATTTTTAAACACCTTCTGGATTTAAGAAATAGTTTTTTTAAGATAGTTGGTGACTCTTCACTTCCAATAAATGGTTCACATGGATGTCGACAACAATATTAAAACTAGCATAGGTCAAGATTTACATCATTTTTAAGGGTTTGTCTAGCATCAAGATTCCGATACAGCAGGTTGTCTCATAAACATCCATATCGCGCAGGTAGCAATTACGTCATAGGGAGGCCTCAGCTGTATTTTTATACTGCTGTAAACAAAACAACTTGGGACAAAGTAAAACATCTGATATCCGTAGGCTACTCTCGATTACACTTTCGTCTGCGTTGTTGATTACTTTTGAGTATTTTGAGCGGGCTGTAGGCGACTGAGTCGCTCATTGTATCTTCTCAGGAGGCTTGCGGATGGTTTGACCAGTCATTACCTGAGGCAGGCATGTTTTGCCTTTTTTCATTCTGTATTTTCTTATGGAATCAGGCTCTGGGGTCACACCACTAGTACTCACAAAAATCTGTTGCTGCAAAAGAGGGCAATACACCTTATATCTGGTGCTGGCTGGTTGGACCACTATAGGCCATTATTTGTACAAAATAGAGTCCTAACTGTTGTGAACCTATATGTGCATGATTGTATTTTGGAGATAAAGAGAAGAGAAGGATCCCTAATGCTAAACAATAACGTATACTCCCAGCGTACTAGAGGTAATAACAATATTTTTATGTCTAGACTTAGATTGCATAAATCCTCATCTTGTTTTCCTGTTACAGGTATTAGATTGTATAATAAGCTACCGATATCTATAAGGGCTCTTCCAAATTTGTCAGAGGTGCTAAAAAATTGGCTCATAGAAAGTCCAATTTACTATCTTGATGAATATTTATGGTGTTTTATACTGTGGTATGGCTTGGTTTTGAATAATTGTGAATTCATATGACTATGTTTGTGAAATGCCTGAAGTAAAGTGTGCCGTTACAGTTCGTAATCATAGCCGTATAATATTAAAATCAGAAATTTAAATAATTCCAACATTTTATTGTAAACAATACAGTAATGGTTATTAGTATGTAGTTTTAATTGTTCAGCATGCTACCATTGTACGTGTATGGGTGGGCGGATGGGTTACTGCCACTGTAACTGTGTTGGAGACATAGAGTAAGTAATACACTTACTCTGTGATCGGAGGTCTCTCTCTGACGTCACAACTCCGCTTATATAGACCATATAATAATAATAATATGAGAATGAGACAACCTATTGTATAGGAACATTGGTCTAGCACAGGTGTCGTGTGAATAACAGAAACAGCATTTAAAAAGGACGATCCAGTACAAAATGGCAGATGATCAAAGATTTGAATGGAAATAAGTAATGCTTACTAAATATTTTTGGATTGAATGTTCGGATTGCTAACTCTTTTTCATGACTAACTTCATAATGTACATTTGTGGCATAATGCATGCAACAACATTTTTTTTCTTTGATTTAGTAGTACACTTGAATTGTGGCTATTAATGCAATGTCTCGATACAACTAAGTAAATCTTTGAACATCTGCCATTTTGTACTGGTTCATCCTTTTTAAGTGCTGTTTGTGGTATTCACCTATGCTAAACAACCCCATAAAAATGATGTACATCAAGATGTACATGGGGTTTATGGGGTTCAAGAACTATGCTAGTTTTAATAATTTTTGTTGTCTCCCTGATATGACATAAAAACGGTAGTTACATAAAAAGTAAGATTAGTAAGTGCAGTATTGATGTGCCAAGTTTTATTGTTTTATCTGTAATCGTTCAGAAATTAATAATCTATTCCGCTGTATGTTGAAGATAAAATTATTTTACATTACTCTTCTGAAGTATAATAATGGATTGGTAGTTTTAAAATTAATTACACCATAATGGTAAGTTGAAGTTGTTTTCTTAATATTAACCTTGATTATATAATTAAATTACTTAACATAATAAGACAAATGTTAAGTAAATTGAAAAAGTTGTGTTGACAGTTATGTTAAAATGTTAATAAAAAAATTTAAGCTAGGAAGCTGATTGTCAGTGATTCTTTGAGTTGTATTATTTTATATTTTTTGTACTACTAGACCTCACAAAAATATTTTTAACGGTATATATGTAATGTGTGTAAAGTATGCGTAGTTGTCAAAATATATGAAGAATAACTAATTATTATTTATAAGAACACTTATGTTTTGTACTTATAAAGTAATTGTGTGAATTGTGTTTGTTTACCATCCAGAGTGGTTTACATCCGAGCTTATTTTTTTATTAAATTTCTGACAGTCATGTCCATTTTACAAAAATTTTTAGTTGATTGTAAAAATAAATGAATCTGCTAAATTCTCAGTACAACAAGCGTACTAAGAAACTATTCAACAATAATTTATGGTATTATTAAAATAATCAATTAACAATGATAATTATTGACAGTAATAAATATAAAACAATCAATTTATAATGGCATTATAACAAAAAACAATCTACAATAATAAATCAAAATCATAATAAATTAATACAGTGGTGACTGGCAGTATCAACTATGATCACAATCCAACATCAAAGTTACAAGCAGGCTTATTATACAAGGAAACATGTACACATACAAAACGCCGATATAAAAAACACGTTTCATTGTGGGGTTGATTTAATGCTGAGATATGCAGTAAAATATGAAAAAAGAACAAATTAAACAATAAAAAGGTAACAAAACTAACTGAACCAACAGACATGCACTTTTGTTCACCAGGCAAGAATGCACAATGGATGAAGAAGTTAATCTTCCTATCACCAATGGATAAACAGGTGGGCAATGTTCTTGAACCTCGGAAAGGTAGAAGAGAAAAAGTCAATTTTCTGTGATTGATTGATTCAAAAATACTGCCTATTCTTTGGATGCATTCCAAGATGCTGTGTGCCTCATAGTTAAATCAGTAGTAATTTTGAGCGAATAACTCTGTTGACCTAGACTGGCTTGGATAATGGAAACAAATTCTCTGTAGAAGTTCACAAGACTCAATTTGGCTGTTTTAGAGCCTGAATAAAAAAAAAAAAAATGTCTAAAAACCCATTTCCTCAGTTCTCATTTTCCAAAAAAAAAATATCTGGTTTTGAGGGATATTGGTGAGGATACTGTTGAGGTCCTCTTAAAACAACAACACCATCTCCTTCCGGGTAAGTAGTTACTCTCACGTTAAATTCTCCAACCCTTGAACAGTTCCAGTATCAACAACTTTAATAATGCTTACCTTGTAGTAAACAAAGCCGAGCTGAATGTAAAACGAGACATTGAAGGCAGATTTTCGAGAATTTAGGTACTCATTTAGAGCTCTATCAAAAACCTCTTTGAAAGTAAGTGCCTGCTGGGAGAGGGTGGACCTATTTAGTAAGTAAGTAAAGTGTGCATCTGACCGTCTGTCCGCTGAGGCCACATGATGTCAGCTTGGGGTATCCGCTACACAGATCTTGTAGACTTTTCTTCCCTCTGTCATTTGAACCATTTACCGTAGGTTTGCAATGACAATTTTTAGAAAAACTAAAAGGATAAGAGGATTATAGACCTAAAGTCAAGAGCGTGCATAGGAAACTAGCATGCGACGAAAGGTTAAAAGCGAAACAAACTGACAGGCAGAATTCCTAAAAGTGTTTATGTTCATTTCCGGCCGTGACCAGAAAAATTATCTGAAACTACCACATATTCAAGTTTGCCACTTACGAAACTTTGTGACTGAAAAATTTCCTCGTTTACTATATTTTTCACGTCACTATTTTCATGAGTATCAAGTATTTATATTTATTAAAAAAAATATTAATCCAATTATAATGATTCTTGCACTGTATTCATCATCACTTCTTTGTCATTAGAACCACGCTCAAAAATAATTATTTTGGTGTGAAATGCAGCCGCAGGTTGAGTAAAAGACTAAGTAGGCGTTTTGCATTCATGCGCAGAACGGTTTCAAACTTGACCTCCTGAATAGCACATCTTACTTACACCATGGGAGGACCCATAGGACACCCTGAATAACCTGTTCTCCACGCAACTTGACAACTTCTTTACTTTACCGATTCCATCTAGACAGGCTAACATTTCACAATTACAACATAATCTTAGTTATGCTTGTAAAACAAAATTACAAAATCTTCGTTTCTGATATAAAAAAATGTACACTAATGTAATTATATTTGTTAACAAATTCATATAATGTAAGACTAAGAAAATAATTTACTTATAATTCACACTTACTTATTTATAAAAAAAAAAAAAAAAAAAAAAAAACACTTTTGGATTATAACGTATAATTTGAACTAAATATAATTTTCTTTTTAAAATAACACAAACTACGATAATTTAACTATAATTTCATCTATATCTTAATGATATCTTTCTAACAAAATTTCAGCAACATTTAATAAATTATCAAATCAAATCAAATCTCTTTATTCCCAAAAACAATACAAATACAGTACATTTTACAGTAAATGATTGTACAGGCGTTGTATCATGCAGGATAACTGATTCATTAATCTTATTGTACATATTATCGATCTCTAACATTTATTATACTAGTCGAAAGCTTTCCTTCGCTACTGGATAGTTTTCTACGCTTGCTTAGCCTTCCCTCCGCGGTTCTCTTCAAACCCATCATATCATAAAAAAGCTCATACTGATGCCGTTCTTTTAGATAGCAAAGTTTCATTGCCTGGAGAACCCAGTCTACTTTAGGGGGATACTAAGCAAAATTAAGTAAACATTTCATAATAAATACCACCTTAGCCAAGCTTTGTATCATGTTTATGGGTTTTGCATAAGCTGTTTGAAATAAATTATTTTATTAAATTAACGAACAATGTTATTCTTATTGAAAAAGAAACGCCAAGGTTATACCCCCTTGGGAATGTAAATTAATAAATTCTTTCTTGGTGGTTTTCTATGGTAGAAAAGCTAACGTCTTTCAACATTTTTGAAAAATATGTTCGGTGGTCCAGGAGATTTTTTAATGTGGCTACATCGTTTTTGGATTATATTTATTAAATTTTGTACGTATATCCCTGAGAGAGGAGTTGGATGATTGTGGTATTGCATCACATTGTTTTCGAAATAAATATTGATTTTTAATGATTTTACAGACATTTCTTAAGATGGGCTACAGTAAATTGTTCATCAATTCCTTCACTTGTAAAACCAAATAATTTTATAGCTGATCACTTTCATCCACATCTTTCTTATTACTTTTCACTGTAGACGTTATTAATATTTGTGTAAATCCAATAGTGTACATATATCTTATTGAAAAATATACAGCGTTAGTAAAAAGTCTGGAGACAATTTATTATTTTTAAAACTATTGAAAGAAATGTAACAATGTATACGTCTCTATAACAAACATTTAGACATATTTTACTTGTTTTTCGCAATGCCAGGGAATGGCACATGAAGAAAGTCTTAAACATTTTAAACGCATGCCTACCTCAAGTTATACCTAATTTTAAATGTTTTTACAATACAAAAGTGCGAACAGAGATCAAAAGGATGACCCAGTTAGAAAATACAGTCTCTCAAAGAAATTAATGTCACATAACTAATGCTTCTTAAAAACAAGGGTAAGATAAATATTATCTATTGCTGCGTACAGCTATAATTATTTATAATTATTATAATTAAACTGACTGAATATGATAAATTAATTCAGTTTCATAAAAAAATATATAACATATTATTTTAATAATTTTCTTACACTATTTTAAGAATAAACCTACCGTCAAAGGGTTTTAATAATTTTTCTTATTTTTATTTTTGTTAGATATCATAGTTATTTTTATAACTCAGTCTTTCGTTACGATTGTTAACAATCAACAACATACTCAACAACAGGGACCGCAAACTGTTAAATAAATAGCCGTATAACTAAGAAGAATTAGTAATATGACATTAAATTATTTGAGTGGCTGTAATTTCTAACTGAATCATCCTTTTGACTCCACGTTTGCACTTTTATATTGTACTAAGGGACACCCTACACGCTTTGCGTGCCAACCCTGACTCTCACTGCACTCGATATACCTCAGCCTTCGGCCTCGGCATGTGACTTTTGACTAAAAATAATAGTAGATTAACTGTATAACGTAAAATCACAATATTACATTTATTTATCAGTATTTCCCTTGCTTTACTTTTGTTGCTATCTATTTATTAGTATAAATACCCAATGGTATTACTAAGCCTATTTCAAACATATTCATTTTATTTGTTTTTGTTTAACAACTGAAGATTAATCTTTAATGCACCAATAGTATAATGTCAAACATACAAAATAAACATGTTTATTTATTTACAAAACAGCCGTTTATTTATTTATGTACTAAAATCAACCCAATGTTATTCTTATGGAAAAAGGAAATTTTGAGGGGCTATTTGTACCCCTTAGGAATGGATTTTAGAAAAATTCTCTCTTAGTGCGCCTCTAGGGCATAATATACTAAATTTTACTGTGTACTAAATTTCGTGTCTCTATCTTATATGGCTTTTGTTGTGCGATGTTAAATCAGTCAGTGAGTGGGTCAGGACTTGTCTTTTAATATATTTAGACAAACAAAGACCTTTAAAATGAGGTATAACTCGAGGTGGGATTATATTTAAAAATATTAAGACTTCCTTCATGGGCAATCCTCTGGCTTTACGAAAAACAAGTAAAATATGTAAAAATGTTTGGTATAGAGACGTGCAGATAACTAAACAGTTTAGTTACATTTATTTCAATAGTTAAAAAAATAAATATCTTCCAGACTTTTTATTAACTCTGTATACAAACCCTTCTATAAACTAATTACAAAATAAGAACATGTTACGATCGTGGCTGACTTACTTTTGTTGTCTTTCAACGACTGAAATCACTGGGTTTAAAATATCAAGGACACCTTATATACTATCCAAAGCTACAAGAAACTATCGGTTAAAATTTATCGATGTCAAGGCACATTTACAAGGGTTTAAGCACCACCCTGTCACCGCCTGTAGGAGACTGATTTGGGGCGTTTTTTGCTCTCTGCTTGGCGGCAGGAGGGGTAGTTCTTCCCCAACCACTGCTAATTGGGCTCGGTGGCCTCTGACCTCACACCCAATCGTTTATTTTGCACATCTGTTCAGTGCCACACGTGGATGGTAATGGGTCCTTTTATTGTTTCCAGTTATTTACATCAGAATACTTTGTGTTGTTGAACAATTAATGTTAAGGTTAATGGGGAAGCTTCTTGTAACGAAAAACTAATAATTGGCCTACTCAGTTACGAAGGACCAAGTGTTATTAAGTTGTCAATGTTTTACCTTCAATGACGATGATATAATAGGATCTTTAGCGAGGTTTAGAGTTGTCATTTCTTACAATACTTACATATGAGACGCCGACACAACTTTGTGCGTATTTTAATGCGAATATCAATGATTATGTAAGTGTGGATGGCCTGTGTCTGGTTACTAACAGAGTTCGACTGTTCTTCAAAAAGGGCAATTTATTAAAGGACAACTAAGGGACCTACAGCATTACGTGGGATCCGAACGTGGTCTGACTTTCAGCTAATTAACAAGCCTGATACTCATTTTCTCTCCTACACAACATCCGGACACTGACTACCACCCAGCATGGACACACTAGACTCCTCTAAGAGTGTCTACGATGATAGCAGCCATTGAGCGAACGCCGTGTTGGTATAAAGACGACCGACCGAGTATAGAACCTATCGCCTACAATCTCCACAACACTTCGTATTAAAATTCTGTTGTTTGTTATCTTTTTGTGTAATATTGTCTATGTTACTTTCTGTTGTCCTTATCCATTTGTATTTGGAATTTTGGTACTGTAATTGTAGTGAGTTTATCTTGTTAATATTGTTATGCTTTCTTGTTAATATTGTTGTTCTGATTAGATTTATATTCTTTTGTTATTGTTGATTTTTTTTATTTAGACACAGCCTGAAACTGTTATTTAAGAACGTATTGTATATTATTTGAATTTGTTATTAATCTATATTTATAAAAGAGGATGTTTGTATATATGTATATATATATGTTTGAAGTTTATGCGCTGCCAAACCATCCAACCGATCGCCATGAAACTTTAGGATGTTGTCCTGTATAGTCCTGAGATGGTTTCTGTGAAGTTTGATGCAGATCCGTCCACAGGGTCCCACCCCACGGGCTCCTAAAGATCCCATGTTATTCAAATGGAGAATCTGAATTGTTTACAAAAAACACATGACTGTGTGGTTTAATGTAGTTTCACATGCCATAAGCAGATTGAAGTTCTCACAACAACAGTACTGTATATGTTTTGATTTATTGTAGTTCTACATTTCACCTTGAGAGTGTAGCACACACTACAAAAAACCTTTACATTTATACACCAAATAAGAAGACAAAAAATATTGTTTACCCTCTTGCACTCATTTAATAAATAATGGTTTTTTTCTACAATTCTTTTTATTGCTTTATTTTGGTATGTCAATGAAAAATGAAAGGCGAAACAACGTCCGCCGGGTTCAGCTAGTATTTATTATAATCTCGGACATTTTATATTAACCAACATTATTTCCATGTCTGAACAAATGTTTAATGTAAATATACGATATCACTGATCCCTTATTGGGTGAACCTGGTGTAGTTTGAAATCTTATGAAATTTTAAAGCATATGTTTTGGTTGACAGCAATTTATAATATAATTAATACGTGGACATTTTCATTGTATTAGAAGCCGATATTTACAAGCCGATATAAATGAAAACTAACTAAATACTATACAAATCTACTTTATATATTTTTCACGTTTCGTGTCTTATTGTTTTAGATAACTTCGCTATTTTGTGGAATAAATAAACATATTAATCTACTACGTTACATTGCTTTCAAAAGTATTTACAAAACGATTAAAATTACGTGTTGTTCATTCAATTTCATATTACATTTGTGCAATTGAACTAAAACTGGTAATTTTGTACGCGATTAAACAATTATGAACTTTTTCGCAACAAAGTGACAACGAACACTGAACGCCTAACGTAAGTTTCAAGGCTATAGTGTATTGGTACACATTTGCCACTGTCACCTGACTCACGTTAAAGCCTCGTTTCCCTTCATACAAGTCCCAGGCATAAGTCGCACAACATGCGCAGCACAAGTGCCGCGAAAATGTTCTAGTGTTTCAATTTCATGCAATTTTTGCAACATTAGGATTATTAGTAGATTGGCTCATTTTCGTCCTCGAAACTTGTCCTACAACACTTTGCAGACCGTTTCCATATGGCGACTGGTGTCCGCACATGTCATGCAACTTGTTGGACAAATTTGTAGTAATGGAAACGGGGACTATGAATGGGTGTGGTGGTGAGGGAAAACATGGCTTATGGCTTATCATTACATTGGTTAGGTTATGCAAATTATATTCATTAATTAGGCTCAGACGGTGAACAATTAGTAATGGTTATGTAATGATTACAAATAAATATTAAAACTAACCTCAATGTTAAAGTAAACTGAAATTGGGAAAACACAGAATAAATACTTAGACACGTTTACTTTTATGATAATTGGCTAAACATAAAATAAGTTTATCAAGTGTAAAAAAAACTTTCTCATATTAATTGGCTTATGAGTCTAAAATTATGTAAACATTAAGAGTCTGCATAATTAAGAGGCTGTCGGAAGTTGTTGGCCTTGTAGTTTTAATCCCATAAGAACAATGTTATTTTATAGCCGGACACACGATTACGTGTATCCAAACAAAAAAGAGTTATTTTTAAAATAATTCTTTATAAAATTTTTATTTGATTGAGAATGAAATTGCTCGTGGAATTGCTCTGTTAATTCCTAATCAGTTTTATAGAAAAAATATAAAAATATTTAGTTTGAAGTTGTTATTTTGACATATTTTTCAAAACTAGGGGTATGTATTCAACATATAAAAAGCAAACACAATGCGCAATGTGATAACGTTTAAAATGACACCTCGTACACAGTTTTTGGTTAATAAACAACGAAAAAATATGGACTCACAAATAACATTGCTTTTATGGGAACCAGCATGGCTGACAGCCTCTGCAGACTCTTAAGCATTTTATTGAAACAAAATATTCCGCAGTATTCAGTACAACTGTGATTAAATATAGTTCTCGGTTCCCCTCAAGAGCCAGATGAAATTTCTGTAGTTATAAATACATTATATTTAAGAATAGTGTAAGCAAGTAGGTATTTGTTATTCTTGAGTGATCACGAGCTATTTGAGAGAGGAGCACGCCGGTATTTGCACCCCTCCTCCCATCCGGAAGTGAGTGACACAGTCCACCTGGACCTGGCGTCTGTCTGTCTGCTGCCGGAAACACAATGATCTCTGACCTGCCATTAGCTGGGCAATAACTGGCACTGTCACCTTCTTCAACAAACTAATGTGCATGACCATTTCCCCGCAAATCACAAGCAGACGGGGAGGACATATCTCACACATCCCCTCCAGGCTCGGACTACATGAGTATGTAACCTACTCTAGACTACTAGTAAACTACTAGTAAACGCCGCCGATTGTCCGCGCCGAAATATGTGGAAGTCGACAATCGGCGGTGGATTGTCCGCTTTGCATCCGCTGGCCTTGACTACACTATGCAGACGCGACGTGGTTTCTTCTACCATTTATATTAATGTTTTCTTTCTCAAGCTGCAAAACGAATTCAATACAAGTCGGATTTGTTGCTGGTTTTTTTTTTTTTTTTTTTTTTTTACAAAAATACACTGTTTTTAAAATAAAAAAAGAACTTGTTGCAAAGAGGGATTGGTGACCACACTCTACAGTCTTCACTATCGAACTGTTTAATTAATAAGCACAGAACGTACTCAGACAAGTTCTCCGTTTTATCGCATGTTAGAACCCATCATTTGATTAACTGTTAGAATTGTCTAGAATGTATGGAGAAAAGTAACACTGTGATGAGCTTATCTCTATCCATCTATCGAACATTAATTACCTGACTCACCATTCAAACATCAAATTCGAATTTCGATTTTATCTCTCGTATGTTGTACTCTGCATTAAACATCATATAGCTGACTTCGCATCTTCGCCTTAGATAAATTTTTCTGTACCAAACATTATTTAATATACAGGCAACACAGTACAAACTAGGCACTATAAATTGGCCGCTTAGAAAATTATCTTTTGAACGAATTTATAGCCAAATCTATATAGTTACTATTCAACATTTCGAGTACTGTATTAGCAAAAGAACTGGTGCGAGTGAGATGCACTAACAGGTAGAAGTAAGACAGAGAACTACTCTTCCCCCACTGTGTGATTCCATTAAAAAATTGTCATGACAACCAGGATGACGGTAGACCGTGTGCCGACTGCGCAATAGTAAGCCCAGCCCATTTTACGTCATTAGCAGCAGTGACCATTGGTTGGTTTGATTACCACCAACTAATCAAGCTTAGAACAATTACATGAATCTTTATTTAATATTAAAATATCAATTAATTTGATATGTACAACATTTGAATTTTCCCCCTCAGCACACTTATTACTTATAAGATAGGCATAACTAACACATTTAATAAAAACATTCAAAAATAATTTTTGTTCAAACACAAACTTTAAGAACGTTGTTCTTTAGTGAACGTTTGAGAGAATTTTACAGAAACCATAAAAAATGGTTGTTTACGTCAACTAATACATAGCTTTCTTTAAACAAAACTTTAATCCTGTATGCAGATATTATCCATCAGGTATGTAAAAACCAAACTCATAAAACTGATGCATTTCAATCTTAATTTCTTATACACCACAGGGTATGAATAAATAAATAACATGATTCTGTTCCATTTAATCGACTATGTAGTTTATTTATTTTAGTTATTTTCTTTTGTAAAACTGGTTACAAATATCGGTAACCACACCCGTTTATTCCTTAAAAATTTATATGTTGTAACACTAATATATAAAAAAGGAATAATTATATTCATTAATTTATTTTGTGTCACCTACATAAATACCAACATTTGTGTAAGTTTACCTTAGTGAACGTAGTTAAACAAACCTGCTTGCCCCAATAAGTGTCATTTGACAAAAAGTGAGTGTTTTAACTTTTGTAGTGTTTTTTCCTCAAGACCAATTGGAAAATGTAAGATATATCTATACTTTACTTAATAAAGGTCCCGACTATACGGCTCGCCCCTACCTACAGGGCCGCGACCCTTTTACATGCCTATTAGCCAGGCTTGGGTGAACGCCTCAGTTCAATATTAATATAAACAAAATTTTGCTCTAGTATAATGATTCACCAAATTGTATTAATAACATCGATGTAACAAATATATCCAGTTTTGTCCCATTTAAATCGAACATGTTTTATGGTTTATACATCATAAAAAATACCAAACGTAATAATTATCCAAAACTTATTTAAACCGTAAAAAATGTTCTATTATCAACAAATACATGATGATAATATGTAAAACATCCCCACCCGATCACCCATACAGGCTCAGTGGTACTGGCCCACACATATAGGCTCAGTGATACTGACCCACCCATACAGGCTCAGAGATACTGGCCCACCCGCCCACCCATACAGGCTGAATGGTACTGGCCCACTCGCCCACTTATACAGGCTCAGTGATACTGGCCCACCCGCCCCCCCCATACAGGCTCAGTTTTACTTTAAACATAAGGAGCCTGTGTTTTTATACTAATTTGGTGTTTAAATCAGCTCTGTTTCTTAAAATTGAAACATTTGAACATAACATACACATTTGAAACTAAGTTGAACTCAATCAATCAATTTTCCATGGGAGTTGCCCATGAAAATGTGTATGAATATTCAAATCTAAAAATTTTACAGCATTTAAGGGATGATCGGTGACAAACAAATAATTACTTGTCAACGTTGTTTGAAATATTAATTATTTATGTTTTAAAATGTCGTGATCTTAACCAATCGACGACAACCAATGTTGGAGGCCTGATAGTAATGCTTTTATTACCATTTAAGATAAAAGTTAATTGTACTTTTAAAATCAATGCATCCTTAAAATCCATATGCATATATTATATTTTCTGCTCAAGAAATTATGCTTTATTGGACAAATGATTGATATTTATTACAAACAGTAAAGAGCCCAAATCAGTTCAAGGGCTATTCCACTTGTTAGTAATGATAATTTTTTTTATTTTGCTGAGGTAGGGTATACAATTTTTGCAAGCTACCATTTTTTAAAAATTAATTTTTATGTAAAAGCTGAGTTTTATACTTGGAAAAAAGCTCAAAAGTCATTATATTACAATAAAAGTTAAAAATAAATAAATAGCAAATTATCTGTCACAAAACTAAGTCCAATCCATCAAGCCATTTAAGACCTGCATCAATGATTTTATTTAGGCTAGCTAATCCCTCCGTAAAACAGCGCAAGGGGCACTCTGAAACTATGTGATACATTGTTTGAATAGACTCCCCGTAATCACATGACTGATCTACTGTCAATCCCCATTTGTATTTCCAGTAGTTACATCTACCTACTCCAGTTCGGAACCGATTCAATAATGTCCACGCCCTACGAGTGAGGTTTATCCTACCTACAGGTATTGACGGATCGTTAATAAGGAACTTATTTCGTCCATCAAAACTGTTCCACGCTATGGCCCAGCTAGTATTAGGCGAGAAATTTGAACTGCTCAACTGGAAAGCAGTACTTAGAGGTGGGTTTCGAGATTTTAAGCGACCGTTCTGACGAGGGAGATCCTCGGTAATGGGGAGGTGCGGGGCATTCAAGATCTTACGTATATCAAGATCCGGGCATTGAATTCTTTACGTAGATCCTCCTGACGTCTTATGTCTGGAGGAGCTATATTGCACAGCACCCGGAAGCCAAGGTAGTGGAGTTGCCATGAGAGTACCTCTAATAGCTCTCATGGCTCTATTAAGCTGGACAAAAATCGCTTTTGTATGTGCGCTATTTAGCCATATGGGAGCACTGTTAAACGGGAGCATCTGAATAAACCAGTAACAAAGCAGTAGTATGCAGGACGTGTGAGTTGGCTCCGTAAGTTGTTCCAGCAATATGATGTGATACATTTGCCCTGGTTTTAATTTTAGTTACTGTTTTTTGAAGATGGCTTTTAAACGTCAGTGATCTATCGTTACTCCCAGGTACTGCGGATGATCATTGTGGTGGAGTTTTACAACATTTAGAAAGATATAATTTTTTAAATAAAACAATTTAAACCAATAAAAACTTTTTAATAGTGAGGCCTTTCGATAGCAAGGCTATCATCGTCAGACACATCACAAATAAATATACAAAAAGTAAATAAAAATAATATAAGCTTATATAAACATATGTTTTAAAAAATTTTTAACTTTTGTGGCTAAATATATTATTATTATTCTAAATGGTAGTTTTATTATGAATTTGAAAGTATTATAAATTGAATATAAATTAATTGTTTATAGTTTTGAAAGTAAAATAGAATTTTGAATCGGTCCATCTTCTTGGTTTAATAAATTTTCAGAATTTGCTTTGTTAATGTACCATGATTCCCATGCATTTAAATATTTTGGTGTTGTTATATGTTTTAATAATTTTAAATTGTTTTTTGTAATACTATGGCCAGTGTTAATGCAGTGATTGGCAATTGCAGATTTTTCTTCCCTATTAAATTTTATGTGTGAAAAATGTTCTTGAAATCTTTTTTTAATTTTCCTTTTTGTTTGGCCTATGTATTTGCTGTTACAGTCATTGCAGTTTATTTCATAAATTCCTGATTTATTTTCGTCATTCTCAGTATCTTTTGGATTTTTTAATTTATTTTTCAAATTATTTTTAGTTTTATATGAAATATTTATATTTGTGTGTTTTTTAAATGTTTTGTTGATAGAATTTGAATATTTTGTCCATGTTATACTATTCCAATTATTAATTTTTTCTTTTATTGGTATAACTTTTGTTTTTGATTTTTTCTCTTGCTTCTTTTTCGCTTTTTTTAACATACAATCTATTAAATTGGTATCATATCCATTGAAAATTGCCACACGTTTGATATAATTTAGTTCTTTTTTGAATCTTTCTTCTGATAGAGGTGTATTTAGTAATCTAAAAATAAGAGAATGGAATACAGCTCTCTTTTGTGCTGGTGGATGATTGGAGTCATTTGTTATGTATCGATCAGTATGCGTGGGTTTACGGTATATATCAAATTCAAGTTCTTTAGAAGTTGTGTTTCTAATGATTAATAAGTCTAAAAATGGAAGTGAATGATTATATTCAATTTCATGCGTAAATTTTATGCTGGAGTAAAATGAATTTAACAGATTTATAAAATTTTGAAGGTTTTCATTTTTGTTAAACACTGCAAAAATGTCGTCAACATAACGAATCCAAACTCTAGGGAAGTATGACAGTGATTCTTTTACTAAATTTTCAAAGTGGCTCATGAATATGTTTGCCATGAAGCAAGAAAGAGGATTTCCCATGGCTGTTCCATCTATTTGGGAGTAAAATAAGTTTTTAAACTGAAAAGTGTTTTGATTCATGCATAGATTAATAAGTAGCATGTATTCTTCAATTTCTTTACTTGTCAAATGACAAGCTTGAAGCCAATCTTGAATGAGGAGGATGGTTGTTTTCATAGGTACATTGGGGTATAGTGAAGTGACATCAAATGATATTAAGTATTCATCATCTTCAATTTTTGTATTTTTTATTAAATTTAAAAATTCATATCTATTTTTTACTGAGAATGAAGGGAATTTCGGTAGTTCTGTTAGCCTGTTCTGTAACCATTTAGATAGTAAATATGTTGGAGAGTTAATGGAGGCAACAATAGGTCTCATTTCTTTTCCAGGTTTGTGGACTTTTGGTAAACAATATAATTTTGGAAGTATGGGATTTGGTACAACAAGTTTTTTGTAAAGCTCATTACTTATCAATATATTACATTGTTTTAAACATTCTGAAGTTGAATTTGTAAATTTTGATATTGGATTTTTTAGAGAATGTGTGTAGGGACCCTTATTTAACATAGTTTCAACTCTACTGTAATATTCTTCTTTGTCCAAGATTACAATCGAGTTGCTTTTATCTGATTTTAAATAGAAAACATTTTTTCTTTGTAAATTTTTTAAAACTTCAATATTTTTCTTTTCTTCATTTAAAATATTGCGTTTATCTTCTTTGTTTGTGTCCTTGGTAATTGTTGAGTAGATATCAGATCTAATCATTGTTTTTTGATTTGAATTTAAATGTTGAATATTTGTTTCAATATCTATTACTAATGATTTAATATCATTTTTATCTCGAAAATTAAAATTTAAGCCTTTATTCAAAAGAGATATTTCATTTTGTGAGAATGATTCAGAAGATAGGTTTTCAATTAAAACTTGATTTGGAAATACATTAGTATTGTTGTTTTGAATTATGTCATCATTATGACTTTTTAATTTATTTAACTTCTTCTCGAGTTTCTTAATTTTGTTATTACATTTATACTCAATACTTTGTAGTAAGTTTTCATAATGTTCTTCAAAAATATTGTAATGAACAGGTAATAAGGGTTTGGTTATTTTTAAATGTTGTTCCATAGCTTCAATTTCTATAGAAGCTTTTTTTGAGTAAAGATTTTTAATTTCTAAATTAAGCCAATTCAATTTAGCATTACACAGTACTTTGTTAGTTGTACAGTTTTTTATAGGTATGTTAATTTTAATAAATTTAGGAAAGATATTTAAACGTTTACAATTTTTAAGGAAATGAATATCATAATCAATTAACCTTACTTTTTGTTTCAATTTGTGGAGTTTGTTCAGCTCTGAAGACTTAAGGGTCATCATGTTCTATGTTGAAGATGGAGCTGTATTGGTTTTCTGTATATAATTTTTTAAATAAAACAATTTAAACCAATAAAAACTTTTTAATAGTGAGGCCTTTCGATAGCAAGGCTATCATCGTCAGACACATCACAAATATATGTATATTTATATTTGTTATATATATATATAATATTATATATATTATATATATATAATAATACAAATAATATAATAATACAAATCACAAATATATATACACACTATACCCCAATGTACCTATGAAAACAACCATCCTCCTCATTCAAGATTGGCTTCAAGCTTGTCATTTGACAAGTAAAGAAATTGAAGAATACATGCTACTTATTAATCTATGCATGAATCAAAACACTTTTCAGTTTAAAAACTTATTTTACTCCCAAATAGATGGAACAGCCATGGGAAATCCTCTTTCTTGCTTCATGGCAAACATATTCATGAGCCACTTTGAAAATTTAGTAAAAGAATCACTGTCATACTTCCCTAGAGTTTGGATTCGTTATGTTGACGACATTTTTGCAGTGTTTAACAAAAATGAAAACCTTCAAAATTTTATAAATCTGTTAAATTCATTTTACTCCAGCATAAAATTTACGCATGAAATTGAATATAATCATTCACTTCCATTTTTAGACTTATTAATCATTAGAAACACAACTTCTAAAGAACTTGAATTTGATATATACCGTAAACCCACGCATACTGATCGATACATAACAAATGACTCCAATCATCCACCAGCACAAAAGAGAGCTGTATTCCATTCTCTTATTTTTAGATTACTAAATACACCTCTATCAGAAGAAAGATTCAAAAAAGAACTAAATTATATCAAACGTGTGGCAATTTTCAATGGATATGATACCAATTTAATAGATTGTATGTTAAAAAAAGCGAAAAAGAAGCAAGAGAAAAAAATCAAAAACAAAACTTATACCAATAAAAGAAAAAATTAATAATTGGAATAGTATAACATGGACAAAATATTCAAATTCTATCAAAAAAAAATATTAAAACAACACACAAATATAAACATTTCATATAAAACTAAAAATAATTTGAAAAATAAATTTAAAATCCAAGAGATACTGAGAATTACGAAAATAAATCAGGAATCTAGGAAATAAACTGCAATGACTGTAACAACAAATACATAGGCCAAACAAAAAGGAAAATTAAAAAAAGATTTCAAGAACATTTTTACACATAACATTTAATCGAGAAGAAAAATCTGAAATTGCCAATCACTGCATTAACACTGGCCATAGTATTACAAAAAACAATTTAAAATTATTAAAACATATAACAACACCAAAATATTTAAATGCATGGGAATCATGGTACATTAACAAAGCAAATTCTGAAAATTTATTAAACCAAGAAGATGGACCGATTCAAAATTCTATTTTACTTTCAAAACTATAAACAATTAATTTATATTCAATTTATAATACTTTCAAATTCATAATAAAACTACCATTTAGAATAATAATAATAAATTTAGCCACAAAAGTTAAAAATTTTTTAAAACATATGTTTATATAAGCTTATATTATTTTTATTTACTTTTTGTATATTTATTTGTGATGTGTCTGACGATGATAGCCTTGCTATCGAAAGGCCTCACTATTAAAAAGTTTTTATTGGTTTAAATTGTTTTATTTAAAAAATTATATACAGAAAACCAATACAGCTCCATCTTCAACATAAAATTTAGAAAGATGTTTAATTTTCGATTAGTCAGTCGATTACTTAGGTCGAAGTAATATAGTGGAAGTAATTAAATAAATAGTTTTTGAATAGTTAAATATATTTAAAACTTAAATGTCTAAAGACCATAAAGCTTATAAGAAATTAGTGGACTATTTTATGACACATACAAAGATTTTTATTTGTTAAATATCAAGAGATTAATAACTACAAGTTAAGTCAGTAGCTGTTGTTATGATAAGAACGACACAATATGCGGGGCAAGTGCTATAGGAGTTCAGATAATAAGGGAAAAATGACCTTGTGAGTGAAGTGGTATAGGGTTTATGATGGTAAGGCGTATATGACTTTACAAAAAGTGCAGTGAGATAAAAGAGTAATGATAAAAGATATAAGACCTGAAATTCATTCAGAGTTTTTTTTTGAAATGATGGTTCTGATGATAAGGATGGAATGACCATAGTCCTATAAAAGGTTCAATGATAAATGGCATATTACCTTGTGAGGTTTTGCCAATGAGGGTTCTGATGATAAGGAAGCATGACCATACGGGTTGAATAGTACATGAGCTCTGATGATAAGGGGACTATGACCTTGTTAGGTTTTGGCAATGAGGGTTCTGATGATAAGGAAGGCATGACCATAAGGGTTAAGTCCTATAAGAGCCTATAAGGGCACTGGCATGCCAATACATTGGATAGCGACATATTTGGTTCCCATTCCATTATTCCTTTCCAGTACTTTCATTAGACTCTCCTCAGCAAGTTAGGTTATGAACATGGAAAGTGAGTTTTATATGGCATGAAAGGTAGATGTGCCTCTACAGTATACTCACTCTTAACCACCGCTAACAGCACTCGAAATAAGTGTGATATATTTATGTTCAGATATAGTTTGTGTATTTTGGCCCGTCCAATGACCAAGAGACCACGCCCCCTTTCCCCCCGCTCTATTAACACCTCGTTTCTCCCCCCTGACAGAAGATCCCCGACAAATCTGTAGTTATTCATATGGCCGGTCCTGGGCGCAGGCGTCCCGTGGTCTTTGCGAATTGGAGATTGGAGTTGATAACAAATATTAGGTAAGTTTACTTTTTCCTTGAAAGGCTGAACGTACAGGGGTTGATTAGTACTCTGTTATGTCCCTTCTTATGATAAGGTTTGTTTAAAAATAAACTAATTAAATAGCTACAATTCTAAAAATATTAAAATTGTGTAAATGTAATATGTAAAGAAGTTAAAAAAATTTGAACATTAAAAATGTTGCGTAATATAAACGAAAATAATAAACAGAAAAATGTGTCTGTATTAAAAATATGTAATTTACTACATTTTTAATTACGCGTGTCCTTAAGGCATTCGTTCGATAACACCAAAAATCCTCTTTTTTTACTTATGTATTCATCAGACCAACGCCTGACTTATACATAAACTGATATATAGCTGACTTGGTGTCGAAAGGCCTTCGTACAAGCCTGATTTTACCACATAAACCAAATTGGTTTAAATGAAAAGGGAAGGGTAGGTATCTTAGGAATGAAAATTTAATTAGACTCTTTAATTCGTAAAAAAGAGTTAAAATAACTATGTTATATTCCTTCTCTATAGTAGAAAAGCACTTCAATCATAACTAATTTTTTTAGAGTTCACAGTTTTGTGGAAGTAAATTGTAGATAATGACATGTCTAAAATAAAGCCATCTCTACATATGATAAAATTATCATGTAGTAGACGAAAAACACAAGCTCTGCTGCAGAATTATGTTTTTTTGTGCTTGTGGAAATGAAATATATTAAAATTATAATAAAAATTGAAATTGGTATAATTCGTTATTTGAAGAAAATCCAAATATAGAATTACATTTTGGAAGGTCCTGTAGTATTATGTATTGTTGTCTTCCACAATCATGTGATTCAGAGGAGAAGTTAATGTTTTTGGTATTCAGTCCTATCCTTCTTCAGGCCAAGTGAGCACCTAGCCTATAATATGATATTATTTTACTATTATTATAATAAAATAAAAACAAAATAATAAAAATAATTGAAAACCTAAAGGTATTTTTTGAAAACGAAGTAGACAATATTTATATTTAAATAAATTACTACTTTAGTAAAAAATAACAATGACAAATTATATGCTTGCGTTGCTATATACTTAATAAATATATAGTGAAAAATTAACTATAACATGACAAAACATCTTATACTAAATATTTATCATAAAAAATAATCATTCTGTAGTTGGGTTGAGTTTATCTCCATGCAACAAATAAAGCCGACAGTTAGTTATCTTTGATCCGAAAATTTTAGTTAACTGGTTTTATCATTAAGTTATTGCACAATTATAGGTAGAATAACTAAACGGTAATAAGAGAAATATACTAAAATAACTATACGATATTTCTATTAAGATTTACTTTAAGGTCACGTTACATTAATTTCAAAACATTTATTAAATTTTTCTGCTCTCAAAGGTTTTAATCATTGGATCGTACATTTCAAATGTAACGTTTACGGTACAAATTTGTTACTTATATTAAAAAATTGTTCAGTATATTTTCCACTGCCAGGTGAACCAACAATGGACATTTTGTTTAGAATCAACATTTAAGCAACAATTATTATTCTATTAAATGGGTTGCTGTTTTTCGTGTACAGTTTTTTAAATAATAAAAAATTTAAGAAAACATTTTTAAATATTATTTTCATTTGTAATGAGATTAGTGAACTATACTTCAAAATGCATTTAAAATCAGTAAACGTATTTTTTAACTACGGTTTATAATTCAAAAGTGAACTATTTTTTACAATGTAATTGGAATCACTGAACGTATTTGTTAACTATATTTTATAATTCAATAAGCGAACTATTGTTTATAATGTAATTGGAATCGCTGAACGTATTTGTTAACTATAGTTTATAATGCAATTAGTGAACTATTGTTTACAATGTAATTGGAATCGCTGAACGTATTTGTTAACTATAGTTTATAATGCAATAAGAGAACTATTGTTTACAATGTAATTGGAATCGCTGAACGTATTTGTTAACTATAGTTTATAATGCAATATGAGAACTATTGTTTACAATGTAATTGGAATCGCTGAACGTATTTTTGTTAACTATAGTTTATAATTCAATAAGTGAACTATTGTTTATAATGTAATTGGAATCGCTGAACGTATTTGTTAACTATAGTTTATAATGCAATATGAGAACTATTGTTTACAATGTAATTGGAATCGCTGAACGTATTTTTGTTAACTATAGTTTATAATTCAATAAGTGAACTATTGTTTATAATGTAATTGGAATCGCTGAACGTATTTGTTAACTATAGTTTATAATGCGATTAGTGAACTATTGTTTACAATGTAATTGGAATCGCTGAACGTATTTGTTAACTATAGTTTATAATGCAATAAGAGAACTATTTACAATGTACTTGGAATCGCTGAACGTATTTGTTAACTATAGTTTATAATGCAATTAGTGAACTATTGATTACAATGTAATTGGAATCGCTGAACATATTTGTTAACTATAGTTTATAATGCAATAAGAGAACTATTGTTTACAATGTAATTGGAATCGCTGAACGTATTTGTTAACTATGGTTTATAGTTCGATTAGTGAACTATTGTTTACAATGTAATTGGAATCGCTGAACGTATTTGTTAACTATAGTTTATAGTTCGATTAGTGAACTATTGTTTACAATGTAATTGGAATCGCTGAACGTATTTGTTAACTATGGTTTATAGTTCGATTAGTGAACTATTGTTTACAATGTAATTAGAATCAATGAACGTATTTGTTAACTATGGTTTATAGTTCGATTAGTGAACTATTGTTTACAATGTAATTGGAATCGCTGAACGTATTTGTTAACTATGGTTTATAATGCGATTAGTGAACTATTGTTTACAATGTACTTGGAATCGCTGAACGTATTTGTTAACTATAGTTTATAGTTCGATTAGTGAACTATTGTTTACAATGTAATTGGAATCGCTGAACGTATTTGTTAACTATGGTTTATAATGCGATTAGTGAACTATTATTTACAATGTACTTGGAATCGCTGAACGTATTTGTTAACTATAGTTTATAATTCGATTAGTGAACTATTGTTTACAATGTAATTGGAATCTCTGAACGTATTTGTTAACTATGGTTTATAGTTCGATTAGTGAACTATTGTTTACAATGTAATTGGAATCTCTGAACGTATTTGTTAACTATAGTTTATAGTTCGATTAGTGAACTATTGTTTACAATGTACTTGGAATCGCTGAACGTATTTGTTAACTATAGTTTATAATTCGATTAGTGAACTATTGTTTACAATGTAATTGGAATCGATGAGTTTATTTGTTAACTATAGCAACATAAATGCAATAAGTGAACTATTGTTTACAATGTACTTGGAATCGCTGAACGTATTTGTTTACTATAGTTTATAATTCGATTAGTGATTACTATAAACATATCATATTTATTACATATTTTATATTGCTGTGCTATATTAACACATTTATTTTTATTTTAACATTTTTATTACATCTTAGGCTAATATCTTAGTCTCAGCGATACCACTGAGGATGCCTCATCACAGAATGGGCGAAACGTCTGGTTATAATGTAGATATAGTATAGATAGCATCTAAACGTAGTTTTCGCCGGGAAGTATACTTCCTAGTTATTTATTTAAAACTTTTACCTAACCATACCATACATTTTAAAATTAATTATTCTATAGAAATTATTTTATGTAAATAAAATATAAATTATATATAAAATAAAAAAGTATTTATTAAACTTGACGACACTGTGTGTAGATTGATAAGTTCAATGGGAAGTCCATGTGTCAGTATATTCACAAGATGGCCAATGTTTTGAAACAATTAAAAAACCAAATTTACATTTTAAGAAACAATTAAACCTCTTGTGAACGTATATAAAAGGTTTAAAGTATCAAAATAACGGAATATTACTTAACACGTCCATGGAAAATGAAGTTATATATGCAATATGACAAAACTATAGCACTAAACTACAATACTAAACTACAGTACTGAACTACATCACTAAACTACAGCACTGAACTACAGTACTGAACTACATCACTGAACTAGAGCAATGAACTATGCACTAAACTACAGCACTGAACTACAGTACTGTACAAAGTACCGAACTATGCACTAAACTATATAACTGAGCTATATCACTGAAATATACACTAAACTATATCACTAAACTAGTTATAGAGACTAGAGTGGTCATGAATAGATCACTTATAGTCAATACAGTATCAATGTTCACGGAGTGCCAAGAAGAAAATATATAATGAAACGTAAAGAATTGAGTAAATTAATGCAAACGTTTCATAAACAATACAAGCAATAACAATAAAGAGATAACGTTTAGCAAGGGTGTTTTGGAATGTAATTTGGCAATGCTAACATGAATGTAATGGCATGTGCATTGATATGAATAAAATGGGGTTACAGCAATAATAAACATATAACATTCAACATTTTCAACACTTGGGACGAAATCAATATTACAATAGATTTATATTTTATTTTATATTACATTTTATTCAATTAAATTATATTTTAATTGAAACTATATACGATAATCGATAATAAAAACATAGGTAACTAAACAATAGTTATTGGCACGATGAGTATGGTTCGAGTGAGACATGACGGGTGAGTGTCCAGTCGAGGACCCTTACTTGTTGAACGGAATAGGAAAGGGGTAAGGGAGAGATAATAGGTGACGAAAATTGGAAAAGAGGCAGGGAAGGTTAAAAAAGATATCAAATGATAGGAAAGAGCGAGGTTTTATAGATTCCCATAATTAGCGAGGATACGGTGAATTATCTCATTAATCTGGCATATTAGGGGAAGGGGGGTGTTGCATGTTGCCTAACCTCATAAATCTGTTTAAGTGCTGGTCTGGTCATATATTGGAGATCAGGGCAATGTAGGCATGCAATTAGATAGCACCCAATCACATTTGATCTGTAGTGAAATTCGATTAGCATGATGAAAGGGCTTGTACTAGACTAGACTGAGGGACATAAAGTTGCACTCATTCCATTCGTCGACTGTATCGAGTGACAGTTGAAGACACTCACGATCCTAATCAGGTGAACCACTGCAAGTATCTTGGCTTCATCATAGGGTTAGTAGATTGATTATAAACAAGTCGAATAGGAAGGGTCACGCAACTCTAGAAGTTTCAACGACAGTTAAAGAGTTGCGTGCAACAACCCTCACTATACACTTACTGTCACACAGCCAATTCAACAGTGATACTATTACTCCATAACCCCCGACTTTGGCAATGAGCGTGGGGTGGATATTTGTGTAGGAAGCCTTGCGTAATCTAGGTACAAAACATCGACTTGGTCTCCTTCATTAAGGTGACTGTTTTCCAAACCACCAAGGCACCGCTGGAAGGTCGAGACGAGTTTTACCGCCAAGGCCCCGCTGGAAGGTCGAGACGAGTTTTACCGCCAAGGCACCGCTGGAAGGTCGATACGAGTTTTACCGCCAAGGCACCGCTGGAAGGTCGAGACGAGTTTTACCACCAAGGCACCGTTGGAAGGTCGGGACGAGTTTTACCGCCAAGGCACCTCTGGAAGGTCGAACGAGTTTTACCGCCAAGGCACCGCTGGAAGGTCGAGACGGGTTTTACCAAACTACATTTCTAAGCGATGGCCAAAACATACAGTTAGTTCTATTTCAACTGCACGGTTTGTGTTATTATTATAATGAGTTATAGTGAACACTGTATGATTAATAAAAGTACAATATAGTGGAGTATAAGTTGATATTATCTTATTATCTAAAACAAGCCACGTCCGAACGAATTTTTTTCTGGCTCCAAGGATTTTTAATTTTTTGTCTTTTTGGGAAGTTTAAGATCACGAGAAATTGATTGGCGCCGGTCTCAATCTTGGGAAAATTCTGATTTCTGTCCCAGAGGCTCCAAGGAGTCCCGTGTGGGAATTATTTAATAGTTTATTGTTCAGAAGATAATGTGTGTTTTGTTTACTTACTTTTATTATGTAAAACAAGCTACGTCCGGTCGAACCTTTTTTGGCTCCAAGGATTTTTAATTACTAAATTTATAAGGAGTTTTCGACCACGAGAACTCAATTAGCACCGGTCTCAACACTGGGAAAATTCTTATTTCTACCCCAGAGGCTCCTTAATGTTAATGTTTCTGTGTGTCACGACAAGGCTGCGCAACAGACTGTGACATTACAAGGGTGAAATCAGCTGATTTATTTATTCTATTAAATACTGGTAACTAAATATACCAATTTCATAGAAGCATTGAGCTAAATAGTAATCAATTTATGTATTACGTATCAGCTGGAATTGTAATTACGGGAATTAGAACAGTAGACTATTTTTGTGTTTAGCATAAGTTTAGACTAATTTTACCACTTAGCATATGTGACATCATGGGAGATGCGCGTGATACCTACATTCTTCTTTTCTAGGTGCCATAGTTTTCGTGTATGTTGCTATAGTTTCTTAGCAGTAAAATGTTAATTATTTTGTCTTTTATAGAATAAGGTTAACAATAACCTAAAGTTAAGTAATGTTAAACTAATAGATCCAAGTGGGGTATCAAATTAACGGGTTTTCTCTTACTTACTAATACTCAATCAGATTTTAGAAAAGACTATGACTATGAGCTCCACTGACCCCAAAACCAAAATTCATGGTCATAATGCGTAAGAATCCTGGCGAGTCCGTAAGAAGATCTTTTTCATAAGGTGACATGCCGAGATCCACAAATTGGACTGTAGTAGAGTGCCTCGGTGAGGTCGCATGACGAACTTTCCCCCGCGAGGCCGTAGGCCGAGTTCCACTAAGGCACCTGTAGCAGAACATTTTGGCGACGCCGTAGGCCGAGCACCCCCACGAGACGGAGTTCCACAAAGAGGTTAAAAGTAAACGCGGAAGACCTACGAAACGAAATCTTATTAATAACCCACAAGGTAGAGCAGCGACAAACGGTCCTCAGCGAGATATGGATGCTACCTTTTCAGTTTGCAAAATTAAACTGAGCGAAGCTCATCCCCAGTACTGAGTTTTAAAATTTAAAAATGCCAAGAATAACATATAGAGTTTTACAAATTCAATTGTAGAAAAATTATACAAATACTACACTTTTTACAAAAACCAACTTATGGTCCACTAGAACCGTTAATTCAAATGGCACTTAAAGCATTACGATACAACTATTATTACGGACCGAATCATTAAAATGGAAATTTTGTGTTTTTCGGGAAGTGAAACGACCCCCTTAAACCTGGAGAGTACTATGTTCTGCAGACAAGTGGTTTGGTACATGATCATAGTTGTCTGATACTACACTGCTTATTGCTGAAATCTTGCGTTAAATTTAATTGCAGTACCTCAATTATTATATTTACAACATTTTTATTTATGATGTATGAAAGAATGACGATTATTCATTATTACCTGACATATATTGATGTTTTCCACTCTAATTCGTACACCTTAACACATTCGTAAACACTATATGGACGAAATTCAGTGACAGTAAATTATAATCATGCTTAAAATAAGGTGTAGGACAAATTACTTTGCTTGATTTCTAAAAGCTAGTTTATACTAAATGTTTGTTGTGTTATTGCAGGTATGCCTAGGCGACGAACCAAGTCCTCAGTGGTCAGTGAAGAGGAGGATTGGGGGGAGGGAGATGAGGAGGGGGAGAGGCCCCTCCAGCGCAACGCCGCCAATGCTAGAGAGCGGGCCCGCATGAGGGTGCTGTCGCGAGCCTTCTGCAGGCTGAAGACCACGCTACCCTGGGTCCCGGCAGACACCAAGCTCAGCAAGCTGGATACCCTGCGGCTTGCCACATCCTACATCGCGCACCTGCGAGCAGTCCTGAGACTCGACAGAGATGATCCACCCACAGTCCACCCTCTCAACTTGGTAGGCCATTCGTGATGTGTTGTTAAATTACTATTGATTTTCGCCATCAAATAAAAATCCCACTCGTACAGTGGTGTCGACATATCCATCCACCCACAGGTTAAATGGAAGAAGAAACTTCTTAGTCCCAACTTCATCTGATTAAATAAAGACGGTTTCATTTTATTCATTTCATTTCATACACGTACAGTACTAATAACCCACCACCCACAAACGTACAGTCATCCACCTACCCGCCCACACACATATAGTGGTATTGATCCACCCACCCACTCACACACGTACAGTGGTATCGAATCACCCACCCACCCATACATGTACAGTGGTATTGATCCACCAACCACCCACACACGTACAGTGGTATCGACACACCCACCCACCCACACACGTACATTGGTATTGTTCCACCCACCCAATCAAGCAACCCTTGAACCACACCATACAGTATTTATAAGCTTTAAATGCCTAAGTTGATGGATGATTTCTATTGCGAAACTGTGTTTCCAATTTCACAGGAAACATCTCAAGTTTTGTTTTTATTGATTTATTTTCTACTCTATCTTATTGTGTTTTACATATATTAGAAATTCATACATTTATTTTATTACATTTGCTTTTTTCTAATCTTCAGTTTATCGATTGTCCTATGTTATTGTGAATTTAAATTCCTGAGACATTACATCACCAAAAGGTCTCCCTCAGGATCTCTTGTGATAAACAATAATAATAATTTAATTCATCTTAATAACTAGTTTAATAAATTTTCAAAAATTGTTCTAATCATATGAGCTGTATTCCTCACTCTTCCTTTTTTTTCTAAAATGTCTAGCTCGATGTCAAATTCTCTTAATATTTTCTTTTTATCAATGTGATTTTTATGTTAATTTACCAATATTTCCGCTCTACTTAAAGTGTTGCAATCAATAGTTACCAAACAATCAAATTATGGTTTTATAAAGTATATTAATAACTCCTAAACAATACTTAGTGTTTCAGAACTCTACCAACATTTTAGGTCATTGTTTCTGTACCAAAAGGAACTTTAAATTTCATATTCAAACCGTTAAAAATCCCCTATTTAATCACACAGACACAATTGCAATCATTTAACGTAGAATTTAGAAAACTTACATAAATTTATATAGTTAGCTTATACTAAAATGAATTTGCGATGTCCTGTAGCTTAAACCAAAATTATTGCAATTTAAAGTTTATGTGCAGGAATAACTTAAATATTTGTAATGGTATCAATACTTTTCAAGCTTAACACATTAAGACATTTTTTATAACAGATACAACAAAACATAATTCTGACCGCAATATCGATAAGAGAAAAAACAAAATTTCTTACTTTAACAGTGCGTTGCTGCGGGTAGCAGACTGCAGTTGTGACGCGGCTAATATCCTCAACAACAATGCAACAATAGGTGACTAACACACGTTGACTATAGGTGCTATTTGAAAATATTCATTTACCCCCCCCTAAACAATTTGAAAGACTATTCATATTGTTGTCAACTTAAATGTCAAGGACGATTGCCACAAACAGCATTCAAGTATTTTAAATGACAGAACAGTTAAGGGGAGAACTTTATTTTCAATAATAATTTATTTAGGAACGCAATTTTTTAAGGGGTGGTCTTATTTAAATTTTATTCTTATTCCCTTATTTTATTCTTATTTTTAAGTGTATTCTTACCTAGACTTTTAAAATGAAGTACATTATTACGCTTAAATACCTGTAATATAAGGTAGACTAGAAGTTCTATTTGAAAAATTTGAGTTTCCCCCACCCCCTGAGGGTATAATTTTAAAACTACCCTGATTGATGTCATCTGTAATATCCAGAAAGATATGCGAAAACAATTTCAAGTATCTAAAATTACAAAAAGTTAGGAGTGGGGGGAGGAGGGTGCAGCTTAATTTTCAATCATCCTGTGCAAAAATGTTTTATAAACTGTTATTAAATAATAATAAATGTACTAAATAGATTCGAAATTTTAGTGTATTTTAACATTATAATAAATAAAGAGCTAATTGTCTAATTATACACAGATTTGCGAGATTTTCACGTACATAAAAGTAGCAACCTCTCTCAGTGAAGGGAGGTCGGTCTTGTTAATGGGGATGTCAGGACCGGGAGATGGCACAAAAACAGCGATCCCAAAGTAAAAACATGTGAAAGGCTCTAAATCACAGTCACACATGTAGAGGGATCCCGAAGGGTCAAACCTAAATAAATACGGGTTAACAGGAGTTTTGCGTAAACGTTCCCATCCGCTTACCATAGTTCCCATCCGCTTACCATAGTTCCCAATTCATTATCACTAACGGTCTTTAATGATTCAGAATTTATATTAGGCCCTACTATCTATGATTAAAAACAATTAGAATTAAAGTTGAATATATTTCTTCTAAATAGTTCATATTGTTATTTGTTTTGGTTTTTGCCGTTTTAATTGACCTAAGCTACGTATTTTCGGGTTGAAAATGGCAACCTTGGAACTAAGTATTTGTTGTATTCAATTTGGAGTAGGTATATTCGAACTACTGTGATCCAGTAAAACCTGAAACGGTCTGTGTTAAACCCGACAAAGTACTGCCACTCATCATAAAACTTTTTTATTATTTTCAAATAATTACATTGGTACACTTGGATCTTCCGCAATTAGAAGAGTGAGAACTATCTTCCCTTAGTAACATTTTGGTTGAACGGATACAGACAATAAATCATATGGTCACACATTGAAACTTGCGTGGGTATATCTGTAACGGTAAAAAAAACGACAAAATCAAATTTCTGTTTTTGTTACGGAAAATCCGTGTGGAAAATGAATAAATGACAATTAAAAAAAAATTTCAAATAGTTCTTAAACTTAGAAACAAGTCAAATTTATATAAATGAATTAGATATATTTATGGAATTTAATATATGTAGAACACAATTACATAGTTTAGTAAAAAAAAAAAAAAAAAAAAAAAACTAATAATAACTACACACTCATCAGAATTTCAAGCTTATAACACTTTAGGATGTGTTTCAATCGTTGAAGCATTAAAAATACTGACAGAAAAACACATAACTAAAAAACACACAAAACTAATAAAAGAGAAAAACACAACTATTCGGGATTATGAAAATAAAAATTGAACGTAAATTATGCCAAAATAGAATAGTTAGCTAAAACCTTTTTTATCGCAACTACAAACATATATAATTTCGATAAAATCATACGATAGATTACAAAACATTTTGAAGAGGAATTAAGCCTTTTAAATTTATTTAGAAATTATATATTTAATTTTTGTTTTACATCTTTTTAAAAAAGTAATATCTCGTTTATAATTTGATAACTATACTTACTTTAAAATAAAAAAAAAACATTAGCCTTTTAGGGCACTTCAGTTGATTGTTAAAAACATTTCTCATAAGATCAATGTAACTTTCTAAATGTATTTTACCACACAATCTCAGAACTCAGAAATCGTTATTGATTTACAATATTGTACACTGTATAATTGCGTCAAATTAATAAAAAATAAATAAATAAAATAAAAATAAAAAAGTAACAAGCAAGAAAAAGAAATTTTTTAGCAGAAATAATAAATAGTAAACCTATTTATTATTTCTGTTTGTAAACACTTAGCAACTAACAAAAGATTTCTGAATATAAATAATTATTTTCCATTGATTGCTTTACAATAGCCGTTTTAATTGCGTTATTTTCATTTAAAGTAATGCTCTAATTCTATTCTAAGTTATAGTATTTTTAGGTGGTGTGGTAAGAACCACAGTGAAATTTCCTCTTGAATAGAATGTGGTCACCAAATAGTTAGTACATAGACTTCAACTGAATGTGGGCCAATACGTATGTATGTTTTTAAGGCTGGTAATTTAGGGTATTGTATTAAAAGTGGTATTAACTCTATACACGTACAGTGATATTGACCCACACACGTACAGTGGTATTGCCCCACACACGTACAGTGATATTGACCCACAAACGTACAGTGGTATTGACCCACACACGTACAGTGGTATAATTCCATTCGTCCATTCTCGTACAGTAGTATCAACCCACCCACACTCCCATACACGTACAGTGATATTGACCCACACACGTACAGTGGTATAATTCCATTCGTCCATTCTCGTACAGTAGTATCAACCCACCCACACTCCCATACACGTACAGTGATATTGACCCACACACGTACAGTGGTATAATTTCATTCGTCCATTCTCGTACAGTAGTATCAACCCACCCACACTCCCACACACGTACAGTGGTATTGACCCACACACGTACAGTGGTATAATTCCATTCGTCCATTCTCGTACAGTAGTATCAACCCACCCAGACTTCCATACACGTACAGTGATATTGACCCACACACGTACAGTGGTATTGACCCACACACGTACAGTGGTATAATTCCATTCGTCCATTCTCGTACAGTAGTATCAACCCACCCACACTCCCATACACGTACAGTGATATTGACCCACACACGTACAGTGGTATAATTCCATTCGTCCATTCTCGTACAGTAGTATCAACCCACCCACACTCCCATACACGTACAGTAGTATTGAGCCAACATCCATACACGTAAAGTACTATTGACCCACCTACCCACTCACCGACTCATGCGTATACAGTGATATTGACCCGTTACCAACACACGTACAGTGGTATCGACACATCCACTCACACATACGCGTACAGTACTATTGACCCTCCACCCTTACACGTACAGTGGTATCGACACATTCACCAGCCATTCACGTACAATACTACTGACCTACCACCCTCACACGTAAGTGGTATCGACACATTCACCAGCCCATTCACGTACAATACTATTGACCTACCACTCTTATACGTAAGTGGTATCGACACGTTCACCAGCCCATTCACGTACAATACTATTGACCTACCACTCTTACACGTACAGTGGTATCGACACATTCAACCACTCATTCACGTACACTACTATTGACCCACTACCCACACACGTACAATGGTATCGACACATTTACCCACCCATGCACGTACAATACTACTGTATTGACCCACCACCCTCACACGTACAGTGGTATCGACATATTCACCAGCCCATTCACGTACAATACTATTGACCCACTACCCACACACGTACAGTGGTATCGACACATTCACCAGCCCATTCACGTACAATACTATTGACCCACTACCCACACACGTACAGTGGTATCGACACATTCATCCACCCATTCACGCACAATACTATTGACCTACCACTCTTACACGTACATAGTTCAACACATTCAACCACTCATTCACGTACAATACTATTGACCCACCACCCTCACACGTACAGTGCTATCGACACATTCACCAGCCCATTTACATACAATACTATTGACCCACTACCCACACACGTACAATGGTATTGACATGGGTTGGGAGGGTGACGTATAAGGACAAGGCTATACATATTTTTAAAATCAGTTTGACCTTGTATTGTCACTATTATTGGTTTTAGGATAGTGAATGTGGTTAAGCAAAGTCGGTCCCATGAATTTTGACTTAAAGTAAATCAAACCCCGTATTGTGTGGCCTTTTAACTGTTTGCAAGGATGAGTTGGTGAAACATATTTGCAATCTCCATGACGCTGATCACTTCAAGGAAAGAAATCA
The DNA here is from genome assembly GCA_035578905.1 of Stictocephala bisonia. NCBI lineage: Eukaryota > Metazoa > Arthropoda > Insecta > Hemiptera > Membracidae > Stictocephala > Stictocephala bisonia. Next base: position 239,410 of record JAQJVL010000444.1, read on the forward strand.
AGAACATATTAAAGAAGGAATGCTGGAGACTCACCGAAATAAACTCAACGCCTTTTCCGTGCAGCTTCCTTTCACTTGCGTGAACAAGGAATTCCAGATGAAATATGTAACGGACTATGTTATTTGAGGAATTTATATAGGGATATTCCTATAGAATTTTGCTTTAAAATGAAAATAGCAGCTAGTTCTACGACATTTTTAGGATCAATAGGTAAACTTTTCATTATCAAATATATAATATACAACGCTTATCTCTCTTATCTCTGTTAAACATTTGACACTGTACCTTTACCTAGTAATTAATGAACATTCAGCACGAAACTGAAGAAAACATTTATATTACAATCAATAAAAGTTCATTAAATACGAAGATTTATAAACAAGCAAAACGAAAAAGATCTGTACAAGCAAAAATTCAGCTCAATTTGACGATGGTATAGACATTACTTGTTGCGAAGTACTGATGTATCCTAACAAAAACTGATCGAAAAAGGAATTCAGATTTTTTAGATTTATGTACTAGGTTATAAAGGGACATGTAAGTTATGGTATTTGTTTATTTTCACCAACCAATCATGTTCACTAACATTTTGACATTGTTTTATCAGAACCTTATCCAGTAAACAATGAAGCATGTGGAATAAACATCAACAACCATGTTAATAAGAAATAACGAGACAATGTCTAAGTTATTAGTTTTAGATTACCTACGTTATTGTTTTCTTAAATTAAAAAAATGAGGGTCAATGCAAAGTGTGTAAGTGACAATTGCACATTGCAGCGTTTTATGACAGATAACTAACTCTACAGATAACTAATAACTCTGCCCAGATAGCTCTCAGTATACGTTAAATGCGTACGCACTGTTTAAGGAGTTTGTAGGCACCACGTACTACACGACCGTGATTTTGGGATGTACCGTATAGACTACCTCCTTCAATTCTAAGTATGTGAACTGAACGAGACGCGTATGTGTGTTGACAAAGTTCAATCTGGCAACGCCGCTGTAGGTGGGATGAACCTCCCTCGTAGGGAACGAGGGACACAGTTAAATCACTTCCGAACTTGCGTGGGCAGATGTAGCCACTGAACATATAAATGGGGATTGACACTAGGTTTGTCATGTGATTACGGGGAGTCTGCCCGAACAATGGATCACATAGTGACTGAGTGCCCCTGAGCTGTTTTACAGAGGGATTAGCTAGCATGAATAGAATCAGTAAGGCAGGTCTTAAATGGCTTGATGAATTAGATTTAGCTTTGTGACAGGAGACTATTTAAAAATTTTATTAATTTTTTGAACCTTTTCTATTTTTGAAAACTAGTAAATTATAGCTGACAAAACCCATACAATGTAAATATAGCGATTGAGAAGGGATGCATTTTAAAACAGCCATTAGCATTCAAGTTTCATCCGTATTCATTGATGAAAGTTTCCTGTTGACTCGAAGACCCTCGTAACACAATTGTTTCTTTAGTTATTCCTACGTGAGTAGCATTTTTAACTTAGTATTCAAACACTGTTGATGGACATCGGTCCAAATCACTTTAAAACATTTAAATACACCTCCAGAGATAATAAGAGACACTGTATTTCAACCATTGAAAGTTGTACAAAATAACGCTGCTTCCTGCAGTGTTTGGTGGTTTAGTAAAATATTTATATAGAATAAAATGACATCAACCACTGTGATTTTGAAACGTGTAGCATTTAACATTGAAATGAAATTAAATGAATAAAGTTTTTATTGCTATTATATGGGCGAAGTTAGGGCAGCAATTAACGTATAATGAAAGAGATATAATCACTTTTTGGATTTAATTTTGCAGTATTGCGTAAAAATACACAATAGTTAATTGTAAATAACTTAAATTATCTAGAGCAAACCATAACACATTCTCTGTTTACTAAATAAAATCTACATGATACTTGTTATTTACCTGAATGTGGCATGAGTTAGTTAAATAACTAAAACTTTAAAAAAATGTAGACCTTTTCCGTTGATTCACTACCACTACTTTGGTTAGGTTATGTTAGGTTGGTTAAGTTTGTTTTGATTATGTTAGGCGCAAGTTATGGTTATGGTAGTGAATTAACGAAAAGATCAAACAATTTAAAAACAAGTAGAGGTTTGAAGGCTTTTTGACAAATTTTGACGACATGCATAAATTATTTTAACGCTTTAATGACGTGGGATGTACTCGTAGTTCAATATCAGTAATTATCAGCTAATTTATGTTATCACAGAGTCTGATTTGCTCCCTATATCTTTGTATAACATGCCCAACTAACCCCTATTGACATACAGTGGTGTCGATCCACCCACTTATATACGTACAGTGGTGACGACCCTCTTAGGTAGGTGGGAACCTAAGAATGTCCTTAGAGCTCTTCTCTCTCCTAGAAAACCTGTAACTCTGATGAGTAAATATACTTTCACGTACTTCATATTTATGTTTTAAGACGCTTAAATTCTCCCGTATCGGTTTAATTCTGTCCCCCCCCCACAACGCTTTTTCCCTATTCTAAAATTTTTTGGTGTATTCAAGAAATACACACCCATATTTTCTCATATATTCTTCTACTTTCAACTTATTATGTACTCATGTCCTAATCTTCCTAAAATTATTGTATTCGTTTTTTTTCTCTATTCTCCATTTTCGCATATCATACGCTTGATTCCTATCATCTATCACCAAATATAGTAAACCCTCGATTTAACGGACCCCAATTTAACGGACTTCAGATTTAACGGACAGGACATATGAATTGTTATAACGTGTATTGAAGGAATTGTTATAACACATTTTAAATTACAAAGGTCTAGTTTTTCTGAGGCAACTTCAAATATTCCACAAATAGTTATTATCATTATTATTTAGTATGTCCTTCACACTATTTATCCTGATGGTTAAATCACTTTTATTCAATATATATATTTGTATATTGTATTAATTGTCAAGGTAAAAATGATCTTACAGCATCACAGTTAGTTTTGTGGCAATCTCATGACACCTTGGGGTGTATTCACCCTGATTTAACGGACAATCGGCTTTAACGGACTAGAGCCAACCCCATATAGTGCGTTAAATCGAGGGTTTACTGTACATTCAAGCCAACTTAGCTTGAGGAGTTAGCTGGAAGAGAATTGTTGTTATATCATATCTTTTAATACAATTATTTTTAATTAATTTTAAATCTCCTTCAACAAACTATGCTCGTTTTTTATATGTATGAGGGGTTTAATGTTGTAAAACTATATTGTAAGAAAGGATTTTTGTGTGGTTATGGTCCTTTCATCCAAAGCGATTAGACTTAGTTAAAGAATGTACAATAAAATATAAACGATAGAATATGAGTAAGAAATATAAAAATATTTTGCATTAAATTGTTAGCAGAATTTGTTTTTATGATTGTTTAAATGTTATTGGCTACATTATTTTAGCATTTAATTCATCTTAATGTTTACACATTTAGGCCTAGTTGAAATCAGCCGGTTGACAATCGTAGAGGAAATTATACACGCATTTTTAGCAATCTGTGAATCTTCCATTTTTTGTATATTACTTAGGGCCTGTGTCATATATTTCTCCTTCAATGCAGTACGAATGATTGATGACCTAGTACAGTTAAAAAACGATAAATCATTTTAATGATTTGGTTTTGTTATTTGTTAGTTAGGATCTAGAAATTTATGGACAATTATGACAATTTACTGTGGCATTATTCAAACAAATATTAAACAGTTTTATAATAAGCGGAAAATGTTTAAATTAGTAATAATGAATAAGAAATAATAATATTAGCCTGCGTGAGTAAAAACTGAATATGAGAAATAGTTTGAAGACGTTTGGTTTGGACCAATTTCATGTGATATCCTGTCCAATGTGACGATATGTCCTGACTTGAACAAATATCTATATTAAGGCTTATTAAGTTAAAAAAAAAGCTATCTTGAAGATTGATGAGGAATATTATTTATTAATAATTTAAAATTAGATTTACGGACAGAATGAACTTAGTTTTATCACTGTAGTATTATTTTAAGATAATTTAATAAACTACATTTTTGTTAATTTGAGACCCGGATTACCAACCTAGTGATTAAAATAAATCTCAACTACTATTCACTCTTCCAAACAATTTAACGTCTGACAGACAATAATAGTAGACCTGAAAAGTCTGAGGATGGGTGGGTGGGCAGAAAGGATCCACCTGGCGAGTTGTGGCGTCGAGCCAGTTGTAAACAAATAGCACAAAATGTTACGACGAGATACAAGATGGCGTCAGGTCGTCGTAACCCGGCAGCGTGCGCCCAGCTGGCTTTATTTACTCCTATTTGAAACGCCTTAAGTACTGGGAATCCGGGATCGTTAGTCTTCCCAAAGGGACAAGTGGGAAAGTAAGGGGTTGTGAACTAAACAACAATTACGGGAGGAATTTATTGTTGTTTATGGTGCCATCTAGTTTTTCAAATAAGTGTTTCAAATTCGAAGACGATACAAACATTTTGTAGTATAGTGCACACATAACAGGTGTTTTTGGTACTGAAGTTAATCCTTTGAGTTTTATTCGTAACCTCAAAAACAGGTCGCATGTGTTTTTTTTTTTAATGTACTCACCTCAGAACATGTTTCCGTTTCATATGGGTTACTGCTTGCAGCTAACATTGCTGTACGATAAAAAACAATGTTCAAAACACAGAGAAAAGTGTGTTTCGGCACTTAATCGTACTTCCGAATTCGACCTTATTTTACTCGTACGACACAAGTACGAGCCAAAAACAACCACTTTTTCTCCTGGTGATTAAAAGTATTTCATATGGGTTGATTAGAAAAAAAGTATTTAAGATATCTACATGCATTCTTGGTTTGTACAACCACTTTGCATTTCGTATTTAGGCAAACTTACTGAAGGCTGTTTATCAACCCCGTATAGTTGAGAAAAATGTATTATTTTAGTTAAAATATAAATTAATAATTTCATAAAAAATAAATTATACCTTTAAAGAAACAACATTTCCCTTAAAGGACTAAACAATCCCATTCAATTAATATATACAAATAACTTTATTTAAAAGAAAAACTTTTAACTGAAAAAATATCTTGAACAAAGAGTTTGGGAAAAGTGGCTTGCTCTATGGTGTAGACAAAAACTGACCCAGAAATGCTACAAGTATAGTCTATAGCATTTGTATATTGTAAAGTACATAGCACAGGCATACTTATCAATGTACAGAAGCTACTTTAGTGGTTAACACACTCATGTTTATAAATAAATTAATCTAATTGAGTGTTATGCAAAAAAATCTTGTCATTATATGTATCCCGTTGTGTAATATTATTTTTAAATATAAATTACAGAACAAATCAGAAGCAAGAATTAAAATTTATATTTGATATTTTTTAATTTAATTTTATGATTTACGGGTTTTTATGATTTTAATGTTATAACTAGTTACCAAATCAGACGTTAACAAAATTATTCTAAGTCCGAGAGAGCGGAGAAAAACCTCCGACGACGACCGAGTCAGAGTTAAACGTAAAATAAGACAGCCTTATAAACAATTCTCAAAAAAGAGGTATGCACAAATGTATCTTTGTATTAAGTGAGTAATTTATATACACTTATACAATAAAGTATAAACTCTTGGTTAAAGAAAATATTAAATTTATCATGTTTTCCAATCAAAGATGGAACTGATTTTAATTTTATTCCCCTACATGACTAACATCGTAATTTTGTATTCAAACATTAATATTCTCTTTTTTACAAATAACATCACCTCTAATATTTTTTTAATTTTGTACTTCAGCTCCGTTTGTTTTTGACTCCATTAGGTATTCAGAGAATTGAAACTTAATTGTGTCCTATATTATTTTTAAAATTAAAACAATATTTAAAATTGTAATATTTTGTGAACATGTTTGTTATGTTGCATATACAATCATATCTTAATTACACTTAAATTAAGATATGATTAATTACACTTAAATAAATAGTTAAAAATTCAAGTTTTGTAGTTATTACAACAGTTTATATATTTGTAATATTTCTGTAACTATAAAATTTTTATTTACTTCAACTCGCAATCTAAAATGTGTTTTAAACATCTTAATCTAGTGATACAGGAATGTTTTGTAACATCATTGATACCCTTTAAAAAAAATTTAAGTGAGATTTTGAAATGCAAGAAGAATAGAGAAATAGATCGTGAAACATTTTGTTTGTGATTATGTAATTGCTTCAATATAGTAACGATGTTGCTTATTCTGAACATTTTATTGGTTTTGACTTTGAAAAAACATTTAGAAAACTTAATTTGAAACACAATTACAGTTAAGTTAGCTTTTTTTAAAATATTGATAACTTAAAAAAACTCTAAGGTGTTAAATTAAATGTAGTACGTGTACGGAAATACCCTAATTAAATCAACTCGGGGACTCACCCCTTAAACAGGTTGTCGAGTAATAACGTTTACAGCCTAGTAAACTGTAATGACGTTTTGAGTGAATTACAAGTCCGTATTTATAGCTCGAGTCGAGCTAATTTGTGCGCCTTAAGTAATTTAAAGCTAAGTGAAATAAAAATACCTCCTTTGCCTAAATTTGCAGTAATAATTGTTTCCTGTGTTGTATATGAAACATCCGAATAGTCGGCACTAATGGTGCAGTGCTGTAATCCAGCTACTTGAGGTTAAAGTGTTGATATTGAAGGCGATATGTTAAATGCATGGTCCTCTTACCGAAACGACATCTGATCAATGGTTGTCATCTACATGGAATCTACTAGATTAGTCTGGGATGTCCTTGTTGGGTGGTAGTCAGTTTCCGGTTGATGTATATCGAAGGAAAGAAAATATCAGGCCTGTCAGTCAGCTGATAATCAGACCAATACTACGTGGTTCGTATTCAACGTAAATCTGTATGTCCCTTAGTTATCCTGCGGTCATATAAATATTCCTGCAGCCAGTATTTGAGCTGATAACTTTGATTTACGTAAGTGCTACTTTCAATAGAGCTTAGTTATAATATCAACTTATAAATTTGCGAGGTTTAAGATTGTCTCTTACCTAACATATTAGGCTTTAAAAGTTATTATAACTAGATAAAGTTTGTAATGTAAGAAAAGACGACTCATATTTATAGATTATTACAACGATAAATTTGCTTGAGGGTTTTTAAATGAAATTTTCTATTAGCAAAGAAAGGATTTCGGAGTCAACATGTTTCAACTGCACTATTGCAATCTGCCATGATTAAACTAAAAGTTAATCGTAATGAATATAATACAATCAATTCTAAACTAAGCAGTACTTCAGTTAGTAGCTTGTTCATAGGCCATATTCCACGATTGACAGTATTATCTCATGTACAACTCTTACATAAAACAACATAATTGTCCCTTTTACACCTCTCGTACAAAATGTGACTTCAAGACCACCCACTTCGTATTTATAACAACCTGATTCTCTATAGCCTCGGTTAATTTTATTTAGGACACTTTATAAATATGCTTTAATTCTTACCATTGACTGAATCATCATTCTTTTCACATTTAATTACACTCTGGTTTCAAAAGGTGTTTTAAATTTTGTAAAAATCGTAATTTTACTATAAAATGACACTCATGATGCTTTTATCATATATTCCGATTACATCTCTGTTTATTGTTTGAATGGTTGTCCCAAGGGTGGTTTTAATGTGTTTCACAAGAAACGATCGGTGGTGATGATTTTTCCACCCACCCATACACGTACGATAATAATGTGCTTCTAACAACCCCATACACATATGATGATAATGATCTCATATACACCCATACACGTACGATAGTAATGACATTTTCACCCACCCATACACGTACGATAATAACGATCTTTTCAAACACCCATACACATACGATGATAATGATCTCATACACATCTATACACGTAAGATAATAATGTTCTTCTCACCCACCCATACACGTACGATGATAATGATCTTCTTACACACCCATCCTCCAGATGGTATAATCCAGCCTCCAACACATAAATCGACGTAAAATGGTTCCCTTTCAGTCACCAATACACGCCCAAATGTGATGTTGTGGATAATAATTTATAAAAGAGTGGTGTGGACAATAGAATGTATCGATCATATGTCAGGATAGAACCATAAAAATACACTGACAAAACCAGGGTCCGAGTAGGGATAAGGCACATTGTGGAACGGTCACAATAGTAACGTGAATGAGCGTAAGGGACCAGGAAAAATCGTAACTATTTCTTACAGAACAGTTTTTAATTTTTAGTTTTAAGATTTATAGTTTTTTCTGTTATGTTTCAGACCTGGCCATTCAGTTTCCAACAGCATGGGTCTACAGGAGCTCCTTGGGACCTCTCCCCACCACAGACTCATGAGTCATCGTGCAGTCCACACCAAGATACACCTGGACATTTTCAGGGATATTCAGACCTTCTTCAGATGGGATAAATCATTCAACTCTATTACCTTAAATTATATAAAAATTAACTGTGCAATATTTTAGGTTAGTAAGAACGAGTTTAGTTATGTAATGTTTATAGAAAAGGGGGAAGTGTAAATGATAATGGTAATTGACCAAAGTATAAGGAAACTAAAATCAAAATTATTGTACATATTTAAATTGATATAGTTTTACTTTAAACCTCGTTTTTATAAAATACAGTTTTGTTTATTTTCCCTTGCTTCTTCTTAAAAAAAACATTTTTGTTTTTTGTTAACAGCAATTCTTATGCAAAACGTTTTAATTGTTTGCCGCTTCTTCTTTTAAATTTAGTGTATTTTAAATAAAATACACTAAAACGTGTATTTTATTTAACGTATTATTTTATTCTACGTATAAAAACGTAGAAGCTATTCTGAACGGAAATAAAACGTAAGCCCATTAAACTGACTAGTCCGTCTCTGTATTATTACTGTACCGGGTCTTTTGACCGGTACATTTTTTTTTCTTTTTCGCCGTTGTCTGCCGGGCTGCCTGAGATTTGCTTGTGCCCGGCGATTTGCGTACTTTGGTGGCCGTTGGCTTGGACTCGGTCGTTCCGTGTTCCAGCCTTCGTCGGTCCGGTTGGCCAGTTTTCTGGTGGTTTCTTTGCAGCTTTCGTCAAGTCATGGTTGCCGGCTGAGAGACTCCTAAACTCCAGGGTCCTTGAGTAGGACGTTTCTACCCTCAGCCTGCCGTCCGGGGATTGTCGACCTTCTGCACTGCTAGCCTGGCCTGAGGACCATGTTGGAGCCTGGAGTCGCCCGCTACCCACTCTACATCTTTGGGGTAGAAGTATTCTGTCCTCAGGTCAGTGCGTTCCTTTTTGGTTTCCCGGCGGCTGAGCTGGGGGGGGGGGTTTAATTTAAAAAGTAAAAAAAAAAAAAAAAAGTGCAAAATGAAAGAAGAAAAAAATGTTTGTGGAACTTTATGTGGCTTAGGCCTAAACTTCTAAACTTGGACAGTGATTTTATACAACACAGCCATTGGGGACTTATATATTTTTTATTAAAGGGAAAAGAAAACGTGAAATACAAAAAAGAACTTTTTGGATGTTAATATTTATTTATATTTCTTGTTATTAATTAATTAGTTTTATTTGTTGTTAGATATGTTAGAGTTTATATTTGTTAGGTCCCCATTGTTAAATCCGGTTATTATTTATTTATATGTTTAGGCCTAGTTATTTGTTATTTATTTTTTCGTTAAGTGTATTAGGGGTGTTTTGAAGTGAATTTTTACTCGAACGGTACCGTGTTATATTTTTTTTAAATTATTTAATTTTTAAAATTCTTCACCAAAAGGGGATTATTGTGCTTTGCTTAACTTCTAATTCGGAGCTGCCCAGGGATTCCGGCTTACTCCCTGGCCTCGGTGGAATCATGGGATGTGGGCTAAATTGCCGGGGTTATTTTGGGGTTATCTAAAGTGTTTCTAGATGTTCACTTTTAATTTATTAAAATTTTCTTACGTTTTGGGTGTCTCTGGCTGGGCTGCAGATAGGCCATACAGTTTGTGAATTGTTAAATTTGGTATTTGTAGAGTTTGTTGTTCTTGTAGCTTTTGTGTGTGGTTTGTTATTTATTTAATTGCAAATTTATATTGTGGCCTTCTGCCTATTTTATATTGTGGCCTTCTGCCGTTTTTGATTAATTAATACTTGCTTTCTTGGTAATAAAGTCATTTTGCTCAGCTGCCGAGTTTTATTTTGACCTTCCAACTGCCACCCGTGATCCCATCGCTCGACTTGTTTTGAGCCATCCCCCGGTTGGCACGCTTACCAGCTTTGGTGGGGGGGGATGGGTCTCATTACTATGATCTGAATTATTATTATAGTTTCTTGCATAACCATTATATATGACAAACGCGCATTTATGTCATATTATTAGTGGAAATGGAAGAAACATTGAGGACTATAAATGAAAAAAAAACTGTTTTATAAATCTCCTAAAGGAATGTCATTTCTTTAGGAATGTATGAGATTTATTAATGGAATGGAGGAATGGAAGGGATTTAAAAATTAAGAACCAAATGATAACGATATTTTGGATCGTTTGACTAAAAGCTAAACGAACCAGACTTCCATACTATTAGAAGAATTAGTATCTTAGAAGATACCACATGAGCGTATATTGTAATAATTCATACAATAACTACGATGTAAATACCAATTACGTATACCAAATAATTAAAACATTACTGAGTATGAAACAATTATTACAACCAAGTATGTTTATCCAATTAATGTTTACCAAGTATGTTTACTACTATTATAATAAGTAAAGTAAACCACCGATATAAATACATTAGTTAATATATTTTAAAAACCAGTGTAACCTAACACCATTTTGATAATATTGCTCGTTAAAGAACAATATATCATATTAGAAACAAATATTCTTTAAGTACAAACGTATTCTATTTTAAATTTTCTTAATTTACGAGCCAGTTTATAATTTTTTTCTTTACCAAAAGTCTATGCAGTTATGTTAAACAATTATTTTATGCCAGGAAATGAATACGAGTTCTTAGAGGAGTATAGTTTTTAATCCAAGAAATGATATATACTAAAACCTAAGTAATATCTTAAAATTGAATGAATGGGTGAAAATGCCTTTAATAGGTGGAGGTCAGGACTATGGAGTCCTCTCTTCACTCAAACTCAAAGGTACAGAATAAGGGTTAATGGAGAGAGAACTAAAGTACTTTGCACTTTTTTGAGATTCCTGGAGTTTTAGGGTGTTGTATGTGTCTTGAAAGATATGTTTTGCACATATTTATAAACAAATGGGTCACACTTCTCGATTATATATGTGACATTTTAATCTAGTGCAAAGTTATATAAAACGTTTCTCGTTAAGTTTCCTTCGTTGACACGAGTCAAGTTGAGTACAAGCCACATAACACACAAAAGATTACACTTTGGAACTATTCATTTTGGTATTAGGTTGTATCTGAAATATGTAAACAAATTATTTGACTTACCATTGAATGTTGGCAATCAACATCATATATTTATTTTGGCTTTTTCACATAAGGAATAAATGTAACGTTATTTCTAGTACTGTTATTTCAATTAAAAGTAAAATTGTTTTTAGCTACTGCGTTATTTTAAGTGCTGGACACAAAAGCTACTGAGGGAAAAAATAACACAGTAGATACAATTGGATCCCGCTTCACACGATTGTTCATATATTGCTCTTGTTTTATCCACAGCCCATATAAACACACAAAAAAACCTAAATGTGGTCCACCTAACCACCCTCCACAAGTTATGACTTTGGCGTCCGTCCTAGAGAAAGATTGAATATTTCTTAGTGAAAAATAGTGTATTATGCTGCAAAATGCTATGGGTAGTTTAATAAATACGCTATTTAAGGTTTATAGCTAAAAGCTATAAATTGTTAAAATTTAAGGCCACTAATTTTTACTTATTAATTTGTAAAGTTCTACGGTTCTGAATTCTTTCTCCTACCTCAACCTACATGTTGATGGATGTAAATTGTTTATACTTTGATCAAAAGGCTATTAAATTAATAATCAATATTACTGGTATGTAATTTAGGTAATACACTAAGTATGGTAGCCAAACACTGCATAAAACAAAACTACTTGTGTAGACAATTTGTGTACCCTTAGTACTCATCTGCCCAATTATAAACACATGTAGGAGGGGCAACACTGGCAAGAGCTGCCAAAATAAGGGCTTGCTAAAACAAACAAAGGGGCCTGTGGTGAACATGCCAGGCGCCTGTCTAGAAGTGTCTATGTTGAGGGTTATAATTACTGGATTGAGCTCATTCATCGAGGTCACTTATGTTTTGTTATTTTGATTTCTGTGTTATTAATATTAATGTTATTGATTTGTTGTTAAATTTAGATCATGTTGAACTACTATCAAATCCTATTATCTTTAGAATATAAGTAAAGAACCAATTAATTGAGATTCTACACTAAACGAAAGAAACAGCCATGACAAAGGGACTTCAAAATACAATTGATTTTATTTTGAAAGCGAGATTTATATGTCTTGTTTGCCCAAAATCCTTATTTAAATTTTGTTTTTATAAATTATTCAACGTGCCATTTGTTTATGAATTTGACTTCAGAAACAGATCTCTTGTAAGGCATAAGTACGATATATTCATACTCTAAATAAATAATTTGTAAAATTATCAATTTCAACATTGATGAAATGAGATAGGCCAATCTGTTAAATTGTAAAACTTACTGGTGAAATTTACTATCAATAAATGATGGTGACTGTTTTATTTAAATATAATTATTTATCAATAAATTATCAATAAATACTAGAGAAAAAACCACGGACTGAATGATTGTTTCTAAGAATAATTTTTGCAACTATTACACTGACAAATAAAAAACTGTCATATAGCCATCGAGTGCAGTAAAATACGTCATAATTGTTAGTGTGTTCATGCGTAGAGTGCAGTAAAACACGTATGGTGTCATATTGATGAAATAGTATAATCATGCAATAAAGTTCATTAAAATACGTATTCTGTCATATTGATATGTGTTACGTGCACCCTGTATGCGTAAGGGTGGACGGGTGGGTCAACACCATTGTATATGTATGGGTGGGCGGGTGGGTCAACACCACTGTATGTGTATGGGTGGGCGGGTGGGTAAACACCATTGTATGTGTATGTGTGGGTGGGTGGGTCAGCACCATTGTATGTGTATAGGTGGGCGGGTGGGTTAACACCACTGTATGTGTATGGGTGGGCGGGTGGGTAAACACCATTGTATGTGTATGGGTGGGCGGGTGGGTCAACACCATTGTATGTGTATGTGTGGGTGGGTGGGTCAGCACCATTGTATGTGTATGGGTGGGAAGGTAAGTACTAGTGCCTATCATGCTGAAGATGAGCCTATCCCAGGGCTCATGCGTGAAATGCGGTAAAATACGTGTGCTGTCCTGTTGATAACATAGAGCTCAAACGTGAAATGCAGTAAAATACGTATGGTGTCATATTGATAGTATAATCATGCAATAAAGTTCATTAAAATACGTATGCTGTCATATTGATAACATTGGGTTCCTGCGTGAAATGCAGTAAAATACGTATGTTGTCATATTGATAACATTGGGTTCCTGCGTGAAGTGCAGTAAAATACGTATGTTGTCATATTGATAACATTGGGTTCCTGCGTGAAGTGCTGTAAAATACGTATGGTGTCATATTGATAGTATAATCATGCAATAAAGTTCATTAAAATACGTATGCTGTCATATTGATAACATTGGGTTCCTGCGTGAAATGCAGTAAAATACGTATGTTGTCATATTGATAACATTGGGTTCCTGCGTGAAGTGCAGTAAAATACGTATGTTGTCATATTGATAACATTGGGTTCCTGCGTGAAGTGCAGTAAAATACGTATGTTGTCATATTGATAACATTGGGTTCCTGCGTGAAGTGCAGTAAAATACGTATGCTGTCATATTGATAACATTGGGTTCCTGCGTGAAGTGCAGTAAAATACGTATGTTATCATATTGATAACATTGGGCTCATGCGTGAAGTGCAGTAAAATACGTATGTTGTCATATTGATAACATTGGGTTCCTGCGTGAAGTGCAGTAAAATACGTATGCTGTCATATTGATAACATTGGGTTCCTGCGTGAAGTGCAGTAAAATACGTATGCTGTCATATTGATAACATTGGGTTCCTGCGTGAAGTGCAGTAAAATACGTATGCTGTCATATTGATAACATTGGGTTCCTGCGTGAAGTGCAGTAAAATACGTATGTTATCATATTGATAACATTGGGCTCATGCGTGAAGTGCAGTAAAATACGTATGTTGTCATATTGATAACATTGGGATCCTGCGTGAAGTGCAGTAAAATACGTATGTTGTCATATTGATAACATTGGGTTCCTGCGTGAAGTGCAGTAAAATACGTATGTTGTCATATTGATAACATTGGGTTCCTGCGTGAAGTGCAGTAAAATACGTATGCTGTCATATTGATAACATTGGGTTCCTGCGTGAAGTGCAGTAAAATACGTATGCTGTCATATTGATAACATTGGGTTCCTGCGTGAAGTGCAGTAAAATACGTATGTTGTCATATTGATAACATTGGGCTCATGCGTGAAGTGCAGTAAAATACGTATGTTGTCATATTGATAACATTGGGTTCCTGCGTGAAGTGCAGTAAAATACGTATGCTTTCATATTGATAACATTGGGCTCATGCGTGAAGTGCAGTAAAATACGTATGTTGTCATATTGATAACATTGGGTTCCTGCGTGAAGTGCAGTAAAATACGTATGTTGTCATATTGATAACATTGGGTTCCTGCGTGAAGTGCAGTAAAATACGTATGCTGTCATATTGATAACATTGGGCTCATGCGTCAAGTGCAATATGTATGTTGACACATTGCTATTGTACTCAAGCGTGGAGGCCAGTTAAATACACATGCCAATTCACATGCTAGATAAATATTGCTAATTTAGGCCTTATTCATGCTAAAAGTGCAGTAAAATACCATTACATATAATATTGATTTGTGATACATCAGTAATTTTTAACCATTAGGGTTGTAAATTAGTTGTTAGGTTTCTTAAAAATCCTTTCCTTGTCTATATAAAGAAATATTAATTATTCCCAGCGTTAATCTTAAGTATTAACAACAGTTAATATGTTATTAACACATGAATAAAATAGTTCTGTTAGAAACTCTGTTCCATTAGATTTCACGTATACTACTAAACATGTGACGTCTTTCATTAACGTAATTAAGTAATGATAACTAAGATGCACACTTTTTTTGTGTACTGATTTTATACTTTTAGCAAATCAAGTATTTTACGTTTAAACCTTAATTTGACGCCCAATGTGAACGTACATTTGAGTAAGATACTATTTTTATAGGACTTTAGGTACAATCATATACTTTACAGTTTTATTTAGTGACCAACTAGTCGCTAAACTACATATTTAAATATCATTAAATTAACTGTTTAATTAGGAGTGTGTGCTAACTTTTTTTCAACTTGAAAGAGAAATAAACTGTTCGTTTAGTTGCGATGGTGAAATATGATATTTTTTAAGTCACTTCTCTTGGATTGTGCTGATTTGTACATTTATTCAGTACTTCTGATTTCTCCGAAGTACTTCGTACAGTCAAACTGTCAATCTCTTATAATTGTTGATGATTAGTGCTTTATTATACATTATTTGCCGATGTAATTTTCTTCATTAATACATTAGTCCTTATTAATACACACATACGTTTTTCCTCTTTAGTAGGTATAACCAATCGATTGGAATTAAGGTAAGAACGTAGCGGTTTTAAAAAAATATAAAAATATTTCATTTCTTAGGCTGGCTCAATTAAGGTTGTCTCAATTGGCTAACACATAAATATATCTGCAGTTATTTCAAAATTAAATGTCTTATTGTTTCTCCCTAAATAGTTTTGTACGATTTAACACATTTATCTTTAATAGGCAAACTATAACTATAAAAAAGTAAAAATGTTTTACTTTGAGAAAATAAATATTATTTATTAATATTATAATTTGATATACTTTTAAAAGTACTCATCAATGGATGTAATATAACTCTATTTAATAAACTGTAAACAGTTTTATTAAATTGTAAATCTATATATTTATTTACCATAATTGACACTGAAATAACAAACAAAATTATATTTGTGTTTGTTTAACAATTATTTATATTTATTCACTGAATAAAATACAAATAGAATCATATCCTTTTTAATCACATGTCTTACTTTAGTAAATAGAAGTGGTAATATTTACAAGTTTAAAATGAACGTTTTCGTGTTATGTCTTTATCTGAGCTTTAAATTGGTATTTCGGGTTGATTCCATTGCTTTTTGTGGGTTCCCAAGATTTCTAAAATTGGCTACAAATCAATAACCGGTCTTTACAATATTCTTTCAAATATTTGACAACAATTGGATATTCAGCTTCACTCTTACAAGCACACTAGGTTTCATTATTTTGTTGTAAATAATTAAATAATGCGTTAATTGTATTTTATAATTTTAGAGTCAAAAATCTTTATCCCTGTTCGCGATGGATTGAAAACATTAGAACCAGCACTAAACATTATTATCTAACAGTCTTTGGACAACTCATTGCATTTAATAAATAAAAAATACTAAAGCCAAATTTGTTTTAAGGAATTTAACACTATTTAAGTTTTAAAAATCTAAAAATATTTAAAATACACTGATTAACTAATATTATGTTTCACATACCCTCCTACATACTCAAGGTACATATGAAATGGTGGGCTCTCAAAGTACTTAGGAAATGACGGACCCTCCTACATACTTAAGGTACATATGAAATGGTGGGCTCTCAAGGTACTTAGGAAATGACGGACCCTCCTACATACTCAAGGTACATATGATATGGTGGGCTCTCAAGGTACTTAAGAAATGCGGGACCCTCCTACATACTCAAGGTACATATGATATGGTGGGCTCTCAAGGTACTTTGGAAATGACGAACCCTCCTACATACTCAAGGTACATATGATATGGTGGGCTCTCAAGGTACTTAGGAAATGACGGACCCTCCTACATACTCAAGGTACATATGATATGGTGGGCTCTCAAGGTACTTAGGAAATGACGGACCCTCCTACATACTCAAGGTACATATGATATGGTGGGCTCTCAAGATACTTTAGAAATGCCGGACCCTCCTACATACTCAAGGTACATATGATATGGTGGGCTCTCAAGGTACTTTGGAAATGACGAACCCTCCTACATACTCAAGGTACATATGAAATGGTGGGCTCTTAAGGTACTTTGAAAATGACGAACCCTCCTACATACTCAAGGTACATATGATATGGTGGGCTCTCAAGGTACTTAGAAAATGACGGACCCTCCTACATACTCAAGGTACATATGATATGGTGGGCTCTCAAGGTACTTAAGAAATGCGGGACCCTCCTACATACTCAAGGTACATATGATATGGTGGGCTCTCAAGGTACTTTGGAAATGACGAACCCTCCTACATACTCAAGGTACATATGAAATGGTGGGCTCTTAAGATACTTTGAAAATGATGGACCCTCCTACATACTCAAGGTACATATGATACTGTGGGCTTTTAAGATACTTTGGAAATGACGGACCCTCCTACATACTCAAGGTACATATGTATAGGTTTGCTCTCAAGGTACAAATTAGGAAATGACGGACCCTCCTACACACTAAATTTACATAGGATATGTCGGGAACGCCCACAGACTCATGAAACATATGATATAATAGACTCTACCATAGACTCAAGATACATAAGATATGTTGGGACCTCCAACAGACTCATGAAACATATGATATAATGGACTTTACCGTAGACTCAAGATACATAAGATATGTTGGGCAATCTCATTTGCTCAAAATACAAAAGATAATGTATTTTACAAAAAAAAAAAAAATTAAAAAATAAATAAATAAAAAATCAAAAACAAGAGAGAGGAACAATGGTTATGAAAATAAAAGAGGCTTTATAACAGTTTATTACATGTTTTCTTCACCCATCTTCCGTTCAACCAATAATTAAACATCTATAAGAATTGGAAAGAAATAGGGAAATAGTCAGACTTCCTGAAGCAGACGAAACGAGCTTAGAGTGGCTGCCAATACGCAGCGCTGGTTATCCACATTCCTGTCTCTCTCATTCTCATGGCAATTTGAAATATTCTCTCTCTCTCTCTCTCTCTCTCTCTCTCTCTCTCTCTCTCTCTCTCTCTCTCTCTCTCTCTCTCTCTCGACTGCCGCGCAACAAGCTCTGATATCTGATACACTTTTACCTCCCTACCTTGCATATATTATAACTTGTTGTTATAAAATAAATAAATGTTACGCTAACAAATCCTTGTACACTCATCCAAAATTTTACGTTCAGTACTCTTTCTTTTCTATCGCAATCTCAGATCAACTCACAACGTTTGCAAACGAATAAATATTTCTATGTGTTATTACTATCATACAGTACTAATGAAGGAACCTCCATCATGTATACACGTGGGGTGAGTAGGAGGGTTCGAATAGGGTATTACGCAATTAGAATGGGAAGTAACCTGATATAATGTATATTCATCATGGGTCCTAAATCTTTGTTAATTGTTTAATCATTACAGCGTCAAATGTTACTGATATTCAGGCTACACAATCAATTGCAAACTTGTTTTAATGAAACACTTAATTGATTTAACTCAAATGAATATCGTCTTTCCCCTAAAATGAACCTCCATCGAACTTGTTTTAGTATTATATAACAATTATAACTCTGCAGTGGTTTAGTTACAAAAAACTATACTTTTAGATCACAAGTGGTGTGTTAGAAAATAATTAAATTATGAATAGGAGAGAAATTTATAGTTTTTGAATACATATTAAAATTGCTCTCATAACCTACCAATTAAAAATATTTTAGTAATAATGCAGAAAATACAGTTTAAATAGTATTAATGGCGGTGAAACATGTTTTGTTATATATACTTTGGTCATTTTACTAAATAATAAGAAGCAAAGTCATACATCTAAAGTATGGGTGATTTACCTAAAGGGTATATCTGATTATGGTTAGAAAGGCTCAAGGGTTGAAAGGGACGTTTTAAGAGGATTAAGGCTTACATTGGTTTGTGCACACAGATATGGGCCCGTATGTGGACATCTGTCTATTGAAACACTAGCTGCTATTGCCCTTAATTTAAAGGTTAGTATCATTACTTTAATAAAATTATTTTTATTTTTGATATTTACAACTTAAAATAAATATAAGTATCAGTTGAAAAAATCTTATATAGTTAAACCTAATTCAATATGGTTTGGCGTTTTGTTTGTTAAATTCAAATATTTAATTTATACTATTTGTTTTGAGGAAATTGTCAGTTCTATGCTCGGTTCTTTTAATACCAACATGGTGTCCACACATTGATTGCCATCAACGTGGACATTACTAGAGAGGTCTGTAGATGTTCGTGTTGGGTGGTACTCAAGGTTAAAATGTTGTGTAGGGAAGAGAGCTGGTGTCAGGCTTGTCAGCGAAAATCACACAAATACTACGTAGTTCGTTTTCCACGTAAAGCTGTAGGTCCCTTAGATACCCTGGCTATTGGGATGTTAAAAAATAGCTCTTCCTGAGGAAAGGTTTACCTTAATTAGTACCAATGACTACATTCGCTCATCTTCATGTTAACACTTCGTAATTCGCCCATATCTACGATGGGTGTCTTACTAATGAGTGATGAGTAATGAATACACCTTTCCAAAAAATGATTCAGTATAAACTTGAAATCCAGAATTCTTTACTTTTTATAGCCATCAAAATATCCAGAGAAGAAGATTTTCTGTTTAAAAATGATTATTATTGTGGCAATACTAGACACGTCTCATGTAATTGAAATATCATACATCGTAAGTACATAAGTCCCCTCCACTGGAAGATGTACAGGAAGCTATATGGCTGATGGGCAATCCCGTTGACATGTTAATTCTTGCATTCCTTCCATTAGATAAGGCAATAATAATTAATTGTTTTTGGTAAATGAAAAACTTTTCCCCCAAACTCAAAATGCCTAGTATATAATAGTGGTTTGTTTTTATAACCTGCAATAAATGCGTAATTTAAAAAGTCTAACTTTAGAAAATATAATAGTTTTGAAATAATAAGTTACATCTTTGTCCAAAAACGTAATACTTGTTTTGAATACAATTAATTGTAAGTTTATTAATATTTTATATTCTAATTGTATGATAATAATTGATACTTATAAATTATAAGAGAAATGATTGTTTTATATTTACACTTATCTATACAGCATACAATGTAGTTTAAAAGTACTAAACAAGTTTTTTTATTTAAAATCGGTAAAACAAGCAACAAAATTAATAAATTTTATAGATATTATAATATAATTAAAACTCTTCTCTGCCATATCGAATAAAGGTTAAATAATACTTCACTTAAAAACTTTAACTACAAACATAAACCCTTAATATTATTTAAGTAGTCATAAAAATTATGAATTATAAAACTAATTTTAGAGCTATTTTGTTCTCTGATCTATAATTCCATTGCTCTTACAAATATCTGTTAGATATTAAATAATGAATACTGTCTCCTTTTTCGTAAATTAGTTAGTGCTGAAAAATAGTTTTACTTTTTTTTATTTATTGTTTTTGTTTGTTTGTATAATCAATAGTTTAGAACAAGCTTAGGTAAATATACTTTTATTTGATAAAAAAAGACGTAGCAATACAAATTTTATAAATGAAGCCGTAAAAAAGTATAACTAAAGGAAGCCTTTTTTGTGTTTTGGGACGTTATTTTCAAGATAATAACGTCTTAATAATATCAGGCATGCATGATAGGCCAGGAGCTTCTACTTTGTAGACTAGGCTTTATAAACGTGAATTAACATTCTTATTTTGTTGAAGTAAAAGCAGGTACTTAATTATACATTATTTTTCGACTACTGATTAGTATTTTATTTTACATTTTTACAAAATCACAATTAAAAACACTTTTTACCAGGCCTTTCGCCAGCAAATCTGGCATGATCAGGCAACACAAATTTATTTGTGGTTATAAACACAATACAATTATGAATTTGAAAAACATATGTAAATAATTAAAAGAATATAAGAATAAATATATGGTAAATTATTATTAATATATATATATATATATATATATATATATTAGAGTGTATAATTTTTTATAAAATGTGATGATAAACGAGAATTTTAAATAGGCCCAATTTTATTATTCATTAAAGATGAATCCTTTTATTAATAAAATAGGTTTCCCAGGCATTTAAATGTTTCGCAGATGAAACATATTTTATTATTTTTGAATTTTCTTTTATGATGATTCTTTGTTAAGAAATGTTTAGCAGCTGATGATTTTTTCTTCTCTATTAAATTTAGTATGTGAATAATGTTCTTTAAATCTTATTTTTTAAATTTATTATAGTTTGTCCTATATGTTTTTCTTCACAATTGTCACAATTAATTTCATAAATTCCAGATAGATTTTCATTTTTAATTTTGTCTTTAGGATTATTTAGTTTGTTTTTTAATTTGTTTACAGTTTTGAATGGAGGAATTATATTTGTATTTTTCTTGAAGGAATGTTGAATGGTTTTTGATAATTGTTTATTAAAGGTAATACTTGCCCAGTAATTTTCTTCTTTTTCTTTTATTTCTAATAATGTAGTTCTTGATTTTTTAGGTTTCTTAATAGATTTATTTAACATATTATCAATTAATGTAGGTTTGTAACCGTTGTAAAAAGCAATATTTTTATATATGAAAGTTCTTTTTGAAATTTTCTTGATTTAAGGGGGGTTTTTATTGGTGATTTTGTAAAAATTTAAAATAAAACGAAGAATAACAATATCAATTCCATCTGAAATTAACAACTGATTAATATATTAGAAAATACACATATTATTTATGTTCATATTTATTGTGCTATATATTTGCAAAATACATTTCTTGACATTTATTTCGCAGACACACAAAGTTCATGACTACAAAGTTTAGACCTCTAACAGCTGTTGGGAGTAAGTTTACTGTGATGCCAACAATAACAGCTGTTACAGTAACAGCTGTGGATAACGTCCTAGTGTAATTAAAATGTCATTGTTTTACCAAACTCTCGATGGATTTATATTCTCGGAAAAAAAATTAAATATAGATATATGTATTTAATTTTGTTTTGAGGGAAAACTGTATTAGCTAACACCTTAATAATCATGCTCAAGTTCGATACATTAGAAGATATTTTAAAAGCTTTTTAAAAAAGAATGTGTTGAGGAAATTGTAGCCGATATGTTCTATGCTCATTTATCTTAATACCGATTGCTTACGCTCAACGGTTGCCATCGACGTGGGTACTACGGGAGAAATCTGGAGTGTCCATGTTGAGTGGCTGGTCAATGTTTAGATGTTGTATAGGGAGGGGCACAGAGTGTCAGACTTCGCCCGATCTATACGATCACCGTCTTACTAATGAATGATGATTCTCCATTTTACTCTAATAAGTTCCCCACACAGGTAGTTTAAGCGAAAGGGTATTGGCCTCTCCTTAAAACAAAAAGTTAAATTTCTTATAAATATTTGACAAGTGTTGGTATATACCATCCCTTCACTCGATCGAAAGAAGAAAATTTATAAATTGAGTCAGTTTACAAAGAGTTTAGATAAAATGTCCATTACGGGTTCAAAAATGTTACACATCAATCAAAAGGGGGTTAGTTTTTAGTATAATTTTTTATGCCTAATTTTTTATAATCTTATTATTTAATCTGGTAATTGATATTTTAACTATATGCATACACAGCCCAGAATGAGGTGATATATAATTAATTATAAGTGATACAAACTGTACTGCCGGCGCAGAAATTATGTGCTCTCAAGTTTGAAGGTTGCTTTGTAAGGAACTAAGAGGCATATGAAAAAATCTAATCACACCATTGTTTTCTTCATTTAATCGTACTCTACAACATATGCACTAAACAATTTTATTAAAAGTTTTAATAAATATTATCCTAGCTGGAACTGTAAAAGTACCGTAATTTTAAGTAGTTTTCACTGTAAAGCTTGCTCCATTATTACTGAAAAAACGTTAATATATAGCATTTATATTTTAATAAGTGGTCAATAGGAATGTTTTCTGTAAGTTTTATAAATTAAAAACATTTAAATTTTCGAGAAAACACGTTCTTATCAATTCCTAGAAACATTGTTTTATTGGCTTCTAAAGGGTGTAAAGTTAATTACTGATCTTGTTGTAATCCTTATGACATGTTTAGTTATGACAAATTATTTTCATTTGTGTAAGTAAATTAAATGATTTTATATTGATTTAAATTAATTTAAATGTATCAATTTAAAGTTATTTTAAATTTATCTAAACCGATTTAAGAACACACATTGAAGTAATGTATTGTAATTATATATGTAATAAGTATTACAACAAGACCAAGAAATTAATGTTAAGGCCTCTAGAAGCCAAGAAAACAATGTTTCAGAAAATTAATAAAAACTTTTTTTATCGAAAAGTTAAAACTCTGAAATTTATAAAAATTATAGGAAACACTCCAATAAACCTGGTATTAAAATATAAATGAGACAAATTAATATGTTTTTGAGTAATAACGATGTAAACTTGATGTACAGTCAAGACTGCTTAAAATTCCGGTACTTTTTTTGTTCCAAATAGGATAAAAATTAATAACTTTAATACAATTTTATTTGTCTTTTAATAAAATTTTAATAAAATGTTTAGTAAAATTTATTTTTATTAAATAAAATTTAATAAAATTTTATTTATTAAAAATTTAATCAACTTAAATAACATTTAAAAATTCATATGCCATAACATACAATTAATTACACAAGAAAAACAATGGTGTGATTATATTTTTCGTAGGCATCTTAGTTCCTTACAAAACAGCCTCCAAACTCGTGTGCACATAATTTCTGCGCCGACAGTAGTGTTTTTATATGCAGCGGCGCTGTGTAGGCAATATGGGGTCAGGTCTGTAGCAATATTGCATCCAGCGCCTGGTTGTTTAATATATATGCTACAATACAATAAAACTGTATACTTATAATATTAAATTTAGTTTTATTTACGAATTTAAATACATCTTCAGTAAAAAAAGAAATTTCATCACAAAGATTTGTTGAGTATTATTTTTATTTCAAAATTTAGGATCGATAATTACTTACTTATTATATTTAATTTGATTCATTTAAAACTGTGAAAAATCTAAGACCCATTTTATTCGGTTCAGAGCAGATGTATAATTTATTTTACGTGAAAATTAAATCAGTATTAGAGAACTGGATAGCAGTTTTGTCAGTCACCGAAAGTCAGACAAATACGTGGTTCGGATTCTATGTTAAACTGTAGGTTTCTGTTAACATCAAATCCAATCATACGGTAAACATGTTGTTAATAATAAGATTTACATAACGTTAAATAATTAAAATAGAACACATGCTTTAGAAATCAATATTGGTGAGGGTACTTACAAAGCGGCATTGTCAAGCTTAAATTGGCAATAAAGCTGCGATGTAATGTAATATCCATCGAGTAGAGCGCAGATTGTGAGAGATACTGCTGATTTACGTTTTACGTATTACGTATTTTACATAATTTTTGACGCTGCTTTTTTTATAATAAAGCAGTGTAAAAAATGATTGGTTTAGAGTTACGTTAAGAATAATTTGTTACAATTAAAGTTTAATATAGCCATTCAAAGAAAATATTGAATAAGTTTAACATTTGATTATTTGATATAAATTCTACAATTTATTTAAAATTATTGTAACAGTGCAAATAATCCATTAAAAATTTGACGAGGTTCTTGAAATTACCTGAACTGTATCGTATTGTAAAAGCAAAGAACCAGAAAAAATAAAACGCATTTGGACACTCTTGAAATTCTTCCTTAAAAATACAATTAGATATTCGCGTGAGGGCAGTTTAGAGAAATTAGGAGAACATTACTGGACATAGTAACTGAAAGGATGAAATTTCGGCCATTTCAAGGAATAACATCAAGTTTACAATAGTAAACTGTATTGTAAAACAATTACATTCCTGATATCATCATTCAAATCCGAAACCTAAGCATTCGTTTCATGAATTCTTTTACGGGCAGGGCAAATTTCATTAGATACGACTGTATTTAATCAACATAATAGACTTGACACAGATAAAATATCCACTCTTTAGCTCTCAACTCTAATCGAGAAAGGATATTTTCCTCAAGTATCAATAACTTGAAGGATTACAACTGACCACCACCAGTTTACGATGAGCTAATATACGTGTAAACATAAAATAACTTACATTTTCCCAAACAAGACATACTTCTTGTTACATACGTTTATAATAAAAATACTAAGTTTGGAATATCGAGATCTTAGTTTTAAATTAATTCAATATAGCTGGAAAATAAGAGAGAGCCTAAAGTTGTTCGACTACCTTCCCGGGTTATGATTCGTATAAAAGGTTTTTCAGTTCAATTCAATTCAAATTCTCTTTATTTATAATTTTGTACAAAATACAAATAAATAGTGTCATACAATCAATTAAAAAGTTTCTTAGTCTAGAACTTAAACATTAAACATTATTTACATCCTCAATACAGTATTGCTCTATGTATCATCGAACCTTTCCAATATAAAAATATTTTTCAATTGAGTAAAGAGGGGCTGCAATCATATATTTATAAAAGACCTTTTTGAATTTTCCATAAACTGTTTCCTTTTTAATAAAATTGGGAAGGGCGTTGTAGTACTTTGCTTTTATATAAACTGAATTTTTTTCAAAAAACTTTAATTTATGTGTGGATAAAGTGTAATTTTGCCTATTTCTGGTACTGTAACTATGAGTATCACCCAGTCTAGAGGCAGAACATGAATAAATCGCAGTGATATATACGAAGACTATAAATTGGTTGGATCTTCTTAACAATTTATACTAAAACAGTACCAATTCATAAAAAAAATTAATTAGATATAATATACAGTAATTGTAAACAACCATTTAACATAAATACAAATGTTTACCTTTAATTTTGAATATATTATCCATAGAAACTGTCCTATAAATACAGGGCAAGATAAGTAGAGATTTACCACGTTTACTTTGGCGAAGTGTCTCGTAGAACAACAATGTGTTTATTTCCTGGTCAACCACACCGTATCCACACTTCACTTACTCACCAATGTACCCTACTCGATCTTCCTTATGAAGGGAATAAGGAAGTATTTGTGAATTTTGTACTTATATTGTAATATATTTATGTATTTTGTACTTTAATTGGGGTATATTTGTGCATTGTTATATATTATGCTCGTTTCTTATATATTTGTGAATTTTGTACTGTTTCTGTAGTATATTTCTGCATTTGGTGCTTATATTGTAATATATTTCTTTTTTCTGACGTTCACTTGAACTGTACTTTAAACAATGGATAATGAAATAAGTAACACTTGACAACTTGATCTATAATTTTATTTTAAATTTATTTACATAAGAAAACTATGATTTCTATTCTAAAGCAATTAAAAATCAGTTCAATTACAGAATACGTAAATTAATTACGTTTAACTTGACTATTTTTCAATTATCAAAGTGCTAGTATAAGGATGTATTCAGCCTTGGGCGTAATAACGAACAAGTATATCGTTCATTGATTTATTGCCACTATAATGGAAGTAAGCCGGGATTAAGTAAGCTTATAACCTTATTGTTACTTGATTTAACATCAACATAAGGGAAGTAAGCAGGGATTAAGTAAGCTTATAGCCTTATTGTTACTTGATTTAACATCAACATAAGGGAAGTAAGCAGGGATTAAGTAAGCTTATAACCTTATTGTTACTTGATTTAACATCAACATAAGGGAAGTGAGCAGGGATTAAGTAAGCTTATAACCTTATTGTTACTTGATTTACATCAACATAGTGGAAGTAAGCAGGGATTAAGTAAGCTTATAACCTTATTGTTACTTGATTTAACATCAACATAAGGGAAGTAAGCAGGGATTAAGTAAGCTTATAATCTTATTGTTACTTGATTTACATCAACATAAGGGAAGTAAGCAGGGATTTAGTAAGCTTATAACCTTATTGTTACTTGATTTAACATCAACATAAGGGAAGTAAGCAGGGATTAAGTAAGCTTATAACCTTATTGTTACTTGATTTAACATCAACATAAGGGAAGTAAGCAGGGATTAAGTAAGCTTATAACCTTATTGTTACTTGATTTAACGTCAACATAAGGGAAGTAAGCAGGGATTAAGTAAGCTTATAACCTTATTGTTACTTGATTTAACATCAACATAAGGGAAGTAAGCAGGGATTAAGTAAGCTTATAACCTTATTGTTACTTGATTTAACATCAACATAAGGGAAGTAAGCAGGGATTAAGTAAGCTTATAACTTTATTGTTACTTGATTTAACATCAACATAAGGGAAGTAAGCAGGGATTAAGTAAGCTTATAACCTTATTGTTACTTGATTTAACATCAACATAAGGGAAGTAAGCAGGGATTAAGTAAGCTTATAGCCTTATTGTTACTTGATTTAACATCAACATAAGGGAAGTAAGCAGGGATTAAGTAAGCTTATAACCTTATTGTTACTTGATTTAACATCAACATAAGGAAAGTAAGCAGGGATTAAGTAAGCTTATAACCTTATTGTTACTTGATTTAACATCAACATAAGGGAAGTAAGCAGGGATTAAGTAAGCTTATAGCCTTATTGTTACTTGATTTAACATCAACATAAGGGAAGTGAGCAGGGATTAAGTAAGCTTATAACTTTATTGTTACTTGATTTACATCAACATAAGGGAAGTAAGCAGGGATTAAGTAAGCTTATAACCTTATTGTTACTTGATTTAACATCAACATAAGGGAAGTAAGCAGGGATTAAGTAAGCTCATAACCTTATTGTTACTTGATTTAACATCAACATAAGGGAAGTGAGCAGGGATTAAGTAAGCTTATAACCTTATTGTTACTTGATTTAACATCAACATAAGGGAAGTAAGCAGGGATTAAGTAAGCTTATAGCCTTATTGTTACTTGATTTAACATCAACATAAGGGAAGTGAGCAGGGATTAAGTAAGCTTATAACCTTATTGTTACTTGATTTAACATCAACATAAGGGAAGTGAGCAGGGATTAAGTAAGCTTATAACCTTATTGTTACTTGATTTAACATCAACATAAGGGAAGTGAGCAGGGATTAAGCAAGCTTATAACCTTATTGTTTACTTGATTTAACATCAACATAAGGGAAGTGAGCAGGGATTAAGTAAGCTGATAACCTTATTGTTACTTGATTTAACATCAACATAAGGGAAGTAAGCAGGGATTAAGTAAGCTTATAACCTTATTGTTACTTGATTTAACATCAAAATAAGGGAAGTGAGCAGGGATTAAATAAGCTTATAACCTTATTGTTACTTGATTTAACATCAACATAAGGGAAGTGAGCAGGGATTAAGTAAGCTTATAACCTTATTGTTACTTGATTTAACAACAACATAAGGGAAGTAAGAAGGGATTAAGCAAGCTTATAACCTTATTGTTACTTGATTTAACATCAACATAAGGGAAGTAAGCAGGGATTAAGTAAGGTTATAACCTTATTGTTACTTGATTTAACATCAACATAAGGGAAGTGAGCAGGGATTAAGTAAGCTTATAACTTTATTGTTACTTGATTTAACATCAACATAAGGGAAGTGAGCAGGGATTAAGTAAGCTTATAACCTTATTGTTACTTGATTTAACATCAACATAAGGGAAGTGAGCAGGGATTAAGTAAGCTTATAACCTTATTGTTACTTGATTTAACATCAACATAAGGGAAGTAAGAAGGGATTAAGCAAGCTTATAACCTTATTGTTACTTGATTTAACATCAACATAAGGGAAGTGAGCAGGGATTAAGTAAGCTTATAACCTTATTGTTACTTGATTTAACATCAACATAAGGGAAGTAAGAAGGGATTAATTAAGCTTATAACCTTATTGATACTTGATTAACATCAACATAGTGGAAGTAAGCAGGGATGAAGCAAGCTTATAACCTTATTGTTACTTGATTAACATCAACATAGTGGAAGTAAGCAGGGATGAAGTAAGCTTATAACCTTATTGTTACTTGATTTAACATCAACATAAGGGAAGTGAGCAGGGATTAAGTAAGCTTATAACCTTATGGTTACTTGATTTAACATCAACATAAGGGAAGTAAGCAGGGATTAATTAATCTTATAACCTTATTGTTACTTGATTTAACATCAACATAAGGGAAGTGAGCAGGGATTAAGTAAGCTTATAACCTTATTGTTACTTGATTTAACATCAACAAAAGGAAAGTAAGCAGTGATTAAGTGACTTTATAAGATGGTTAATTGATTTATTTTCAAATTAATGAAATATAGGGAGCTTAAAAAAATCGTATAACCTTTTTGTAATTATATATTCAGTTCAAGTGAACGCCAGAAAACTTAAATATATTACAATACAGGTACAAAATGCACAAATATACTACAGTACAAGTAAAAATGCACAAATTATGTGATTGATTTCGGCCAACTACGTTCACCTTCCTCAGACCAGAGGGATTCACAAAAGAATGACAATTTTGGATTCGTTCGTGGATTCTTTTGTGAACCCCTCTGGTCTGATGAAGGTAAAAGTGTTTGGCCGAAATCGATCACCATAGTATTTGTGCATTTGTAATATATTTGTGTATTGTTGTACTTGTACTGGAGTATATTTGTGCATTTAGTACTTTTTGGTATTTCTGTAGTATATTTTTGCATTTAGACAAAAGAAATATATTGTAATATATTTTGTCTGACGTTCACTTGAACTGTATATCTACCAACGCGTATTATGACACTTAATAAACTAACTGTATACTGCCTTCATTTTTTATAGAGGAAAAATGAGGAAGCCTGAAAATAAGTTACAAACTGATTTCTTGGTTGAAGTAATGTGTAGAGGACATCTTCCACCAAGCTTTCGTAGAAAAACTCTACATCCTCATAAAATAACTGATTTAAATCAAGTAACAAAGTAAGAGGTGATTAATCAATGTTCCCAGTTCAGTAATTTATTGGACACAATGACAGAG
The DNA here is from genome assembly GCA_035578905.1 of Stictocephala bisonia. Classification (NCBI taxonomy): domain Eukaryota; kingdom Metazoa; phylum Arthropoda; class Insecta; order Hemiptera; family Membracidae; genus Stictocephala; species Stictocephala bisonia. The sequence continues at coordinate 269,656 of JAQJVL010000444.1, forward strand.
TTTCCAGTTTCTTTTTTCCATTCAGAGGTTACAAAAATTTCCCATAATAATAGTTGAGAAGACTGATCTATTCTGTAGAACTAATGTTGCGTATTAAAATTAAACTAAATTGATTTACAGGATGCAATAAACGGTTCTTTGTACCTTCTCATTGCATATAACCTTACATCAGTCCTCCTTCATAAATATATCTACCAAAAGAGGAAACAACCTACAACATATTCTCAATACTTCCGCTCTGGAAACAGAGGAAATTGATTGATTTCCTTCTTGCATCTGAGCTCCATATATTTCTCTACAACGTATTTTGTAAAAGTTTTATTTTTAAAGAGTTGTAATTCTTTTCGTCAGGCTTATATACCGTACGTGAAACATTCACCCTTATAAATGTCAATTTATTATATTTAGTACATAGAAAAATTACATAACGTATGAACCTTTTTAGTTGGTCAATTTGCGTGTTTGGTTAATTGCCCAATTATATATTAACCGCTGTAATTATTCAATCTAAGTAAAGAGAAACAGCCCAATTAAATATAATTTCGTAGTTTCCTAACTATTTGAAAGGGAAAATGAATAAATAAGTAGTTTATTTATTTGTAACAGATATTTAGACGAAGTGAAATAGGTTAAAAATAAGCATTTATATTAGTATGAAATCACTGATTACGAATATTTCTTATAAATGGAAAATAAATAATAGTGTAATGCATTATTTGATAATTTTAAGAATCACAAACTAATTGTACTTGTTAAAAGTTTGGATAAATTACCTAAAAGGCTTTCTAGTTGTGGTTGAAGAGAGCTCAACGGTTGAAAGGGATCCGTAAGAGGATTAGGGCTTACATTTGAACATACACTTGTTTGTGAATCTAGATTTTGTTCTGTATATACACATGTTAGCCATTAAATGATATTGTTAATACTAGCTTTTACTAGTCTCAAAATTTTATTTTTTACCTTAGAAGACTAAAAACATTGATTCGGAGTAAAAAGTACTTATAAACCTAAAGAAATACTAATATGATCCATAGTTAGATATTTATTAGTTTTAGGAACTTTAATGTTTTAAGTAGACCAGTCTTAAAGATGTTTTTATCGTTCTTCTGCAAGTTTTTGTCTCACACTTTATCTATCTAATGATAGACTTTCTATCATTAGACTATCTTGATTCTATCATGATAGACTAATGATAGATAAAGTCTATCATTAGGGGGGTTAAATATCTAATGAATTACTCTTTATTTTATGCGTTTTTTTACTTTTCAAAGTATTGCGAGGAAATGTTTTATGTTTTTTTTCACACTTAAGGGGTACAAAATAGGGCTTAAAATAATATATCACAGCCAGAAGTGGCAAGGATATAATGGTTTTTACACATTTTGGGGAAATAGTGATATGGGGATTGTAAACGATAGGTTACATGCTCGGTCCTCTTAATACTAACACGGTGTCCCTCAATGGTTGACATCGACGTGGACACATTTAGAGAAATATGAGATGTCCATATTGGATGGTAGTCAGTGTTTAGATGTTGTGTAGGGAAGATATCTGATGTGTATCGGGCTTGTCAGTTAGCTGAAAGTCAGAACAATACTACGTGGCTCGGATTCCACGTAAAGCTGTAGGCCCTTTAGTTGCCATAGCTATTAATAAATAGCTATTCCTGAGGAACAGTCGACCTTAGTAACAATGACTATACTCGTTCATCTACATTCATCCCACTCATTCGCCCTTCATATTCGCCCATATCTTGACTATCAATGTCTTACTAACGAATAATGAATAAAGATGTGTAGGGTCTACGAAAGGAGGGTGGACTATAAGCAAAATATCATATCAGAAATTACTACTGCACATGACCCGATTCTTTACTAAAAATGTGATAGTAAAATGAAGAAGATACGTTTTGTTACCATGACTGATAATATTTTAAAATATTTGTATTAATTTATTAAGATACCAGCAACCAATTGAGCCATGTCCTGGAGAATCGATTACAACAATATATAGCTGGATCAAAATACCTTTATCCAAATAATTTTAGCAGGATAAAAATCTTGAAATATGTCGGTATGTCAAGATTTCTCTTATATATTTATATGTGAACTGATTTATATAAATAAAACAATTTAAAAATATATATATCAGTATCGTTAAAGAACTAAAGCTAGGCTATTTGAATTTACATATGGTTTTATACTAATAGTTGGGATACAACTATGTACATTATATTCCTATGGGATTACATTATGAAATTGAAACTATATTTACAAAATCATAGTCAATAAATTTATTGCAGGCAGGTCACCAGTTTTTATACGTTAGTTTTTTCTGTTATTTATTTGATATCATATGGTTATTTATTTGATACCATAACAAAAAAATACGCTTAAAGCTTGAAATTACTACTTTACTAAAAATGTTTTAAAAATAAAAAAAAAAAAAACTATAATAATCGATTTCCTTGCTCCTACAATTCTTTAAAGCCCACTTAAGCTAATTATTTCACTAAATTTTATGATAAATCGTAGGACAAACGGGACTTATTATTTTGTATTGATAAGCCGGTAACAAATAAAATAAATTTTTATTTTGGTTTATCAATGATCAATGAATTAATATAATTTATAAAAATAAAATAATGTTAATGACAATTAGAAGACCTTTACATACAAACAAAAAGTTAAAATGATAGTAAACTAAAAATTAAACATATATTGAATATATTAATTACGTAAATCATTAATAATACAAATTATAAAATTCATATACTGTTGTATATTTATTTAACAACGTTGTCTGTGAGGAACATAACATGTAACATATTGGCGGTTAAATTGGCTATATAGTGGAATGACAGGAAGTAAAAGTGGTACATCTATTAAACAACGTTGTGTCTGTGAGGAACACAACTTGTAACATATTGGTGGTTAAATTGGCTATATAACAGAATGACAGAAAGTAAAGTGGTACATCTATTAAACAACGTTGTGTCTGTGAGGAACATAACATGTAACATATTGGGGGTTAAATTTGATATATAGCAGAATGACAGGAAGTAAAGTGGTACATTTATTAAACAACGTTGTGTCTGTGAGGAACATAACATGTAACATATTGGCGGTTAAATTGGCTATATAGCGGAATGACAGAAAGTAAAGTGGTACATCTATTAAACAACGTTGTGTCTGTGAGGAACATAACATGTAACATATTGGCGGTTAAATTGGCTATATAGTGGAATGACAGGAAGTAAAAGTGGTACATCTATTAAACAACGTTGTGTCTGTAAGGAACATAAACATGTAACATATTGTAGGTTAAATTGGCTATATAGTGGAATGACAGGAAGTAAAAGTGGTACATCTATTAAACAACGTAATGTCTGTGAGGAACATAACATGTAACATATTGGCGGTTAAATTGGCTATATAGTGGAATGACAGGAAGTAAAAGTGGTACATCTATTAAACAACGTTGTGTCTGTAAGGAACATAAACATGTAACATATTGGTGGTTAAATTGGCTATATAGTGGAATGACAGGAAGTAAAAGTGGTACATCTATTAAACAACGTAATGTCTGTGAGGAACATAACATGTAACATATAGGTGGTTAAATTGGCTATATAGTGGAATGACAGGAAGTAAAAGTGGTACATCTATTAAACATCGTAATGTCTGTGAGGAACATAAAATGTAACATATTGGTGGTTAAATTAGCTATATAGTGGAATGAAAGAAAGTAAAAGTGGTACATCTATTAAACATCGTAATGTCTGTGAGGAACATAAAATGTAACATATTGGTGGTTAAATTAGCTATATAGTGGAATGAAAGAAAGTAAAAGTGGTACATATATTAAACAACGTAATTTCTGTGAGGAACATAAACATGTAACATATTGGTGGTTAAATTGGCTATATAGTGGAATGACAGGAAGTAAAAGTGGTACATCTATTAAACAACGTTGTGTCTGTGAGGAACATAACATGTAACATATTGGGGAATAAATTGGCAATATAGTGGATTGATAGGAAGTAAAAGTGGTACATCTATTAAACAACGTTGTGTCTGTAAGGAACATAACATATAGGGGGTTAAATTGGCTATATAGTGGATTGACAGGAAGTAAAAGTTGTACATCTATTAAACAACGTAATGTCTGTGAGGAACATAAAATGTAACATATTGGTGGTTAAATTGGCTATATAGGGGAATGACAGGAAGTAAAGTGGTACATTTATTTAACAACATTGTATCTGTGAGGAACATAACATGTTACATATTGAGGGTTAAATTAGCTATATAGTAGAATGACAGGAAGTAAAGTGTTACATTTATTTAACAAAGTTGTGTCTGTGAGGAACATAACTGGTAACATATCGGGGGATAAATTAGCTATGTAGCGAAACGACAGAAAGTAAAGTGGTACTTTTATTTAACAACGTTATGTCTGTGAGGAAGATAACATGTAACATATTGGTGGTTAAATATATAGCGGAATGACAGAAAGTAAAGTGGTACATTTATTTAACAACGGTGTGTCTGTGAGGAGCATAACATGTAACATATTGAAGGTTAAATTGGCCATAAAGCAGAATGACAGAAAATAAAGTGGTACATTTATTTAACAACGTTGTGTCTGTGAGGAACATAACATGTAATATATTGGGGGTTAAATTGGCTATATAGCGGAATGACCGAAAGTAAAGTGGTACATTAAACAACGTTGTGTCTCTGAGGAACATAACATGTAGCATATTGTAGGTTATATTGGCTATATAGCAGAATGACAAAAAGTAAAGTGGTACATTTATTTAACAACGTTATGTCTGTGAGGGACATAACATGTAACATATTGAAGGTTAAATTGGCTATATAGCAGAATGACAGAAAATAAAGTGGTACATTTATTTAACAACGTTATGTCTGTGAGGAACATAACATATAACATATTGGAGGTTATATTGGCTATATAGCAGAATGACAGAAAGTAAAATGGTACATTTATTTAACAACGTTATGTCAATGAGGAACATAACATGTAAAATATTAAAGGTTAAATTGGCTATATAGCAGAATGACAGAACGAAAAGTGGTACATTTATCAAACAACGTTGTGTCTGTGAGGAACATAACATGTAACATATTGGAGGTTATATTGGCTATATAGCAGAATGACAGAAAGTAAAGTGGTACATTTATTTAACAACGTTGTGTCTGTGAGGAACATAACATGTATTATATTGGGGGTTAAATTGGCTATATAGCGGAATGACAGAAAGTAAAGTGGTACATCTATTAAATACGTTGTGTCTCAGAGGAACATACCATGTAAAATATTAAAGGTTAAATTGGCTATATAGCAGAATGACAGAAAGTAAAGTAGTACATTTATTTAACAACGTTATGTCTGTGAGGAACATAACATGTAACATATTGGTGGTTAAATTGACTATATAGCGGAATGACAGAAAGTAAAGTGGTACATTTATTTAACAACGTTATATCTGTGAGGAACATAACATATAACATATTGAAGGTTAAATTGGCTATATAGCAGAATGACAGAAAGTAAAGTGTTACATTTATTTAACAACGTTATGTCTGTGAGGAACGTAACATGTAACATATTGGTGGTGAAATTGGCTATATAGCGGAATGACAGAATGTAAAGTGGTACATTTATTTCACAACGGTGGGTATGTGAGGAGCATAACATGTAACATATTGAAGGTTAAATTGCTATATAGCGGAATGACAGAAAGTAAAGTGTTACATTTATTTAACAACGTTATGTCTGTGAGGAACATAACATGTAACATATAGGGGGTTAAATTGGCTATATAGGGGAATGACAGAAAGTAAAGTGGTACATTTATTTAACAACGTTATGTCTGTGAGGAACATAACATGTAACATATTGGTGGTTAAATTGAATATATAGCGGAATGACAGAAAGTAAAGTGGTACATTTATTTAACAACGGTGTGTCTGTGAGGAGCATAACATGTAATATATTGAAGGTTAAATTGGCTATATAGCAGAATGACAGAATGTAATGTGGTACATTTATTTAACAAAGTTATGTCTGTGAGGAAAATAACAAGTAACATATTGGTGGTTAAATTGGCTATATAGTGGAATGACAGGAAGTAAAAGTGGTACATCTATTAAAGAACGTTATGTCTGTGAGGAACATAACATGTAACATATTGCGGGTTAAATTTGCTATATAGCGGAATGACAGAAAGTAAAGTGGAACATTTATTTAACAACGTTATGTCTGTGAGGAACATAACATGTAACATATTGGGGGTTAAATTGGCTATATAGGGGAATGACAGAAAGTAAAGAGGTACATTTATTTAACAATGTTATGTCTGTGATGAACATAACATGTAACTATTGGGGGTTAAATTGGCTATATAGGGGAATGACAGAAAGTAAAGTGGTACATTTATTTAACAACGTTATGGTTGTAAGGTTCATAACATGTAACATATTGGGGGTTAAATTTGCTATATAGTGGAATGACAGAAAGTAAAGTGGTATATTTATTTAACAACGTTGTGTCTGTGAGGAACATAACATGTAACATATTGGGGGTTAAATTGGCTATATAGCGGAATACAGAAAGTAATGTGGTACATTTATTTAACAACGTTGTGTCTGTGAGGAGCATAACATATAACATATTGGGGGTTAAATTGGCTATATAGCGGAATGACAGAAAGTAAAGTGGTACATCTATTAAACAACGTTGTGTGAGTGAAAAACATTACATGTAACATATTGGGGGTTAAATTGGCTATATAGCAGAATGACAGAAAGTAAAGTGGTACATTTATTTAATAACGTTATGTCTGTGAGGAACATAACATGTAACATATTGAAGGTTAAATTGGCTATATAGCAGAATGACAGAAAGTAACGTGGTACATTTATTTAACAACGTTGTGTCTGTGAGGAGCATACTATGTAACATATTGAAGGTTAAATTGGCTATATAGCGGAATGACAGAAAGTAAAGTGTTACATTTATTTAACAACGTTATATCTGTGAGGAGCATAACATGTAACATATTGAAGGTTATAATGGCTATATAGCAGAATGAGAGAAAGTAAAGTGGTATATTTATTTAACAACGTTGTGTCTGTGAGGAGCATAACATGTAACATATTGAAGGTTATATTGGCTATATAGCAGAATGACAGAAAGTAAAGTGGTACATTTATTTAACAACGTTATATCTTTGAGGAACATAACATGTAACATATTGGTGGTTGAATTGGCTATATAGTGGAATGACAGGAAGTAAAAGTGGTATATATACTAAAGAACGTTATGTCTTTGAGGAACATAACATGTAACATATTGCGGGTTAAATTTGCTAAATAGCGGAATGACAGAAAGTAAAGTGGTACATTTATTTAACAACGTTATGTCTGTGAGGAACATAACATGTAATTATTGGGGGTTAAATTGGCTATATAGTGGAATGACAGAAAGTAAAGTGTTACATTTATTTAACAACGTTTTGTCTGTGAGGAGCATAACATGTAACATATTGAAGGTTAAATTGGCTATATAGCAGAATGACAGAATGTAAAGTGGTTCATTTATTTAACAATGTTATGTCTGTGAGGAACATAACATGTAACTATTGGGGGTTAAATTGGCTATATAGTGGAATGACAGAAAGTAAAGTGGTACATTTATTTAACAACGTTATGTCTGTGAGGAACATAACATGTAACTATTGGGGGTTAAATTGGCTATATAGTGGAATGACAGAAAGTAAAGTGTTACATTTATTTAACAACGTTATGTCTGTGAGGAGCATAACATGTAACATATTGAAGGTTAAATTGGCTATATAGCAGAATGACAGAATGTAAAGTGGTTCATTTATTTAACAACGTTATGTCTGTGAGGAACATAACATGTAACTATTGGGGGTTAAATTGGCTATATAGTGGAATGACAGAAAGTAAAGTGTTACATTTATTTAACAACGTTGTGTCTATGAGGAGCATAACATGTAACATATTGAAGGTAAAATTGGCTATATTGTGGAATGACAGAAAGTAAAGTGGTACATTTATTTAACAACGTTATGTCTGTGAAGAACATAACATGTAACTATTGGGGGTTAAATTGGCTATATAGTGGAATGACAGAAAGTAAAGTGGTACATTTATTTAACAACGTTATGTCTGTGAGGAACATAACATGTAACTTATTGCGGGTTAAATTTGCTAAATAGCGGAATGACAGAATGTAAAGTGGTACATTTATTTAACAACGTTATGTTTGTGAGGAACATAACATGTAACTATTGGGGGTTAAATTGGCTATATAGTGGAATGACAGAAGTAAGGGTTACTTTATTAACAAGTTGTGTCTTAGGGTAACATGTAATAGAAGGAAATTACATTAAAACGGGTATAAAGGGACCAATTATTTAAACGTTATGTCGGGACAAAATGTAATATTAAGTTTATGCTTGAGAATACAGAAAAGGGTTATTCCTATTGTGAGAACAAAGTACATAATTAAATTTGTTGAGAAAAAATGTAAATGATTATTAACAGATGCGAGAAATGGACATTTTTTAAAGTATAAGTAAGACAGAAAAAAGTGTAATTATAAAGAAGGATTTGAGGAACTAATTAACAAGGGGTTTTGGCAATACGAAACGAAATAAATAACATTATTACAATTTATTTTTGAAAATAAAGACTAGGGGTTAAGCATAACGAATACAGAAGTAAAGGCATTTTTAAAAGTAATGTTTTAAAATCTTACTTGGGGTAAGCATTAGGGATACAAAGTAAATGGCTTTATACAAATATTTCTGTAAAATCAATAAATATTTGTTAAAACATAAGTAATCGGTAAATGTATCAAAAGAATTACAGGAATAACAGTAAATTTCGGAATTTGCTTACGAAACAGAAAAAGGGACTTTTAAAGGTGAGAATAAATGAACATTTTTAAATAGCTTAGAATAACAGAAAAGGGTTATTCAAGTTTTTGGGATGAACAAAAATAATATTTTAAATTGTATTGGAATACAGAAAAAGGGTAATTATTAAATAGGGGAATACAGAAAATGGGTAATTTAAAGTGAATGCAGAAATAAGTACTTTTTAAAAATGTATCTGTGAGGAACAAATTTCTATTAATTAAAAGTATTGTAGTGCAAATAAATGTACTTTTTTAAAATTGTTTGGGAAAAACGTAAAAGGGATAATTGTATAACGAAAGCAGAAAAAGGAACTTTTTAAAATTGTTTGGGGAATAACAGTAAATTTTAAAATGGAGGGAGAAAGAAATGACATTTTACCGGGTCTAAGGCTAAAGAAATAGAGGTTAATTCATAAAGCATGACAGAAAATAAAGTGGTACATTTATTTAACAACGTTGTGTCTGTGAGGAACATAACATGTAACATATTGGGGGTTAAATTGGCTATATAGCGGAATGACAGAAAGTAAAGTGGTACATTAAACAACGTTGTGTCTCTGAGGAACATAACATGGTAGCATATTGTAGGTTATATTGGCTATATAGCAGAATGACAAAAAGTAAAGTGGTACATTTATTTAACAACGTTATGTCTGTGAGGGACATAACATGTAACATATTGAAGGTTAAATTGGCTATATAGCAGAATGACAGAAAATAAAGTGGTACATTTATTTAACAACGTTATGTCTGTGAGGAACATAACATATAACATATTGGAGGTTATATTGGCTATATAGCAGAATGACAGAAAGTAAAATGGTACATTTATTTAACAACGTTATGTCAATGAGGAACATAACATGTAAAATATTAAAGGTTAAATTGGCTATATAGCAGAATGACAGAACGAAAAGTGGTACATTTATCAAACAACGTTATGTCTGTGAGGAACATAACATGTAACATATTGGTGGTTAAATTGGCTATATAGCGGAATGACAGAAAGTAAAGTAGTACATTTATTTAACAACGTTATGTCTGTGAGGAACATAACATGTAACATATTGGTGGTTAAATTGGCTATATAGCGGAATGACAGAAAGTAAAGTGGTACATTTATTTAACAACGTTGTGTCTCTGAAGAACATAACATGTAACATATTGGGGGTTAAATTGGCTATATAGCTGAATGACAGAAAGTAAAGTGGTACATTTATTTAACAACGTTATGTCTGTGAGGAACATAACATGTAACATATTGGGGGTTAAATTGGCTATATAGCTGGAATGACAGAAAGTAAAGTGGTTTATTTAACAACGTTATGTCTGTGAGGAACATAACATGTAACATATTAGTGGTTAAATTGGCTATATAGCAGAATGACAGAAAGTAAAGTGGTACATTTATTTAACAACGTTATGTCTGTGAGGAACATAACATGTAACATATTGGGGGTTAAATTGGCTATATAGTGGAATGACAGAAAGTAAAGTGGTACATTTATTTAACAACGTTGTGTCTGTGAGGAGCATAACATGTAACATATTGAAGGTTAAATTGGCTATATAGCGGAATGACAGAAAGTAAAGTGGTACATTTATTTAACAACGTTATGTCTGTGAGGAACATAACATGTAATATATTGGGGGTTAAATTGGCTATATAGTGGAATGACAGAAAGTAAAGTGGTACATTTATTTAACAACGTTATGTCTGTGAGGAACATAACATGTAACTATTGGGGGTTAAATTGGCTATATAGCAGAATGACAGAAAGTAAAGTGGTACATTTATTTAACAACGTTATGTCTGTGAGGAGCATAACATGTAATATATTGAAGGTTAAATTGGCTATATAGCAGAATGACAGAATGTAAAGTGGTACATTTATTTAACAACGTTATGTCTGTGAGGAACATAACATGTAACATATTAGTGGTTAAATTGGCTATATAGTGGAATGACAGAAAGTAAAGTGGTACATTTATTTAACAACGTTATGTCTGTGAGGAACATAACATGTAACATATTGAGGTTAAATTGGCTATATAGCTGAATGACAGAAAGTAAAGTGGTACATTTATTTAACAACGTTATGTCTGTGAGGAACATAACATGTAACATATTGGGGGTTAAATTGGCTATATAGCTGGAATGACAGAAAGTAAAGTGGTACATTTATTTAACAACGTTATGTCTGTGAGGAACATAACATGTAACATATTGAGGGTTAAATTGGCTATATAGCAGAATGACAGACATTAAAGTGGTACATTTATTTAACAACGTTATGTCTGTGAGGAACATAACATGTAACATATTGGGGGTTAAATTGGCTATATAGCTGAATGACAGAAAGTAAAGTGGTACATTTATTTAACAACGTTGTGTCTCTGAAGAACATAACATGTAACATATTGGGGTTAAATTGGCTATATAGTGGAATGACAGAAAGTAAAGTGGTACATTTATTTAACAACGTTATGTCTGTGAGGAACATAACATGTAACTATTGGGGGTTAAATTGGCTATATAGCGGAATGACAGAAAGTAAAGTGGTACATTTATTTAACAACGTTATGTCTGTAAGGAACATAACATGTAACATATTGGGGTTAAATTGGCTATATAGCAGAATGACAGAAAGTAAAGTGGTACATTTATTTAACAACGTTGTGTCTGTGAGGAACATAACATGTAACATATTGAAGGTTAAATTGGCTATATAGCAGAATGACAGAAAGTAAAGTGGTACATTTATTTAACAACGTTGTGTCTGTGAGGAGCATAACATGTAACATATTGAAGGTTAAATTGGCTATATAGCAGAATGACAGACATTAAAGTGGTACATTTATTTAACAACGTTATGTCTGTGAGGAGCATAACATGTAACATATTGAAGGTTAAATTGGCTATATAGCAGAATGACAGAAAGTAAAGTGGTACATTTATTTAACAACGTTGTGTCTGTGAGGAGCATAACATGTAACATATTGAAGGTTAAATTGGCTATATAGCAGAATGACAGACATTAAAGTGGTACATTTATTTAACAACGTTATGTCTGTGAGGAACATAACATGTAACATATTGGGAGTTAAATTGTTTATATAGCGGAATGACGGAATGTAAAATGGTACATTTATTAAACAACGTTGTGTCTGTGAGGAACATAACATGTAACATATTGGAGGTTATATTGGCTATATAGCAGAATGACAGAAAAGTAAAGTGGTACATTTATTTAACAACGTTATGTCTGTGAGGAACATAACATGTAACATATTGGGGGTTAAATTGGCTATATAGCTGAATGACAGAAAGTAAAGTGGTACATTTATTTAACAACGTTGTGTCTGTGAAGAACATAACATGTAAAATATTGGGGGTTAAATTTGCTATATAGCAGAATGACAGAAAGTAAAGTGGTACATCTATTTAACAACGTTGTGTCTGTGAGGAATATAACATGTAACATATTGGGGGTTAAATTGGCTATATAGCGGAATGACAGAAAGTAAAGTGGTACATGTATTAAACAACGTTGTGTCTGTGAGGAACATAACATGTAACACATTGCGGGTTAAATTGGCTATATAGCAGAATGACAGAAAGTAAAGTGGCACATCTATTAAAAAACGTTGTGTCTGTGAGGAACATAACATGTAACATATTGGGGGTTAAATTTGCTATATAGCGGAATGACATAAAGTAAAGTGCTTCATCTATTGAACAACGTTTCATCTGTGAGGAATACAACTTATATTTTATTGGGGGTTAAATTGGCTATATAGCAGAATGACAGAAAGTAAAGTGGCACATCTATTAAACAACGTTGTGTCTGTGAGGAACATAACATGTAACATATTGGAGGTAAAATTGGCTATATAGCAGAATGACAGAAAGTAAAGTGGTACATTTATTTAACAACGTTGTGTCTGTGAGGAACATACCACGTAACATATTGGGGGTTAAATTAGCTATGTAGCAAAACGACAGAAAGTAAAGTGCTCCATCTATTGAACAAAGTTTCATCTGTGAGGAATACAACTTGTATTTTATTAGGGGTTAAATTGGCTATATAGTAGAATGACAGGAAGTAAAGTGGTACATTTATTTAACAAAGTTGTGTCTTTGAGGAACATACCACGTAACATATTGGGGGTTAAATTCGCTTATTTTATTGGGGGTTAAATTGGCTATATAGTAGAATGACAGGAAGTAAAGTGGTACATTTATTTAACAAAGTTGTGTCTTTGAGGAACATACCACGTAACATATTGGGGGTTAAATTCGCTTATTTTATTAGGGGTTAAATTGGCTATATAGTAGAATGACAGGAAGTAAAGTGGTACATTTATTTAACAAAGTTGTGTCTTTGAGGAACATACCACGTAACATATTGGGGGTTAAATTAGCTATGTAGCAAAACGACAGAAAGTAAAGTGCTCCATCTATTGAACAACGTTTCATCTGTGATGAATACAACTTGTATTTTATTGGGGGTTAAATTGGCTATATAGTAGAATGACAGGAAGTAAAGGGGTACATTTATTTAACAAAGTTGTGTCTTTGAGGAACATACCACGTAACATATTGGGGGTTAAATTCGCTTATTTTATTGGGGGTTAAATTGGCTATATAGTACTAAAGAAGTTTGGGGTGTCCATGTTGGATGGTAGTCAAGATTCAGATGTTGTGTAGGGAAGAGAACTGAGTGTCAGACTTGTCAGTTAGCTGAAAATTAGACCAACACTATATGGTTCAGATTCCACGTTAAGCTGTAGGTCCTATATTTGCCCTGGTTATTGAGCTATTAATAAATAGTCCTTTCTGATCTAAGTCGAACTCAGATAGTAACAATGACTACACTCGTTCATCTACACTCATCACACTCATTCACGCCTCATATTTGCCTCTATCTCTACGATCGGCGTCTTAGAGATAAATAATGAATGATTTCCCTTTTTTCCTGATAAAAAATTAAAAATTTTTAGTGATTAATTTTATGAATGTTTTTCTCTCAGGGTTCACTTCACTGTATATTCTAACTGAAAGCTAACTAATCTTTCGTATGGCTATTATCTTCATAAAATACAAATTAAAATTGTATTAGTTTTATTACAGTTGAATATTTGATAAAACAGCAGAGACGTGATCGAACGGCATTAAATTGGACTAGTAGTTCCGTGGCCTGTATGACGAAAGTAACGTCACAGACCCAAGGTGAAAAATGGCGCAGCCAAGCATTTTGTACAACTTTAGTGATCCTACACTGTCTCGCTAGTTTTTTTCAACGTATAGTCACATTGTCATTGAGAGTTGAGATGAAAATAATAGACACTCGTAGGCCTATGTGACTGACAGATGCTCGCTCAAAAAAGTTGAAATTGAAAAAAGACACCCAGGACATCCCTCCTGGGTACGTCCCTGGCCGGAAGCTTTAGTTATTAGTAATGACACCGGGCACTTAAGCCTACAAAATAAGATGGTTTCAATTTATCTGTTTGAAACTGATACTGAAGATAGACTAAAATATAGGTTAAGTATATTTTTTAGGTGCAAAAGAGCACCCTCTCTGGAATTTTGAATTTACTAAAATATCGGGATTAACATTCTTCTTTTTAGTTCCACCAAACTTCATTGGTTGCATAGTAAACTACATATGCATAAAGTTGTCTTTGGGAACTTTTAATTCGATTCCAACCTATCTTTGTGTGTCCTTCTTAGAAAAATAAATTAATATAACAACAAGTGCGTAGTATATTATCCATAAAACCCCTTTGTGCATTTGTGCTTACGTTTGTTATAACTATAATAATATGAAACATTGTAGAACGTTCAGGTTTTAAACCATTTGGGGGAAATTCGGAGATTTCACTGCGAATTAGTAAAATGTTGAAATTCTAAATTTAATCTTTCATATGAGTTTGTTAATGCGTACGTGGCATGCTCCACCCACCCACACATGAACTTATGGTGGTATTCGCCCACCCATACACGTACGATAGCATTACCCAACAGATCCATGGATATACAAACAATCGAAACTCCAATTGCTCCTTTAACAATATTTCCATTTGAAAATATTTAAGGTCAAATCAATTGCTAACATATGTAATACGTTGTGTTAAATTCGTAAGATTTTTGAGAGACCGTAGCTAAAGGGTTAAGGCGTTGTATGCTTGCCACGCAATTGGTCGTGGTTCGATTACCGATAGCACCACTAACAGGTTTGCCCTGTCACTCTCGTGGTTCGGAAGACACGTAAAGCCGTTGGTTCCCAGGTTTAGTGTTAGAGAGAAATTATTAGTCATAACTTCCCTGGTAAAATAAGAAGATAATCTATAATTTTATGATATTTTAATTTTATTATAATCTATACTGTCGTGCTTGCTAATAGTCTTCATTTAAAAATATTATATTACATTATATATAAAAGTGTTTTATAAAAAAAAAAAAAAAAAAAAAAAATTCCAGTTGTTTATTAATTAATGGAATGATTCGATTATAATTTTGAGTAATTATAATAATTTACCACAATTTACCATAGTTTAATATGATTATCTACAACATTTCTATTACATAAAAGAGAAAAATATGATATATCAACTACATTGATCCTTAATAAAGTAATTTATCTGTTAAAAGACATATTATTGTTAGTTAATGTCCCTAGAACGAATTCATAACGACTGTTCTTAATCCTTTTAAAGTTCAAGACGAAATAGCTCTATAGAAACAGCTACCAAAGTATTAGGCAGTTTTGAGAAGTTTTGTAATCATCTAAAACTTTTTTAAACAAAAATTTGTTAAAGATCTGGGTTTTCTTTAGTTAAATACATTTACTCATTTTCTAGCCAAATTACAAAAAATAAAAAAATTTTTTAAATATCCTAAAAGTGTAACATAGTTAATTTTGCTTCAGTATTAAAGTTTACGGCTTCAGTATTAGCGTACTAACGAACAGCTGAATTGGATTTTTTCACATTATCCCCTAAAATAGCAGAAAGTGTACAAAATTGGAACCTGACACTGTTACGACAGTAGTACGGCCTGAATTGCCAGACTAAAAACTCATTTAT
This sequence comes from Stictocephala bisonia, assembly GCA_035578905.1. Lineage (NCBI taxonomy): Eukaryota > Metazoa > Arthropoda > Insecta > Hemiptera > Membracidae > Stictocephala > Stictocephala bisonia. The sequence goes on from JAQJVL010000444.1 coordinate 285,727, forward strand.
GCAGGGGTCTTACTAAAAATACGCTAGATCATTGCTGAAATTTGAATGATATAATCAGACTTTATTTTGTATCATGAAACACGTACATATCAATATTACCCATACAATGGTCCGCAGGGTGTCTGTAGTAAAGGTGATTGTTATGGTTATTTTAGAGTGTTATAGTTGTTATAGTTATGTCGCCTGCAATGGGAACTTTTTCAATGATTCTCTTGGATCATTCAGGAAAACACTATTCACACTTCAACCTCGTCTACTTCGACAATAAATCAATCCACTCTTTTCCTTCTAAACATTCTCCGTCTTCTTTACCCGACCACACAAATAATTGGTTCCTCTGATCCCCATTTCTACTCCACCTTCTATACACCTGTATACACCTTCTATACACCTTCTATACACCTTCTATACACCTGTAATGTAATGAACTGTGTCAAGTTCATTATCTGTAGATATCTGCATGTTTTGTATTGATTATTGAATGTTGTATCTATTAATTTATACTATATTATAAATTAGTATAAATTAATAGTAGTTTGAAACGTGCATTAATCTGTTATATAATGTCTCTATTGCACTCGTATGTTTATTGTAAAGTATTGTTTTTATGTGTATCCACACAATTGTAAATTTAATGACACTGTCGTTGTAAATAAAAATAAAAAAAAGGAATAAGTTGATTTAAAACAGTGATGTTTGTTTAAGCACTTTATCTAATTAATAAACCCACTAAATTAAGTCTTTAAACAATAGGAACTCATAGAAGATGACTAGCTATGGTTTTTAAGCACGTTTTTGTTTAAAAGCTCACATAAATTTAGCAATACAATGGAAAGTTTGAAACAAATAGTACAGCATTTTTATGGTATAGTTTTAAATTCAATAATGCCATTAAAATATTGGCATTCTTTGCAACTACTATAAATAAGGTTGTTCGTGAACAACAGTGAGACTAATTTTCACTGTCATTTCTTAGCACATATAGTTTACAATTAGAATATTATGTTCCTTATTACTGTTGGATTTAATTTGTTGTTATTTGTACCGTTATTTCTTTGGATTATACATGTGTTACATGCACATAGTTGATTTCATTAGTTTTTAGTTTTTATTTATTTTTTTAATTGTTTATAGTCCATATCGTATTTAATATTGTTTATTTATTGCCAATTTATAGTATATTTGTTTTATATAGTTATGTATATTATTTCTTTGTTTATTTATATGTTACATACACATAGTTGATTTCATTAGTTTTTGTTTTTATTTATTTTTTTAATTGTTCATAGTCCATATAGTATTTAATAATGTTATTGAATGCCGATTTGTAGTATATTTGTTTTATATAGTTATGTATATTATTTATTTGTTTATTTCCATTGTGTTAATATTTAATGCTGTGAGACTCATGTGGAGTTAGGACTACCAGTAGTGATCCAGAAGGAAGTTTTAAACAATCAAATAATTAATTGAGATAAACTCCAAAATAAAATAAAAATTAGGATTACTGATATGAATAAAATTACATTTTTGAAAAAGAAAATTGACTTTTATAGTAAATAACAAATGTTGTTTGGTTTCCTTTTACTATGTTTCCTTGGTGCTTGTTGATTTGTTTATTTATTTTTGTTTTGTTTATTAGTTACTTTAAGATTACTCATACATTAAAGATATTTCATAATGATAAAATTAGTTGATCTATTAAATAGCTATATGCTAGAGACACTGCAATCTAATATCAATTTAAGAAATAATAAATGATTTTGAATAAAAAAACAAATCTTGATGTTTGACCTCAATAAAATATTAAATAATTCAAATTTACGTAACTTAAAACAGAATCAGTTAAAACAGAAACGGTTAAATAAATGCATCCAACTATCACTTATTTAAAAGCTTATCATATTTACACCGTTTTTTGATGCTAAAAAGTATCTCTTTGTATACTACTTCATAGTTAATTTTAAAACAAAAATAAAATTTACTTCCGATGGACTATTTATATTTCATTTATATACTAATATGCATGAACTCTCTATTTAGCTAAATGATGTTCATATGAATAAGTAAAAAATTGGGTGCTGTCTAACTATTAAATATTTAAAAAAGCTATAATTTGTTAATTACGAGTTGGTAATTTATTTTCTATATTTTTAAATTAAAAAAAAAAACAAAAAAAAAAACAATATTGTCTTTGTAAGTATTGACTCAGCTTTTGCGGCAGCCAAAACTATAATGAAAGTTCATGATCTACCTGTATCAAGGAATAGACTGAGTTGTACATTAAACAATTTATTAAGGTTGTGTCATGCTGAATGATACAAACTTTCATGTATACTGCTTATTAAACTAGTAAATTTACATACTCACCGTTTTGAGTCATGTTGTGGTTGGCCACAGGTCTACGTGCGTCATGCATGTGTGCTCATGTTCATTCATAACAGTATTTCTTAACATCTACATATCTGAAACAATTTCGATTTAGCGGATTACATGTTTTACAAATTTTAATAGTAAATATACATAATTGAATTGAACATGCAGTTGGTGGAACAATTAATGTACAATTGCCAGTCGGATGGAGTGCGAGGGAACCCTTTCAGCCTGAAACAGCTGACACATTCATCACCATTTTGAATGACACAATCAACATCGGTTTTGTCTCAAAATGAATAGTCAAAAATAATACAATAGACCAATTGTGTTACAGAATGTTTTTTTTCTTCAGCAGAACAGAATTAGTTGTATATTTTTAACGTTGAAGATTTTCCATTTGAGAAGTATACGGGAAACTATTTGAGGTCTGCATATTCATTTAGAAAAAATACTTTCCTGCCAGCATTTAAAACATTTTATAGTATGGCATAATCTGCAACAAAAAACCTGTCAGTATATCATTATTTTGAAATTTGACTGCTAGACTCGATTTATTTGGAGTAATTCATCAATAATTAATTTTACATAATGCTTGTAGATTCATTAAGATTTACGCAAGATAGCAATAAGTTTTATAGCCATATTGTTACAACAAAGAATATCATATTTGATAATTCTATACTACGAAAACTAATACTTCATGTCTTTCTATTTTTTAGTACTAAATCTTTTAAATCTGATATTCATTATTTTTTTATTACTTTATTAAAGTGTTTACTCAATGTTTTCTCATTGGTTCAAGACTGTATCAAAAGTACAGCAATAATAATTTAATATTTTAAATAGGGGTCATTTATTATGGACAGGATTTGTTACGGCTTGGATTTACAAATAAAAGCAAATTTAATCATATTTTAGGGTAATATATATTCAGATCATACACAAAATGAGATCCGAGCAGGTCCCATCAACTTAAACAGTATACGTGAGACTGCCACGGTTCGTGTTGACAATAAGAGCATCACAGCCTTCAGCGATCCGAAATGTTAAAAACCTAGGATGTCACTCAGATTGTTTTAATTTAATATCCTAATTAAAATCGTAGAAAAAACTAAGTCTTCATAAAATTTCCTTAGGTTTATAATAAAATTTTAGGTCTTCAAGATTTTTGTTTACTTGTTAAATATTGACCGTGATGTCAATTTAATGGTTTGTAAATATAGAATATATCGGTCCTTCCAAATTTTAATGTTTTTTTTAATAGCAGTCAATACTAACCACACAAACCCATAGCACGTTTTCGGCGTAAATACCAATTTTCACAAAAAAATTAAATGAAAAATAATTTGATACAAAGAACAACTTATATTGCAATGCTTTGTAGTAGTTTTGTTTCTACTGAACATGAGTACGACATACAATCATTCATACTACGAATAGTAACTGAAATATTCAAACAAGAGTGATTTAGATTAGGTTAGGTTGGGTTGTTAGGTTAGGTTGGGTTTATTTAGACCTAACGAGTCAGTGGCCGAGAGGTCTAAGGCGTCAGGACTTTGAGCTTGGGTTAGAGATAGCACTGGTACGAATCCGGCCTAGACTTAAATAATTATCAGTAATATTCATCTTCTACTGTACTAGTTTGCCCCCTTACTCTGTCTGAATAAGTTCCTCGCACATATCAATAGGCTATGAGGAATGGCTAGAGTAAGGTTAAAGAGGAGATCGGAGATCGGGTTGTTAGGTAAGGTTAAGTTCGGTTAGGTTAGCTTAGATTAGGTAAGTTTAGGTATTGGTTAGTTCAGGTATTCACATATGTTAAAAGTGAATATATACTGGTAACGTAATATAACCTAACCTGTTTTGGTAAATATCTCAGTTTTTACTTGTAGTTTTATCTTAGTTTTCATTTTGTTTGTAAAAATTTGTATTTCCACCGAAACATTTATATGAATTCCTGTTTTGGGGTTAATAGATAGAAAATAGTGTAAATCGTGTGGTTCCCCTCATATTTATATCATCGTATATTCTTTCTGTAGTAAAATCATTCAGCAGGCTTATTTGTATAAAAAATTTCCACACAAAACCATATGACTTCTGTTCAAAATCAAATCAAAGTATGGTAAACATTTGAGATGCAATCCTCTTACCGTATCCCTTTCAGTCCTGTTCAAAGAATTTTAATCACCAAGCTTCGTTAAAGAGCATATACTTTTTAAATTAATTTAGTTACTAGGATAATAGTCGTGTTAAATGGTATTTATACATCACACAATTTATATAACCAGGATAACGTCTTGCATTTAACTCAATTATTTATATTTTATTAATTTACCATTACCAAACTAACTAATTGTACCAAAAGTTTGTATTATATGGAATATATACTACCGTTACTTCTTTATTATTATAATTAGATTATGTAGAAATAAAAACGTGTAAAAACTCAGTGTAATAAATACGTCATTTGGCGAGCTTATAATAACTATCTACAAAGTTAATCCTCTCCGGAGTCAAGCTGTAAAGGCACTTAGCCTCGTCATTCCGTCGACACTTTCTTGCACTTAACATTGGTTATCCCTTCTGCACAGCCTGTGGAAATTTCACTTACTTTATTGGCTGAAATATATTGCTGACTGTCTCAAAGAACCTTGTCCATTATTAACAATAAACTTTCCTTGATAGAAATGTTCAAACCATATTAGTTATATTACTATAATTATATATTTAGTTAGTATTAAGCATTTTCCGCTAAATGCTATGTATTAAAATAATTAGACAGTGATTTATTTTTAAATAAAAGTAAAAAATAAACTAAACGTTTAAATTTTAAAACATTTATTAGTGAATAGGGGACACCCCGTCACCCGCTGCACCCGTTACACCTCAGGCTTTGGCCTGTGACTTTTTACTACAAATAATAGTAGGTTTACTGCATAACGTAAAATCACAATATTAAATTTATTTACAGTATCTCACTCACACTAATTGTGTTGTTACCTATTTATCGGTATATATAAATTGGCCTATTTCAAACGTGTTCATTTCATTTGTTGTTGTTTAACAGCTGAAGATTTATGAAATGCATATCTAATTCATACCTATATAATAATTGATAGTAATAAGATTCTCATTTCTGAGGAGAGTCTGAGACATAGGAACTATAATGTTCTTATGCATACAAATAAATATGGCAGAGCAGTCCCAGAACACAGGATACCAAACATAATTAACACATATTAATATCGAATGCATAAAGTTAATATATTAAGACACATTTTACCTGCAAAAAAGAGTGTTCCTGCATATTGCGGTTGGCCTGTTGGCTGATGATGATAACACAAACTAACAAGCATGCCCGTAACGGCGGACTTGTGCCATCAGAAATACGGGATTTGAGCAGGTTTCTCTCCATTGTCTATTTAAAACTGCTTGTTAGGAATTTCAAGGTACTGTCCCGACGAGCCCTCTAGATGTCAGGAGCATTCTTGAAAATTATTCTGGTTCATTGTTTGATCATGAATAATATACACTGCATATTCATAAAGACATTTTCACCACTCTCTCTGTTAAGGTAAGAATCCCCATAATACTTGAATCATTATTATTATATCTATTTATATTATATAAAATAATATTGTTGTCTTATTTTTTAGTTAAACTGATTAATTATGAGTGTTTTTTCTCATTTATAACTTCATATTGAATGTTTGAATACTAGTTTTAGTTTTAGTTTAAAAGGGGATATGTAGTTGGTCCAGCCAACCCTTGCAACGAAGCCTAAGGCTTTTAGTGCCAATCCCGGTGCCTAATCGTCGTAAAGCTGGCTGCCCTTGACCAAGTCAAGGAGCTTCTTCACTAGATTGGTAATTTCCAACTGTCCTAGAGGTGAGCCTTCAAAAAGTGCTCTTCTTCTGGCACCAAGAGCCTCACACTCCAGGACAATGTGTTCTGCCGACTCTTCGTCCTCCCCACAGAGGCGACAGATGGGATCCTCCGCAAAGAGTCCCACCGTTCTTAAATGCCTCCGGAATTTGCCGTGGCCGGTGATGAGTCCCACCACCAGCCTAACGTGCGATTTGTTTAATCCAAGAAGTGACTTTGTCAACTTCTGGGAGGGCTTCTTGACAAGAACCTTGCCGAGTCTTTGCCCTGGGAACCGCCGCCATCTTTCCAGATGTCTGGCGCTGACCCAGTTTTTAATTGCTGCTTTGGCAGCTGCAATCGAAACGCCGCAGGCCGGCTCAGGACCAGTGAAGGGCTTGAGAGCCCCCCCCCCTAGCCAAGGCATCGGCCTGCTCGTTGCCTTCTAGTCCCCTATGTCCTGGGATCCATTCCAGCGAGACCTGGTTTCTTGATCCCAGGATACTGAGGGTCTCCACGCATTCCCAGACTAGACCAGACGAGACCTTCCAGGAGTCCAGAGCCCCTAAGGCCACCTGACTGTCTGAGAGGATGCGGATGTATTTCCCACAAACCCCTCTCTCGACCGCCTGGGCGGCACAATGAAGAATTGCGGTGACTTCAGCTTGGAAGACGGTGCCATACGCTCCCAGGCTCACGCTAGCGTTGGTCCTAGGGTTGCCAGTATAGACGCCAAATCCAGCTCTGTTGCCCATTCTAGACCCGTCTGTGAACCACACAACTCGGTCGTGAGAAGAAACCGGGCTACCAACACCGTCCCAGTACTCCCTCGACCTGAGGTCCACAGTATACGGTCTAGCGAAAAGGAGCTTAGTCCCAACAAAGTCAGACTTCATTGAGAGTATCTCGTCATTTACTAGATTGGTCACTGAGGAGTGACCTGTGCAGGACCCCCTCCAGTGGCCAGTTAGCTGAAGCCTATAAGCCGCCGCCCGAGCCTCCCCAATAATGAAGAGATCAAGGGGCGGCAGGTTGAGAAGAACCTCCAGTGCAATAGAAGGGGTCGACCTAAAGGCCCCTGTCATGCACATGCAGGCAAGTCTTTGTAGGCTAGAAAGCCTACCCCGGACTGTTACCTGGTTGACCTTAGGCCACCAGATCAAAGCCCCGTAAGTAATTTGTGGTCTGATGACCGCTGTGTAAAGCCAGTGGCAGACATGGGGTGACAGGCCCCATGTAGAGCCCACACAGCGCCTAGTGGTCACAAAGGACCACTTAGCTCTGCGGATGACTTTATCAAGATGTAAGTTCCATGTCAGTTTCTGATCAAGGATTACTCCCAGATACTTAACCGACGATGAAACAGGCAGAGACACCCCCCCAAGGGCCAGGCCTCTGAAGGAGCCCTGAACCCTTTTCCTGGTGAAGGGAACTATTACTGTCTTGGAAGGGTTTATTGCAAGCCCTTCTCTTGCACACCAGGAGTTCACTGCTTCCAGACTGTCGTTCATGATGTCCGTAACAGTGCCCTGGTACTTTCCACGGACCAGTAGGACTAGATCATCCGCATAGCCCTGTATGAAAATGCCCTTTTCCGTGAGGCTGACTAGGAGATCATCCACCACCAGGTCCCACAGGAGGGGTGAAAGAACTCCCCCCTGCGGGCATCCCCGGCTTGCAGAAATCTCCACCACCTCACTTAGAAGGGTTGATTGAATTCTTCTGCCCCGTAACATGTGGTCGACCCACCTACAAATGGTAGGCTCTACACCACGTTGTCCCAGAGCACGAATAATTGACTGATATGAGGTGTTGTTGAATGCCCCCTCAATATCCAAAAAGGCTCCTAGAGCGATTTCTTTATTCTCCAGGGAATGTTCAAGGTGTCTGACCAGACAATGGAGGGCAGACTCACAAGACTTCCCCGGAAGATATGCATGCTGATTTCGATGTAAAGGGGAGTCCTTAAGCGCCCCTTCTCGAATGTAAAATTCTACGAGTCTCTCCATGGTCTTCACCAGAAACGAGGAAAGACTAATTGGCCTAAAGGATTTGGCGTTTGTGTAGTCGCCACGACCCCGCTTAGGAATAAAAACTACTTTGCTGACTCTCCAGGTCTGAGGAATATACCCGAAGGCAAGGCTCGCTCTGAAGATTTCGCAAAGTAGAAAGTGGAGGTTCGGTGGGCCCTTCTGCAACAGTGCGGGGAAGATGCCGTCGCCTCCTGGCGATTTAAATGGGCTGAACTTGTCGATTGCCCATTTAACTTTGGAAACGGTGACTATGCGTCTAGCTTGCCTCCAGTCCTCTCGAGTTGCCCTAGGTATAGGGCTAATCTCTCGAGGGCCAGAGACTTCCAGAGCATCGTCAACGAGATTCCCTGGGAAGTGACACTCCAGAAGGAGCTTGAGCGTTTCGCCAGGTAGAGTTGTCAGTTCCCCTGAGCTGGTTCTAAGACTGCCCATGGGGTTGATAGGTTCGCTAGCCAAGATTTTCTGGATTCTGGCTGCCTCTTTGATGGAGTCAATGCCCCTACAAAAGGTTTGCCATGAAGCCTTCTTGGCATCACGAATGGATGAATTGTAGTCGTTAAGAGCTAAACGATACTCTTCCCGACAGTTGGCCACCTTAGAGCGGTTAAAAAGCATCCTAACGCACCTTTTCTTAGCTTCCAGGGATTTTGACCACCACCCGATTTTTGGTCTAGGCGGTGTGTTTGAAATTGGACAGTTGTCGTGGTAACTTTCGAGGATCGCGTCCTGTAAGCAGGATGCCGCCTGCTCTAATTCCACGACAGACCTTATTCGTACTCTACCCCCCCCCCCCCCGGGACCCAGACCCGCAATGGCTGAGAGTTCCGCAGCATAGGACTCCCAGTCCGTCCGCCTTGGATTTCGGTGAGGAGAGGAAAGGGCTGACATTTTAGCCGTGATATCAAAACAAATGTACAGATGATCAGAAAGAGAGGGTTCGTCAGAGACCCGCCAGTTGTCAATGAGGCCTAGAGTGACCGCATTGCAAAGGGTCAGGTCTATGACTTCTGCTCTAATTCTGTTCCTAAATGTGGGTTCGTTGCCCCGATTTAGTATAAATAGATCATAATTTACTATGAAGTTTAATAGGTACTCACCCCTCCTGTTGGAGTCAGATGATCCCCATGCTTCATGATGTGCATTGGCATCGCAGCTGACCAGAAGGTGCCGCCCACCAATGGATTGTTTCTCCACCAGGGCTTCAAGTTCCCTGGAAGGAGGTGGATCCTGAGCATCATAGGGAAGGTACACAGAGCTGACGATGAACTCCCTATGCCCTTCCTCAGTGCTCAGTGTAATTCTCACTGTCGTGATGTCCCTGGAACAGAAATCAAACAGGGGAAATACTTCCATACCATTGCGTACCAAGATACAAGTCCTAGCATTATTGGTGGAACAATAAGAAATTATCTTACCTTTTGCATCGGCCAGTCCTGCAATTCTGCCCTTGTGTAACCAAGGTTCTTGAATCAAGGCCAGGTCGATGTTGTGTGCTGTCATAGACTGACAGAGGGCTGCCGAAGCAGCCCTACTGTGGTGCAGGTTGGCTTGAATCACCCTTGGCATTGTCCCTAGCCAAAACGACCACCGAGACCTGCCAGAGCCCCAACCTCAACTTATAGCTCCTGGCCTTAATGGCTGAGAGAACGTGGTCATCCACCAGGCAGACGAAGGTCTTTGCTCCTTCCGGATCGGCCTTTCGACTGATGATGGTCCATTCTCTCACATTCAGTTCCTTGTTTTGATCATCAACAAGCTTCAGAATTCTGGACTCGTCCATCTTTCCGAGCTGCTTAGGCGTCTTAAAAAGCACCTTGGTAGCCCGTAGGATGTCCTTTCGGTCCCCGATCCTGAACTGAGCCCCCTCCCACATTTTGAGAGAGGGAACAGTTGCAGTGATCCATGTTTTTGTCTCCTCGTTTTCGACGGAGACAATAAGAGCACCTCTCTCCATGTAGGAGTTGGTGAACAAGGGGAGCTCACCACTGTCCAGCAGGCATATCGACTCAACCAGAGCAGTCTGGATGAGGTTGCCTTGCTCTTCAGTGAGCTTGCTCTCCGGATAATTAGGTGGCACAACCGCCACCTTAATGGATTTGAGAGCTTCCAGGAAGGTCTGAGAAGAGGTTCCCTGGGAACCTTCCTCGGCCTTCCTTTGTCTCTTCAAATCCCTCTGAGCCTCCGAGGGAGAGGGGGTCGAGCCTTGCGGGCGTGCGCGTTTAGCGCCACCTTTAGGGCCGTCACCCCTCGCCTTAGGAGTCGCTCCCCTCCTGGCCTCCGCAGGTGAAGAGGTCGAGCTCTGCGGGCGTGCGCTTTTGGCGCCACCTTTGGAGCTCTCACCCTCCGCCTTAGAAGTCGCCGAAGAGGCTTTCTTCAGGGGACGATACTTAGCAGGGTCCCACTGTACACCCTGCCGAGCAAGTCTCTCCCTAAGGAGTTTTTTCCTCTGATTACCAGGAATCTTTTTCCTGGCTATCTTCATCCTATTCAGGGCCTCAGCAGTCCGATCCAGCTGATCAGAGCCTGGGCCCCGAGGAAGGATTTTATTGGGGTCAGAGAGCGACATGCCCCCCTCCACTGAACCCCTGACCCGAGCACCGGGGACTTCAGGCTGGCCAGCTTGGCTGCCTTCGTTCCCCGTGCCAAGGTCCTTGTCTGAGGACTCTGGGCGGTCCTCAGCCAAGTTCGATTCAGAATCGGAGAGAGACGAGTCCCCCCCGACGTCGATTTGGCTCGAGCAATGGAAAACAAGGGCTGGCCGGTGTGGCTGCCCTCTGCTTCCATGCTCGGTTCATTGCCTAAGGACTCAATGCGGTCCTTAGGTGAAGGTTTTGGTAATTTTTTTGAATTTGGATCCATAGGAATCCCACGAGTAGCTAGGGAAATAAATGGTCTAGCCCTGACAGAGCCCCGCATGCCAGGGTAAGCCTATTTGAAACTGGATTTCGGCAGGTGTCCAGAGTCCGCATGGTATAGACTGGTCTACCACCAGCCATTCAGCCCTCGGCCCACGCTGTTCCGCCTTGGCTTGGTTGGAGAGGTTAGGTAGGATAAGGAATTAATGGGATAGGAGTGCTCTCAGCATCGGGATCACACTGAGAGCTGTGGGAAGGTGTCCTACCCTCCTCCTCCTCATCGGTTATGGGAAGATGAGACGCCGGGCTTGGGACCGGTATCGAGCGGAGTTTTGAATACTATATAACGACAAAATATTTAGTAATATATATTTTCCATCAACTAGCATATGGCTAGATGGTTTGTATGTGCACTGCAGCAATGTGTATTTGCGCTTGCGAAAATAATTGAAAATTGAAATTATTATTATAATAATGCGATTAATTGTCAATAGTAAAATTAATTACAATTTCAGTATGCTTAAAATTGTATCGACAAGTACTAATATTTTAATATAACTTAGAATTTCTTCTTCAATGTAAGTTAACAAACAAATTGTACATTTTCTATTCTAAAATTTTTGTTAAAAATAATTAATTCATTTCTTTATACTGCAGGATTTCCGATGAGCAGATTGTAATTGCTAGATGAGAGACTTTAGTCCCAAGGGGAACTTTGTTCGCGTAACTAATATCAGGAAGCATTTTGTCGTATTTTAACGACTTGCCTCTGGGATTGTTATACTGTAAATAATTAGACTCATTAATTCACCTTCCTTGCCTAAGGTAACTGATACGATTCTCCATAATTACGACGCGATTGGGATATAATGAATTTAAAGGTCAAGTAGCAAAATTTCAACATTTATGAAGGAGAGAGGATTACAGATAGGTGATCTTTCAAAGTATCATTCACTGTAGTTGGATACGTTGATTGTTTTAACATCAAACATTTAACTATATGACATTTACTCAATTAAAATCTAAGTAAAATAAAATAATCACAAATTTATAAATAAAAATAAAAAAGTTTAGTACTCTAACATTTGAAGTTGTAGAGTACTCTTACAAATCATGTTCAATTTAATACCCGTAAACAACCGACATTAACCATTCTTTCACTAGCCCGGCCATACACGTACGGTTAGGAATGCAAATATTTTCAACATATCGATATATCACTAGCAAAATATCGATCTAATATCGATACAACCGATATATCGAATTGTATATAATTTTTCTTTTTAAAATTATGCAATAACTGATTTAAATTAAGTCATGACCAAAAATACACTTATATTTTGGTGTTACTATTTAGAACAGCCCACTGAATGTAAATATTAAATACGTTAATCTACGTGAAACAAGTTGTGGTCTGTGGGGTCGAATGAAAAATAGGAATAATTATACTTTTAGTTACTATATTAACTATATTAGTATAATATAATAACATTGTGTTTGTTTAGAATCATGATGATTTTGAAGGGAGAGAATAACGTCAATATTATTGATATGATATATCGGACGAAAATATCGATATAGCCGATATTATCGAAACAAAATATCGATATATCGAAACATATTTATCGATATTTCCGATATATCGATAAGTTGTTGCCAACCTTCCGTACGGTGGTATTGCATTACACGAACGGTCGTATTGGCCTACTCACCCAATTTGATGGTATTGCCAATATCAGGTGCTGATTTAGTGGCTCAGTGGCTGAGGTTCCAGAGGGCAAGGTAAAAGGTCCAAGATTCGTATCCCCTACTGGGTCTTTATACTTTCTAGTTGAATTCAAATCATGCCGGCAGGCCTATGTAAACTGACAAGAAAAGATAAAATAATAAAAAAATCACCATCTAATGATATGTTACCATTCTACGAGAATGGTCCTACTAACCACCATTGATATATATAACCTTTACGATTGTTACTAAGCAATTTTTATATATGCCCCCATTCACAAATTTGGTTACTAAAACCCACCCCCCATTTTAATGAAAATTCCACGGCTTGTTTTCAAGAATTTAAAATTTATATGCCCCCATTTACAATGGTTTATAAAACTTTGTTTTAGAAATTTTTGAGTTTTTCCTTTATAAAGACCATTCAACTTTATGCCCCCATTCCCACGACATGGTTTTTTCCTACAAAGCCACCTTCGATATTTCCCCCCCAACGGCTTTGGCCTACTCCCCAATTATTTTGCCCATTCCAGGGGTTTTGGTCCTCTAACCAAACCAGAAAAACCCCCTTTCCCAACACTGGTCTTAAAAAACCCCATTGACTTATATGCCCCATTTTAAACGACAGGTTTTAAACACCATTAATATTGACCTTTCCCACGAGATTTTCCTACTAACACCTTTCGACTATATCCCACCTTCACGAGTTGGCCCTACAAACCCAAAACTTTCAAATTATGCCACCTTTCCCCACAGGGTCTACTAACCACTTTCGAATAGCCACCATTCAACGAGAGGGTTACAAACCCCTTTCGACTATATGCCACCTTTCCCACGAGAGGGCCCCTACAAACCACCATCGATAATGCCCCCTTTCACGAGTTGGTTTTACTAACACCCATTCAAACTTATGCACCACCCACGAGAATATTCCTCAAACCCCACCATCGCATATGCCACCTTCCACGAGATGGTCCTACTAACACCTTTCAAATATAGCCACCATTCCACGAGTTGGTCTCTCCCCCTTTTCGCTAAAACCCTTTCCCAACTTGGTTTTCCTTTAAAAACACCACCCGCTATTGCCACCATTTCACGAGGGTCCTCTAACCCCTTTCAACTATATGCCCCTTTCCCACGAGAAGCCTACTAACACCATTCGCTATATCCCACCATTCAAGAGTGGTCTATAACACCTTTCGACTAATGCCACCTTTCCCACGAGGGGGGTCCTACAAACCCCACCTTTCGACTATAACACCATTCCAAGAGTTGGTCCTACTAACCCACCCGACTTATGCCACCATTCCACGAGTTGGTCCTACAAACCCACCTTTTGGGACTATATCCCAACCACACGATTGGGTCCTACTAACCACCATCCGACTATATGCCACCATTCTACGAGAATGGTCCTACTAACTACCATCCGACTATATGCAACCATTCTACGAGAATGGTCCTACTAACCACCATCCGACTATATGCCACCATTCTACGAGAATGGTCCTACTAACCACCATCCGACTATATGCCACCATTCTACGAGAATGGTCCTACTAACCACCATTCGACTATATGCCACCATTCTACGAGAATGGTCCTACTAACCACCATCCGACTATATGCCACCATTCCACGAGAATGGTCCTACTAACCACCATTCGACTATATGCCACCATTCCACGAGAATGGTCCTACTAACCACCATTCGACTATATGCCACCATTCTATGAGAATGGTCTTACTAACCACCATCCGACTATATGCCACCATTCCACGAGAATGGTCCTACTAACCACCATCCGACTATATGCCACCATTCCACGAGAATGGTCTTACTAACCACCATTCGACTATATGCCACCATTCCACGAGAATGGTCCTACTAACCACCATTCGACTATATGCCACCATTCCACGAGAATGGTCCTACTAACCACCATTCGACTATATGCCACCATTCCACGAGAATGGTCCTACTAACCACCATTCGACTATATGCCACCATTCCACGAGCTTGGTCCTAATAAGCACCATTCGACTATATGCCCCCATTCCACGAGAACGGTCTTACTAACCACCATCCGACTATATGCCACCATTACACGAGAATGGTCTTACTAACCGACATCCGACTATATGCCACCATTCCACGAGCATGGTCCTACTAACCACCATTCGACTATATGCCACCATTCCACGAGAATGGTCCTACTAACCACCATCTGACTATATGCCACCATTCCACGAGAATGGTCCTACTAACCACCATTCGACTATATGCCACCATTCTACGAGAATGGTCCTACTAACCACCATTCGACTATATGCCACCATTCTACGAGAATGGTCCTACTAACCACCATTCGACTATATGCCACCATTCCACGAGAATGGTCCTACTAACCACCATCCGACTATATGCCACCATTCCACGAGCTTGGTCCTACTAAGCACCATCCGACTATATGCCACCATTCCACGAGAATGGTCCTACTAAGCACCATCCGACTATATGCCACCATTCCACGAGCTTGGTCCTACTAACCACCATTCGACTATATGCCACCATTCCACGAGCTTGGTCCTACTAAGCACCATCCGACTATATGCCACCATTCCACGAGCTTGGTCCTACTAAGCACCATCCGACTATATGCCACCATTCCACGAGCTTGGTCCTACTAAGCACCATTCAACTATATGCCACCATTCCATGAGCTTGGTCCTACTAAGCACCATCCGACTATATGCCACCATTCCACGAGAATAGTCCTACTAAGCACCATCCGACTATATGCCACCATTCCACGAGAATGGTCCTACTAAGCACCATCCGACTATATGCCACCATTCCACGAGCTTGGTCCTACTAAGCACCATTCGACTATATGCCACCATTCCACGAGAATGGTCCTACTAAGCACCATCCGACTATATGCCACCATTCCACGAGCTTGGTCCTACTAAGCACCATCCGACTATATGCCACCATTCCACGAGCTTGGTCCTACTAACCACCATTCGACTATATGCCACCATTCCACGAGAATGGTCCTACTAAGCACCATTCGACTATATGCAACCATTCCACGAGCTTGGTCCTACTAAGCACCATTCGACTATATGCCACCATTCCACGAGAATGGTCCTACTAAGCACCATCCGACTATATGCCACCATTCCACGAGCTTGGTCCTACTAAGCACCATTCGACTATATGCCACCATTCCACGAGCATGGTCCTACTAAGCACCATCCGAATATATGCCACCATTCCACGAGCTTGGTCCTACTAAGCACCATTCGACTATATGCCACCATTCCACGAGCATGGTCCTACTAAGCACCATCCGACTATATGCCACCATTCCACGAGCTTGGTCCTACTAAGCACCATCTGACTATATGCCACCATTCCACGAGCTTGGTCCTACTAACCACCATTCGACTATATGCCACCATTCCACGAGCATGGTCCTACTAACCACCATTCGACTATATGCCACCATTCCACGATCATGGTCCTACTAAGCACCATTAGACTATATGCCACCATTCCACGAGCATGGTCCTACTAAGCACCATTCGACTATAT
Organism: Stictocephala bisonia; assembly: GCA_035578905.1. Taxonomy (NCBI): domain Eukaryota; kingdom Metazoa; phylum Arthropoda; class Insecta; order Hemiptera; family Membracidae; genus Stictocephala; species Stictocephala bisonia. Next base: position 302,184 of record JAQJVL010000444.1, read on the forward strand.
GCCACCATTCCACGAGCTTGGTCCTACTAACCACCATTCGAATATATGCCACCATTCCACTAGCGGTTCTACTAAGCACCATTCGACTATATGCCACCATTCAACGAGCATGGTCCTACTAAGCACCATTCGACTATATGCCACCATTCCACGAGCATGGTCCTACTAACCACCATTCGACTATATGCCACCATTCCACGAGCTTGGTCCTACTAATCACCATCCGACTATATGCCACCATTCCACGAGCTTGGTCCTACTAAGCACCATTCGACTATATGCCACCATTCCACGAGCATGGTCCTACTAAGCACCATTCGACTATATGCCACCATTCCACGAGCTTGGTCCTACTAAGCACCATTCGACTATATGCCACCATTCCACGAGCATGGTCCTACTAAGCACCATTCGACTATATGCCACCATTCCACGAGCATGGTCCTACTAAGCACCATCCGACTATATTCCACCATTCCACGAGCTTGGTCCTACTAAGCACCATTCGACTATATGCCACCATTCCACGAGCTTGGTCCTACTAAGCACCATCCGACTATATGCCACCATTCCACGAGCATGGTCCTACTAAGCACCATCCGACTATATGCCACCATTCCACGAGCTTGGTCCTACTAATCACCATCCGACTAAATACCACCATTCCACGAGCTTGGTCCTACTAAGCACCATCCGACTATATGCCACCATTCCACGAGCTTGGTCCTACTAAGCACCATTCAACTATATGCCACCATTCCACGAGCATGGTCCTACTAACCACCATTCGACTATATGCCACCATTCCACGAGCATGGTCCTACTAAGCACCATTCGACTATATGCCACCATTCCACGAGCATGGTCCTACTAACCACCATTCGACTATATGCCACCATTCCAAGAGCTTGGTCCTACTAATCACCATCCGACTATATGCCACCATTCCACGAGCTTGGTCCTACTAAGCACCATTCGACTATATGCCACCATTCCACGAGCATGGTCCTACTAATCACCATCCGACTATATGCCACCATTCCACGAGCTTGGTCCTACTAAGCACCATTCGACTATATGCCACCATTCCACGAGCATGGTCCTACTAACCACCATTCGACTATATGCCACCATTCCACGAGCTTGGTCCTACTAAGCACCATCCGACTATATGCCACCATTCCACGAGCTTGGTCCTACTAAGCACCATTCGACTATATGCCACCATTCCACGAGCTTGGTCCTACTAAGCACCATTCGACTATATGCCACCATTCCACGAGCATGGTCCTACTAATCACCATCCGACTATATGCCACCATTCCACGAGCATGGTCCTACTAAGCACCATCCTACTATATGCCACCATTCCACAAGCATGGTCCTACTAACCACCATTCGACTATATGCCACCATTCCATGAGCTTGGTCCTACTTATCACCATCCGACTATATGCCACCATTCCACGAGCTTGGTCCTACTAAGCACCATTCGACTATATGCCACCATTCCACGAGCTTGGTCCTACTAAGCAACCATTCGACTATATGCCACCATTCCACGAGCTTGGTCCTACTAAGCACCATCCGACTATATGCCACCATTCCACGAGCATGGTCCTACTAACCACCATTTCGACTATATGCCACCATTCCACGAGCACGGTCCTACTAACCACCATCCGACTATATGCCACCATTCCACGAGCATGGTCCTACTAACCACCATTCGACTATATGCCACCATTCCACGAGCATGGTCCTACTAACCACCATCTGACTATATGCCACCATTCCACGAGCTTGTCCTACTAACACCATCCGACTATATGCCACATTCCACGAGCTTGGTCCTACTAAGCACCATTCGACTATATGCCACCATTCCACGAGATGGTCCTACTAAGCACCATCGACTATATGCCACCATTCCACGAGCTTGGTCCTACTAACCTCCATCGAAATAGCCACCTTTAACACAGGACTTCACAGTAGACTATGACGTCATATAGGTGAAATTGGCTGGTTTGATTATTCTATTAACTACTGGTAACTAAATATACCAATCATGAGGAAGTATTTTCTAGGTATCGTGTCCGAGATGTTTATTTTTTAACATGAATATACAACTGTTGTTGGAGAGGGAAAACCATTGGTGCGCATGCCCCAACTTCACGCCCAGACTGGTCAATAAAACACTTAGTTTTAATATGTTGTTACTTAAATAAATAAATAAATAATATAACTTGTAATATTATAGTGCTAAATTGGTAATATATATTAAACATCAATAAGTAATTAATTAATATAAGTGCACACTTCAGAGTGTAATTTTTTAATATTATGTTATTGACTTTTTTATGATTGTTCTGATATGATAAGGACTGGAATGGCAAACACCGGCGAACTTATGTATATTAATCTGTTACTAAAAATATATATCTAGTATTAATTGCTGTATAGTGTTTTAAATATTCGTGAATGTTACAAATATATAATAAGATAACAATACATCTACGATTATACTAATGACAATGCGTCAAATATAGAGTCAAGTCTTTATGTACATCACATACAATGGAAGTACGATACTTAAGTAGTCAGAGAGTTAGTCCCTTGTTTGTCTCACGTATATCTCATTTGTAAGTCAACTTTAGTGCTATGCTAAGCTAAACGTCGAGGAGCTCGTCAGGATAACTACACATTGCTTTAGTATATTCGAGATCCAACAGTTTGTTTAGAGTTTATTTTTATTATTTTGCATAGCATAAATCATATTGCAATTTCAAATTTGACTTGAGTAAACCATATAATAAACGTCATTATATTTAAGACTATAAATATTAAATATATAAATTATTTTACAATTTAGGGCTACTGTTATAATAAATAAAGTAATAATTTCAATAAAGTACTCTTTATTCATTTTCTATTATAAATCACGACCGGATTTAGCTCTTAGGCCATCTTCAGAGTGTACAAATATATAATCTACAATAAATGAACAATTATAAAAATAAAACAGATGTAAATAACATATGATTAATTCAGTTTGTGGATAAGTTGAATTTTATTGTTTACTGTTATGTATTTTAATGTCTATTATTTTTTCATATATATGATTTTCCATGTTGATTTGTGTATTTAGTATGTTCTTTGGTTCATTATAATTGTTTATGTATATGTGTAGATTTTCTTTTGAATAAAATTTTCTACTTTCTTTTCAAATTCTAGAATCTTACATTTTCATTGATATTTTGGTAACTATGATTTGACTGGAGAATATGTTCGGCAAAGTTTGATTTCATTGATGTAGAGTTGATGTTTTTTTATGTTTGTATGTGTTCTTTGTAACGCGAATAAAATGTTCTTTCTGTTTGTCCTATGTAGAAAGAATTGCATTCTAAGCATTTTTAACTTTATAGGCTTTACTTTTTTCATATTTATTATTTTTATTTTCTCTATTAGATATTTTGTAATTAAATAAAAAAACATTATTCTTCCTTTTATTACTGATTGTATAATTACTGTGTTGAAATTTTTATCTAATAGCCTTATTCATTTTATAAAAATGAATAAGATTTCTATTAATTTTTATAAAATGAGTACGATTTTTTATTCATTTTATAACAATATTTATTCATTAATAAATACGCCTTATTTATTCATATAGGAGCCCGTAGATAAGGGGCTAAGGTGCTGGCTTGCCACGCTGGTGGTCTGGGTTCGATTCCCGATGTGACCACTAGTAGATTTTGCCCTGCCGCTCCCGTGGTTCGGAAGTCACGTAAAGCCGTTGGAACCCAGGTTAAGTGTTAGAGAAGAGGGCTCCTTAGCCCTAACTTCGCCTGGTAAAACAAGGCTTAAACTTTTTTTTAACACATAAAATCAATAAAAAACAACAATTCTACATCAATTAAATAAAACTTTGCCGAACATATTCTCCAGTCAAATCACAGTTACCAAAATATCAATGAAAATGTTACAATTCTAGAATTTGAAAAGAAAAGAGAAAAATGAATTCAAAAGAGAATCTACACATATACATAAACAATTATAATGAACCACAGAACATACTAAATACACAAATCAACATGAAAAATGTTATGTGTGGATAAATAAGAGAAATAAAAAAATATAACAGTCAAAAATAAAATTCAACGTATCCACAAACTAAATTAATCATACGTTATTTACATCTGTTTTATTTTTATGATTGTTCATTTATTGTAGTTTATATTTGTACACTCTGAAGATGGTCTAAGAGCCGAAACCGATCATGCTTTATAATGGAAAATGAATAAAGCGTACTTTATTGGAATTATTACTTTATTTATTAAAACATTAAATATTATATTCTAACTACGTATTTATCCATTCTGAGTAATACGAACATATAGCAGTCCTATTAAATAGAAATGTGTCCTATTAAATATAAAAATATGTGCACGCTCGTTAAAAATAAACATTATTTACAAGACCGATTTGTTATGAAAACAGTTCTTTCCTAAAACCTCAGTGTACATTTTTATACTGATATATGCTATTAGCCAAACAAGGTTTTAATTGTTAATATATTATGAAATAAAATTGGTGATAGAACAATAGAACGCAACAAGATTGTTCTTTGTCATTATTAATTGGTACAACGTTAAATGAATACACGTACAATGATGTTCACCCACCCATTCATATACAGTGGTTTTCAACCCCCACCCACCCATACACGTACAGTGGTATTCAGCCACCCACCTGCCCATACACGAACAGTGATATTCACCCACCTACCCGCCCATACACGTACAGTGATATTCACACACCCACCCACCCATACACGTACAGTGATAGTCACCCACCCACCTGCCCATACACGTACAGTGATATTCACCCACCTACCCGCCCATACATGTACAGTGGTATTCATCCACCCACAGACCCATTCACGTACAGTGGTATTCACCTACCCAACCACCCATTCACGTACAGTGATATTCACCTACCCACCCGCCCATTCACGTGCAGTGGTATTCAGCCACCCACCCGCCCATTCACGTACAGTGATATTCACCTACCCACCCACCCATTCACGTACAGTGATATTCACCTACCCACCCGCCCATTCACGTGCAGTGGTATTCAGCCACCCACCCGCCCATACACGTACAGTGGTATTCAGCCACCCACCCGCCCATTCACGTATAATGGTAATCATCTGTAGTTGAAGTAATAAAATGGATGAATATTTTAAAATTTCATCCATTTCTTAAAATATTCATTAGTGTATTCGAAAATAAATTGTAAAAACCAAATCATTGGAATTATTACTTAGAAATAAAATGTATTTTTAAATAATATAACTGAATCACTATAATTTAATATATTATTTATATTGAAACGATAAATGAAAATGTATAAATGATATACTTATATACGTATTTTTTAATAAAAATCAGTAATTATAAATATATCCAATTGGTTTTTTAAAGTATCGCCTTTTATATTGTGTGCTGGATATTCATTTTTTATTCATAATAAAATGTAAAATATAACTATTTATTATGATCTGTTAAAACAAAACAAGTTGTTCAAATTACAACAGCATTAAAGAGGCTAATTTGACTTTTAGTCCAACTTCAAATCCTTTAATTAATTCCAAGCACTCGCTAAATTGGAACACAAGTTCGGCCATGAGTTGTGTTGTAGAAGGCTGTTTCACTGTATCATTGGAGACAATACTGCTCCCACAATCCTTTTACGAGAATACGATAATTAATTCCAAGCACTCGCTAAATTGGAACACAAGTTCGGCCATGAGTTGTGTTGTAGAAGGCTGTTTCACTGTATCATTGGAGACAATAATGCTCCCACAATCCTTTTACGAGAATACGATAATTAATTCAGGTTATCTAATCTACATTTCAAATATACGACGGCGTCCCTCCGTGATTCAGCTACACGTGTGTATTGCGGGGATTGCCAGTGTAATGGTGAAGGCGTTGTCACATGTTATAGTAGGTTCACGGTGCACGAAAGGTAAATGTAGTCTTTACTAGTGTAAGTCTCACTATTAAGTCCTTACTTTCTTAGTATGTGATGGAGAATTGCTCATCAACTAGTTATTGATTTTGATAAACTAAGAAAAAAGTCAGCTTGAAATATTATGGTAGCATGACTATTGATTTTTAATTTAATGGACATTGCCGACTCTTTGAGGAGTCCGTATTCCGCAGGAGAGCTTTAATCTACATTCCAATAAGGGATATACATCAAAGAGTAAGTCAAATCGTATTAGCAATAACGACCCCAAATAAATACTTATTTATAATACTAACGTGACTTTTGTAAAATTGGTCTTTTTTAACAAACGATCGCAATTAGAATGAATGAAACAACAAAACATAAAAGTGTGCAATTTAATATGATATATTAAATAGGGCTAATAATGTTTTGATATTTTGTTGTTCTTAATTATAAAAGTATGAAAAAAGACACAATCTTCATGGCATGAGTTCAATTACTATCACACATCTAGTTTTTTTTTTTATAAACAGATGGAGATTGAGATAGAAAGTAACACATCCAATCGACAGAATTTTATAAACGGTAAAATTTTGTCTTGAAACATTGTTGTAATTAATCAACAAATTAACAGCGAAAATAGTCCAACTCCAACATGTAAGTTTCAAACATTATCGTTATTCAGTTAAATTAAGAGCATTGTTACTGAACATTGTTACAATGAATAATGCTACAGGCATTGTTATACGGTATGGTCACATGATTTAAAATGGTGCGCCTAGATATTTTTCACACGCATATGACGTAGGCCTACCAAATACGAGGGAAATAGTACATAGCCATTTCATAACAATAAAATTTTAATAGGAAGGTACCTGTAAATAATGTTCGAACAATATTGTTTGCTATATATACAGTAGTTCTAACAATTAAAACATTATAACAACATTACAACAATTAAAAAAAAGTTTGTTCTGTTTGAAAAATGTTCATATAATAAAAATTGTAAAAAACTTATTCTATAAAGTAGTTTTTTTATCGTTTAAAAGCACACATTTATTTTTTAAATTAAAAAAACACCAATAAAGATAAATCTTTATTGTGATAAAAAGTAGTTTTTGGGAAGACCAAGAAAGTAGTCTATTGATAAATGTAAAGCTGGGAATCACTAGCTAATCCCTCCCATAATTTATTTTAATGTTGGTTTGACCAACTGGATACCTCTTTCATTATCTTAGAACTTAGGCTTAAGCGGCCGGTGTCATAACTAGAATCTACAATTTCCGGTGACAACCACGTCAAGGTACTATATACAATATTTGCAAGATGACAAGACGTTTCACCCATACTGTGATGTGGCATCCTCAGTGGTTTCTCTGAGTCTAGGACTCAGAGTCTCCACTGGGACACAGAGTCTCCACTGGGACTCAGAGTCTCCACTGGGACTCAGAGTCTCCACTGGGACTCAGAGTCTCCACTGGGACTCAGAGTCTCCACTGGGACTCAGAGAAACCACTGAGGATGCCACATCACAGTATGGGCGAAACGTCTGGTCATATTGCAAATATTTTAGATAGTACCTTGACGCGGTTGTCACCGGAAACTGTTGATTCTAGTTAACTCTTACATTAAATCAACTTAATTGAAATAAAAAAAATATTTATCGTGGCAGTAATTACAAATCAAATCAAATATGTTTCTCTTCCACTTTTACTTACCATTTCAATACAGATAACAATACAAAAAACTATTAACTTCGTGGAAAAAATCCCACATAGGTCACATAGGATCACTGCTTTAGGAGTCATAGAAAAGACTTATTAAAAATAAATAAGACTTGCAATTAGATAAAAAATAATAATAATAAGAATAATAATAATAATTAATTGTAGTCAACAACAATGAAAAGAAAAAATAGTAAACACGTCAATAATGGCAGCTATAGACGTTACAATAAAAACAATAACCATTACAGAGAAAAATATAGGGAGAAAATAAAAAATAAAATATATAATAAAATAAAAAGTTAATATGATTAAATAATGTTGTAGATAAATCAATTGATTGAAATTCGATATATCATGTTCAAAACAATACCATGTATAAGTCTTCAAACACGTTTCATTTATAATTGAGCCAGACTATAGAATTTTCCAGAGGTGTGACTAGATGGCCCTCGACCACTATTCTGGAAGGTTCTGGACGTATAGACAGCTACATGCTTGGTAGAATCTTCTGGCTTCACATGGAAGAAATTAACTTCTATTATCACTCCATATAAGAGCTCCTGGATTGGCCACGAAACCAGTAATGTACCGTACCCTCGCGAGGTGAGAGGCGCTGCGTTCACAGTAATTGCCACAACGATACGCTTCTGATAACTGACTAACTGTAACAATTAAGGAGCTGAATGAAATAGGGGCGTAACCCAGAAATTGACATTTTGAGAAAACAAGACTTAAAGTTTTCAATCTACTGTAGAATACTGATGTTATCTTTGAAAAATGTAAGAATAACTAGAAAATGTTATCCAGTGTTTTGTGATTATAAAACAATAATTATATTTAGAAATACATTTACAGTAAATTAATAATCAAATATTATTAAAATGCTTGTAGCCGCCCATATTCCATACAACAGGTAAATATTGCCTTTATTCCGTTTAACTACCAATGAATAGAAAAAAGGCGCTTATTGTAAGCCTCATTTGCTACATGATCTACAAGGTTTAATAAATAATATTAATACTAACTAACACATTAAGGATTGAATAAAAAACATTATTTAAAGGATTGTGACAAATTATTATAATTTATTTTAACAAATCAGAATTTTTACAATACATTTAAAATATATTAGAACAGAAAAGTTTAAACATAGAATGAATCGTGAAAGGTTTTCTCTTGTATTTATTAAAACTCAACATACAAAACATAAAAATTAGTGGAACCCTCCAATTAATTAGTTAAAAATAAATACAAATGCTATCTGAAAGTATCATGGCTATCAAAACTATAAGTTCAATTTAGTTTCTTACTAGATGTTTTGGTGGGAGCTAGTAAATATTCCATCGAAGTATGTCTTATGTGCATCTGTGAGGTATGTATACAGGTTCCGCACATCACTTTCTTTGCCAGGCTTCACACTGTTTAGGAGTACACTTGGAACTTCCAAGTCAACACCGTGCCTACTCTTTTTGCCAAATAAATATGGACTGTAACTTCCAGTTAAGCTTTCTGCGACAGACACTGTCCCACTAGCAGAATATTGGAGTCTTGCGTAGGATTGAATCTTAAACTTGTGATCTTTACTCACAGGTTTCTTGTTTTCAAAAAGATTCTGCAAAGATATACCCTAATCAAAAATTATTTTACCAGTGTCAATCACGTGAAATGGGGTCGGATTCACTCTGCTATCTCTAAAGATCTCAAAATACTCCTCAGCAGTATATATGTTTTCTTTTTTTTTAAGCTTTTGTCTGTATAGACCAAAATTCCTATCACACTGGTATAATATAATATAAGAATGTCCACGGACAGGAAAAATATGCAATACTTTGACATTCAATTTCATTGCCAACCATGAACAGAACCTAACCATAACCAGGTTTTTATTCTGTCCTCCTGCGGCATCGGAGAAAAAAACCAGTTCATCAATATTCTGAAGACTTCTTCTGTTGAAGAGATAGTCAGATAAAAACGAGCATACAGTATTTGGACCTTTCTTTGATTCAGTCTAAATAAAACAATAGAAGAAGCTGAATTCATCATTGTGACAATGGATGTTGAAGAGATACAGCCAAAGAAGTCTTTTATAAAATTGGGATGTTACATTCAATCTGGGAAGAGCAAAGTTTTGTGCATAGTCAAATTCAAGTACGAGACAACGTGAATGTGTTTGGACAACACAACTTAATATTTTTAAAATGTTTTCCTAATAATACACTTTCCTTTTTAGTTTTGTAACTTCGTCCAGAGTTTCTCCTATTTTTCCTCTCGATTTGTTTATTACCAACTTCACTTCGCTCATCAGATTCACTGTCGCTTAACTCATCAAAATATTCACTGTCGTCACTAGACATTGTACTAACTAAAATGTATTTAAAAAAATTAAAGTGTTATTATTTACTGTTTTAAAGTAGTAAGTATTCTAAACTGAAACGTGGTAACAATCATAGAATATTGATTTTAAACATAACCTCACAACACAAATAATTAAAGGAGCATTGTCAACAAACATACTTTTCCGCCTAAAAATCAGCTGGCATATGCTCAGAAAAAAAGTGTCACTCCAACAAGGAACAAGATATAGAAGTAAAACGTCCCAGGTGTACTAACCAAACTACGGAGAATCCGAAAAAACGACGAACGGAAGAAGGGCGGAACATAGGTTACGCCCTTAATTCATAGAGGTAATTATTTACCGTGTACTTACGAAGACTAAACACACAGTTCTAAGAAACTCTCCTCTTCTGAAAAAAAACTTTAAATTAAAACTATTTTTATGGAGCGTAATTATTCATTGAGATTTAAAAAAGGAAAAACCATATACTCACGTTATAAGTGTACTAGGCATTTTCTATACCGAAATAAGTACCGTTCATAATTCAGGGAGTTTCTACCATTTCTAACAAGTTGAGTTTTAGCCTCTGTCTCATAACAACCTTTTAATACTTTGGAAAAAATCTATGGTTGAAAAAGAACAGTCACTAATGATTTTGGCAATAAATATAACCATGCCAGCAGTGTATCATAACTATACTCTATAGATTTAAATCAAAACGAAACCTTTTGCAATCAAAAACAACAAAAAGATTTTAACTGTATAATTAGAAATTTCAGCTTTATCAAACAGCATAGTATCAACAAAAAAGAACAACTAGGATTAAGTCATTGTGACTCATCGACCTGACTACCAACTTTCTACTATATTAAATGTTGAACAACATAAATTATGGTTTTGACCTTGAAATCAGATGACTAACATAATGTAGTGGAATTTTTAGACGACCATAACGATGAGAAATGTATTCAAAGTAGTAATAATCTGAAATGAATAGCAATTTTCTCGGAAAATCGGGAATATTGTTTGAATTTTCCAAGAGTTTGTTTAGTTATTGTAATAAGTAAAAATATATGTTACAATTTAAAACATAATATTGAAGTCCAAGTATAAATATCCATGTACTTTACTATTTAACAAAATTGTAAGAAATATGTTTAATCATTAATAAATAAAAGAAATATATTTTTAATATTAAATAACTGAAAGAAATATTTTTAAAGTATTACAATTTTTTATTGGTCAATAGATATATATATATTTCTAATATTTTATTATATACATTCATAACATTATCAATGAACGTTTCATATAAAGGCATTGTTAATGATATTAGGCAATTATGTTCCACCACATCTAAAATATACTGAAATTAAATCATAGACTTTTATACCGGATTTTCTTTAAAACTTGTAGTATTCCAATTTAAAAATTTTTACAAACTACTTCATGAGAACTCTTCTCTTATTGTGATAAAAGCCCCTACTTACAAGTGTTCCATTTTTATAGACCCACAACAAAAGCTACACTTACCACATAAAGGACTCGGACCAATCCATTGGTACGTCGTATTTCTGTCTATTGAATGCTATTGTTAGTTTTAATGGATACGACTAATCTCCTATTCCTTTTATAATATAACAATAACAATGAATGGAACTATTAATAAGTTAATGGTTTAGGGTGTATATTTATAAAGCTATATAAATAAATAAAATTATTAGAAAACTTATTTTATTTTAAGGATATTTGTTGGAACATACAGAAAAAAGTTATTCGTTAAAAAAAGAATTTATTAGTGAGTGAAATGGACTGAAATGAAAGTTTATAATTTTATGAGTTATGATTTAGTTTCTTAAATTGCTTCACCTACATATCTTACAGGGAGTTGGTTGTATTTTGAGCAGTTTTATAATAGCCATCAGACAGCCTTTACTTCGTCATAGGTTAGTTCTTTACGCTTGCTTACCCTATCTCCATGATTCTATCTAAACCATCACAATAACATTAAATCTCTGCCTTCTGAAGTTCTTGTAGATAACAACGTTTTATAGTCTAGAAAATCATATGTCTACTTTATTGTGAGGAAAGGTAGTGCAATCATTTCGGAGTTTGTAAAAAGTTCTTTAAAAGTTTCACAATGACAATAAATTTAGCCAAGCTTTAGTATCATGTTTATCTTTTTGAATCAGCTGTTTGAAATTAATTATTAAATTAAATCAATGTCAATTTTACTCTTACGGAAAAAGGAAACTTCGAGGGGCTGCTTCTACCCTTTACGAATGGAAATCTGTTCTTAGTGGGTCTCTATGATACAAAAGCTAACTTTCCTCCAAATTTAAACAAAATACGTTATTGGAATATATATTAGGAAGATTATCGAAAGGAACATAATGAGTTTTATATGACTGAATATTTTTTCTTGGAATTTCACTCGCTGTTAGCATATGCCGAAGGAATGCTAAATATAAGTAAATGCTGAATATATTTACTTTATTTCAGGAGGGAAATATTGCCCGTCACCTCATTTGGGGATTTGAATAGCTTGGTTCCTTGAATCTGCAGTTCCAAGCATTATCCACTGAGTTACTAACTAACTAATTAACCGGAAACTAATTGTAATAGTGATTACGATAGTAATGGCAATCATAAATTGAAATGAGTTTTTACAGTACAGAATCTTACCTATAAATATTAAAGTTTTACAATTTTATAATTGTTGTATTAATGAACAGATTATCTTAAATTACAATATTACTGAATCATGACTTTCTTTCAGAATATATATTAGAGGCATAAGAAATATAATTTAGAAAACTTTCCTAATTGTGTAAAATGAATCCTTTAAAGAGGATGTAAATTACTAAGTGTAGTACTAGGGTGAAACTTATTAACGTATACATTTTTTAAGTAACTAAAAACAAATATGTTAATCATGGCGTGATTTTAGCATCCCAACATAGCTTTGTCATATTCCTAGAGCAAAACATCACTCAGATTTGATATTTTAGCAAATGAAATATGGGAATAACAAATAACTTGTATCTTCTTGAACTTAAAAAGATGTGGGCCCCGTATTTATTTGCAGAGCTACTTTTAATTATATTAAGATCCACCATCTATCTTAGGACGACAAAGCAACACACTCATTTATACAGTCATAAGACTGTCTCCAAATCAACATTCACTTATATCTCGACTATCAGGGTCTTTGGAATAAATTAAATTCATAAAAAAAGAAATACCTACTCCTTTCTTGTGTGTACTGGAGAGTTAAATATTGGTTTTATAGGACGAAACAAATAATAGCGCATTTTTATTTGATTTTTATACATTTCATAAAATGAACTGTCACACTGAGAGGTGGATTACAATATAGCGTATTTATGACAATCTGAATAAAAAGTTAATTTATTTCTAATAATAGTTGTCAAGATTATGAATGAACACTTGAAAATATAAAATAAAATTTACATATTTTACAGATAGTTAAATATAATGAAAGATAATTTAAGACATAAAACCTTCTAAAATACATTACATTTAAAATTGTTTCTTAAAAAATATGTCGTGAGAGTTTAACGTTAGATGAAATCAACGGAAGACTTACAAAAACAATCTGGTATAAACAAAGACAACGGCTCAACCAGAGTGCCACACAAAGTACCCCAATGGTCCATCTTTACTGAAACATGTTACCTCGCCTAGAAAGGGTACACTACTAGTAGAATATTCACGACTACTAGTAGAATATTCAAGACTACTAGTATGTTCATTTACTTAATATTTCACATTTAAAAACTATTTCTTTATAGTTACAAAGTAAATGCTACAAGTATTCATTTTTATATTTCTTAGAACAGCATTGCTATAAGTACCATTGATTTCCTATAAGAAATCCGAATATAAGGTATAGTAATGTTATTAGTGAAGTTTAAAAAATAATCTAAGAAAGAATATGTAATAATTTACTGTATAATTTTGTATTTCAAAGCTATAAACATAATTTAGATGCTTTTTGTGCTTTAAATGAGTAATTGAAAGCCTACATAAGTAGTGACGCTCTTTTATTACATATTACGTGAAGTGCAGTGGTTTTGGCACTTCAATTAGGGGGTCTAGACTTAATTAGAATGTAGTGGTAATACTTTCCCAATCCACTAATAAATATATTCTAGCTGTAGAAAAATTGTTTTATCTGAACATTTGTTTCATAGTTTTTAAATAAAGTAAACAATAAATTGTAAATCATACTAAACAATGACTTTTTAGATTTGCAGACCTCAGAATCTATTACACAGAATGCCTCTACGGGCCTGAGGATTTAGTTTTAATCAGGAAGATTGACATAGAACACAAAAAAGATAAACTAAGATCATAAAAAATATTAGGTCCATTGAATACAGGTTTTTAAACTTACGGACCTAGAAATTACATGGAAATAGAAAAACGCACTGGTAAAACATATTAAATAATATCCTGCCAATCTATTCATATTGTAATGTGATAAATATCTTTGAATGCATAAACAATTCCCACACACGCTCCCCCATAGCAATTCCCATAGCCTACCCACCCGGTCACGTACAGTAATATTGGATGGGCTCATCAAAAAAATAGTCCACTAGGTAAACAAAGAAACATGTAAAATGTTATGGAAATCGAAGTAGGGTCAGAAAAACAAAAAAAAACATAATTGAATGAATTGATGCAATTAAATAAGATTTAAAGTAATGGAAACTTACAATTCAAATAGGATTACATTCAAGATAAAGATTTTAAATTGGTAAGTTGGTCAAAGGATGACAGAAAAAAGAGATCGAATCAACTTGGACGAGCGAAAGAAAGACAGCTCATTTCGAAAATGAAACAAGTTTCGGTGCAAAGACAACTCATCTAAACACCATCGACTTACTTCACGTGGTCTGTTTGGGCCGACATGTTCTTAGTAATAATAAACTATATTTATTTTAAAAAAGAATACATTTTTAAAAATTATTCCACAATTTAAAAAAATGCACTTTCGTCGGTTAATGCATCATAAGTTTAAATGTTAAAAGAAACAAAACACATGTTTAAAACAATATAAATTAAAATATGATAAAATATAGATATAAAATTCAACCTAGAAGACACAAAGAAAATACCAAGTTTCTATCTACCATTACAATTCCATATACAAAAGGCGTTTCAGAAGAAAAATTATACTCAAATTTCAATATCCGTACTTCTTTTAGTTCAAATAATAACCTTCGTAGTCATTTAACAAAATTAAAACCTAAGAACAAAATTCAAGAATCTAAAAACATAATTTACAAAATTGATTGTGAATGTAATAAAACTTACATTGGCCAAATCTCTAGACCTATAAGTACAAGAGTCAGATAACACATATATAATTACAAAACACAAAGTGAAGAAAAACAAAATTAGCAGAACACATTCTAAATGAAAATTAAGACATCAAATATGACTCGTCCAGTATTATATATAAAGAATCATTATGGACCAAAAGGAATCACATTGAAAGTGCCTGTATGTATGTTATAAAAGATCAATGTATATCCCAACCATCTATACATTTTAGTAATATATTTTTATTTTCTAAAACTCTACTATAATAGTTGGCCAGCTGCTAAATTTATTTATTTATTCTTAAGACGCCGATCGTCAAGATATAGGCGAATATTGATTTCGAATGAGTGTGAAGAGTGTAGATGTACGAGTGTAGTCATTGTTACTATCCTCGTTCAACTTAGGTCAGGAAGGTCTATTTATTAGTAGCCCAATAGCCAGGGCAACTATGGGACCTACAGCTTTACGTAGAATCTGAACCACGTAGTGTTGGTCTAATTTTCAGCTAACTGACAAGTCTGACACTCAGTTCTCTTCCCTACACAACATCTGGACCTCAACTACCATCCAAAATGGACACGCCAGACTTCTTTAGTAGTGTCCACGTCGATGAAAACCATTGAGCGGACGCTACTATTCATAACAAAATATAATATTCATGAACTTTCTTTATTATCTGCATGAACTTGTATGTGATAAAACTATTAATTTTTCTAAGAAATTATTTTTTAAATTATCCTAGTAATCACAATAAGTGATTAGGGGAATTTTTTAAAAAGGGTATTTGTATTATTGATAAACAAAGTTATATTTAATTTCCTCTCACATTATCCATATTTATCCTACCTTAAAATCAATTTCATACAAAACTTGAAAAAAGCTATGACTAAAATAAAAAAAAAAATCATTATTAAAACACATTAATAAAGAACAGTCGAGCTTAATTTACCTTATTTTAGAAATCACTTGTTTGATCATCAGGAAATAAGTTCAGATTTCCGAGTTTTCCACTTTTATAGAGCCTCAACAAAAGCTTCACTTGCCATCAAAAGAATAGAGAGCTATCTGCTAATGGCTCTCTTCCCTTGAATTGAATACTATTGTTAGAGTTAATGGATACACTTAATCTGGTTTGGCTTTGTAGTACTGCCTAAAAACAATTGGAAATCCATAAATCTGAAAAAGAAAAATACTTAATAAACATTACGTAACCTTTTACCATTTCATAATGTCAAATAGAAAAAAACTAGGGAATATATTTTATTTTAGAATGTAATTTATATTGACTGAAGAGGCTGATTTTTTTTATTTGTTTCTATTTAGGTTATTTTGAATTTATTTTTATTTGTTTCTTTTTAGGTTGTTTGGAATTACAGCCAGCGAAATAAAGTGAAGTTGGTTAAAATGTAAGTAAAGTGAAATTAAAGAAAATAATTTTTAAATTTATTTACTTTCCTGGGATTTTATTACTAATATATTCTGTTACCTCTTTTGGTCATAGAAATCGCCCTCTTTATGATCACCAGTTTTATCGTATTATAATCTTTGCTCACACAATCATCTTAAAACTTAACTTCATAAAACTACATCCTTTCAACTCCATATTTATTGTAATGGTACTAGTATCATAGTACTACTATTTTATTTCTTCATCATTATTATTCATTATTCATTTCTAAGACGCCGATCGAATATGAGGGTTGAATGAGTGTGATGAGTGTAAATGAACAAGTGTAGTCATTGTTACTATCTGAGTTCAATTTAGCTCAGAAAGGGCTACTTATTAATAGCCCAATGGCCAGTAGAACTATGAGACCTAAAGTTTTACATGGAATCCGAAACACGTAGTGTTGGTCTGATTTTCAGCTAACTGACAAGTCTGACTCTCAGTTATCTTCCCCACACTACATCTGAGCCTACATGGATACCCTAGACTTCTCTGGGAGTGTCCACATCGATGGAAACCCTTGAGTGGACGTCGTGCCGGTATTAAGAGGACTGAGCATGGAACAATCTCCCAAACACTTTGTCCCCGAGTAGCTGGGTTACAGCACTTTGCCACAATTGCCGACAGAATATTATAGATTACCATATTCTTTAACGAACTTCCAGACAAAATGAAGGATGAGATTGATTCCAGATTTTTTTCTTGGAAGATAAAAAAATTGCTTCTACATGAGAGCTACCCTTGCAGTGTCGGGGAGTTTCTTTCCGGAAATATTGAAAAAGATTACGTAAGAAAAATATGTTAAGATTGCTTCATGTTTGTATTTGGTTGACCACTTTTTCATTTTGATTAATTTTTTATTATTCATTGGCGTACGCACATGTCTTGTTTGTTTTATAAGTTGTATGTGTATAAACTGCAGTGACACTATTATGCAGTCCTGAATTGTGAATATGCGAGTAGGAATCTTGAATCCTAACTGGGGGCTAATATATTATATTTTTGTGTTAAAAACTGCCTTACGTCTAATGTAGTTATACTATAATAGGGGATACCCATGCCAACCACGACTCTCGCTACGCTCAATACACCTCAGTCTTCGGCCTCGGCATGTCACTTTTGACTAAGAATAATATTAGATGAACTGTATAACGTAAAATCACAATATTAAATTTATTTACAGTATTTCACTTATATTACTTGCGTTGCTATTCATTTATTAGTATATTACTTATTAACGGTATTACTTTGCCTATTTTAAACATGTTCATTTAGTTTGTTTTCATTTAACAGTTGAAGATTCAACTTTAAAGCATCAATAGTATAATGTCAAACATACAAAATAAACATGTTTATTTATTTACAAAACAGCTGTTATTAATTTACTAAAATCAAACCAATGTTATTTTTATGGAAAAAAGGAAATTTTGAGGGGCTGTTTGTACCCCTTAGGAATGGAATTTCGAACAATCCTTGCTTAGTGCGCCTCTAGGGCATAAACATATGTACTAAATTTTATGTCTATATCTTTTGTGATTTTTGCTGGGCGATGTTAAATCAGTCAGTGAGTGAGTCAAAACTTGTCTTTTTTATATATTTAGATGTTACTGGAGAACTTCACACTCTAAAAACACTTCACACCCACAAACGTCACACTCTATCATCCACAATAGAGCTAATTTTGTTTGTGTGGAAGATTATTTTTAAGCTTTGAATTAATTTTGGAGACTGAAATATGTCAACATTTCTAATATTCTCAATATTTTACTAAACGTTGTGCTGAACAATCGTTTCATATTGCTAAACGAACTAATGTAAACATTGTTCATCTGCCCTAAGCGTACAACTAACATTTATCAGATGCGTAATGTATATGCCATAACTCCTTTCAAATGTAGGGCCACTGTAAAAATCGACTGTAAAATATATAAACCAATAACTTCTTATACATATCCCTGGAATGTTTTCACTACTCTTTTTTGTTGATAATTTCATTTTTGTAACATCACTCTCGAATGAGTTAGCTCATTTGGGGATTCAAACCTTGGGCCCCAGAGCAACCGAGCAACAAAGCCAATCAATTATTTTCTTATAATCATTATTTTGAATTAAACTGTGACAGTTGAAAGAAATCCAAGTAAGGTTTCTTTATTAAAATTTAACCTGTTAAAATTTCTTTATGGACTATTTTTTTTTTTGCAGAAAAAAGACTTTGCAAAATGTATATTTCATGATGTCTCAATTTCATATACCCTTCCAATTTATATATAAAACATTTACAATAGAACTAATATCAGTTTAACAATGAATCAGTAAAAATATCATTTAAGCTAACTAATCAATGTGTAGAAAATACCTGATTTGGTGTTTCTGTTATTTAAAAAATGATCCCTAAGAGCCAAGTAAAATATCAATCCATAATGATTATGAAACAGATGTTTGATTATCATTATGGATAATATTAGAAGGCGACACAACGGTGTTGGAATTTTAATGAATAGGTAGCAATGCAAGTAGTGTGAGTGAAATACTGTAAATAAATGTAATATTGTGATTTTACGTTATACAGTTAATATACTATTATGTTGATAACAACAACAAGTTGTTGCTAAATACTCTCCAACTTATTGGATAATATTCTATGATCCAAGTACAGTTTATTTTTTACATATGCTAATGAAATATATATAAAAAAATTTCAAATGATTTACAAGAAAATATTCAATTTTAAAATAGATGAAAATGTGTTCTTGGATATATTCCAATCATACTTTAACCATCTTTAGTTTATCTTTAGAAGAAAATCTTTAATTTATTATTCTGAATTGATATCAACTGTGCAGAGAAGTTATTGGAAACAAATTTTATGACAGTAAGTGACAAACTTTTTTTATAGCTGAAAAAAGGGTAAATTGTAGATAATAAAGTCTACAAATACTCATTTATATTTGATTTGGTTATGGAAATTGAATTTACTGCAGTTTGAAACGTTTATTGAAGGCCTAAAAAATAAAATATTTTATTTTTCTAATAAAATAAATCATTCTAATAAAATAATTAATAATAATATTTATTTTCATTATTAACAAAACATACAACGGTACAAAAATAAACTAGAAAATCAGGCTAATAACTTTCACAGTTGTATGATTAGCATGACATTTAAATTAATTACAATTAGAAAACTAAATATAATTACTAATAAATAAAAATGATATAAAAATGATAAAAATGATAGCTTTTGCATCAAAATTATTACCCGATTAATACTGTATGCGACGTTTTCCATGGAATGTCACTATAACACCATAGCTAACCATAAAAAGAATGGATGGAAAATGGATTCGAATTAAAAAAAATAAGGAAAAACAATAATAACGTACTTAGAAAGCTAATGGAAGAGTGCAGTTAACACTCAAAGGAAACCTAATGCCAAAAATACTTTAGATTTCTCGTTTTGAGGCTCATCTCCGATAGAACGCAACTCTGATTTGTGTATACAGTAAGAACAATTATCTACTTTGCAATTTTACTTGTCTACGACCGCTTTATTTGATCTCATCAGTACCTTAAATAGACATATTTATAACAAAACATTTGTTAAGTAATATGAAGAGGAAATGGTTCAATACTATAAAACTAAAACTAAGTATAGTTCCTATTACTAACTCAGTCAGACTATAGTGTAGGCAAGTAACCAGGCATTGATAACAATTCAATCTCAGCAACCTGATCTTGTTCATGGCAGGAGGGACTGTGAATGGAGTCTGGGATATGTGAAGTCTGGAGATTGATAACATTGACGATTCCGTGAACGGTGTACGGGTGAACATGTGTGAGTGGGTGGTTCGTAAACCATGTATGTGGGTGGTTGGAAGGGTCGTAAACCATGCGCCTGTATGTAAGTGTGAGGGTCGTAACCGTGTATGTGCGTGTTCGTGGGAGGGTCGTAAACAGTGTATTTGTTTAAAGTAGGGAGGTCCGTAACAGTGTATATGTGTGTAGATGAGAGGGTCGTAAAGAGTTTTTATGTGTGTAGGTGAGAGGGTCGTAAACAGTGTGTTTGTATGAAGTAGGGAGAGCAGTAAACAGTGTAAATACATGTAGTTGAGCAGAAGGCCATAACTGATGTACGTGTGTGGATGACAACTCGTTTATTACACTATGTGGCTGAATCAATTCTTACTTATTTGTCCTCTCGTGAGTATGGGGGATCGCAACTCTGTAGGAAACGGGTTTTAGGGCTATGGGAGTACTAGACAGAACATGTCCTCTGACCAAACACAAGGTTGGGTGGATGAAAAATCCATGGATTTATCATGGCCATGAACATTCAAATATATATCTTTGACAGTGTTTTCGTAAATCGATGCTACTTCAAAGCCTACTTCTATAAAAGGTCAAAGTAAAGTAATTCAGACTATGAAATTGCCCCGAAGAGTGGAAGAGCAACTTTTAGATTTGAGAGTGAACAGGTTTTATAATTGTAGAGTTACTCTGCTGTAGAGTTGATTATAGAGTTAGTCGTAAGCTCCATGACTACTTTGACCGCATTCTGAAACTTGGAAGTAGCTAGGCACAAACGCGCATTAAGGTGCTCGTAGATGAGGCAAGTACTGGCAACTAGTAGTCCAAGCCAGTAGTGACCAGCAGTATCATGAAGAAAGTACCCCACAGACAGGGTAAGTAAGGGGAAAGTTACTGGCCGTTAGTTCTGATTTAGGTTACTGGATGCCAGTACTTACCTCGTCTATAAGCATCATTAGTTAGGGAGCTACTACAAATGTAGGACACCTGAAGAATGTAGTCCTATCATCAAGTGAGCTGTGCATTGATGTGAAGCAATATCGGAATGGTCAACCCACTTGAATCACCATCGGTCAGCTCACGATATAACGTTCTTTTAGTGATCGAGAATCTCTTAATACGTATCTGCTAGAATCACTTGGGGCTTCTATTCAAGGTTTTAAAATACCTAGTACTTATTATTTAGTGGGAGGGTATCTTATTTATAAAAACAATTGGGTCATTTAATTCACTCACTTTCTGACCTTATTACTTGACAGATTTTGATGAATTATTTTTATTCTAAAGATAATTTTCTAAGTTATAATGGAGCTAGATGTTCGATATTCCCGTAGATTTTTGTCCTACACCGCGTCAAAGCTGCAATCTTATTCTTATAGAGATTAACTTTAATTGACTAGATGGCGACATAAACAAATGTTAAATGGTCCAAATAAGTTGTTAGGTCAAACATAGAGAGCAGAACAGTAAAATATAAAGTTAATTATAAAAGAGCAAATACATGTCTGTTTGTGTGTATGTTATCATCAGCCATACATGTGTGATAAGTGAAAATCAAGTAAGCTACTGTAAATTAATTTAATAAATAATATGATTTTACTTAATATAGTTTAGTTATTAATATATGTAGTTCAAAAGTTACATGTCAAGACGGAATTGGCACGTGAAGCGTGCAGGGGTTTCCCCTAGAATATAATTAAAAAGGATAACAAATTAAAATACTCTTAAAAACACAAAAATCGTGCATGAGCAAAATCATCAACTTTATCCGAATCCACCGTGATAGAACAAAATCATAGTGTTCTTTTAGCCACGTCTCCCCTGCAAGATGTGACGGCGCTGGATAGGCAATCTGACTACAGGACTCCTCTCCCCGTGTATGTCAATTGCCTACACAGCGCCTAGTATTTATTTATTTATTCTTCCAACGGACATAGCATTAACATATTGTGATTGTAGTCTCAGTTGAGTATTTTTGAATAAAGGTTCAAATGTGTAGTGTTGAATGTTGAAATATGATAACACTATCTTAATAATGGAAAAATAATCACAAATACAGTAAACAATAGAAATAATCAGTCAGATAGCTATAAATGTAAGCAGAAAATATCGTTGTCAAAAAGGTGCACTGAGCACACAACGGTAATGTAAAGTCAATAACAACTTTACAGCTCTCGTTATTGGTTTTCGGCTCCGATGAAGTGGCAACACTGTTTTGTGAAACTTGGCAAAAAATACGCCATTAATAGCGTAGTTTTCTAGGTTTTATGATATTAATGGCGTTATAATCAATAAAATTTACTATTAACAGATTTATAAAATGTTTTAACATCTAAAATGTATTTAATAAATTCTTGTGCACTTGGGATTTCTACTGATTCCCAATTATGTAACTTAAGAAATACTATTGTATAATTATACCTATATACTTGCTATTTATATAATCCAACTCATTTTATTTACAGGATATAAATAATAAAATATACCTGTTGGACAATTTGATAATCTTATTGATGGGCATTCAGCCAGCGTATGAATATGAAAGCTAATAGATAAATGCAAGATAAACAAATGAATGATCTATAGCAACATAACACGATTCAGCATCGTGCCACTTGAATTTTGAATACACCAATATCGGAGATTGGTTCACTAAACAAGGAAATAGTCAATTCAGTTCGGAAATGGAATATTCCTCAAACAAGCAGACTGAAATTCAAAGCAAATATTTAGTCTAGTTCGGTATCAGGTAGGAAAACCGACCTTTCTCCTTTGGAATATTCTTTATTGAATTGAAGTTCGTTTATGAATATGAATTCTTTTATATAGCTCAGTTTAATTTATTTTGTAAATGTATTACGAAGTCCTGTCTTGTTTGTTTGTACAAAATAAAGAGTACAATGATTGGTTAACGTACAATATTAATAATGTTGTTGTTTATAATATTGTCATAAATATAGACTATCAACTCGGATCAATATATATTTCCTAAGTTTTGAATGTACAGAATATACACGTTTAAAATATGTATTAAGAATGTCAACTTTAAATTTTTTGTATTTAAATATTCCATTTATACATAGATTTTAGTTATTATATTTTGAAGATTGTAAGCAACTACACATAAGCATTACAATTGATATGTTATAGTATGTATTATATTAGCATTACAAACAATTTAGCTACCATATCTAGAATCTACAGTTTCCGGTGACAACCGAGAAACCACTGAGGATGCCACATCACAGTATGGGTGAAACGTCTGGTCATCTTGTAAATATTGTAGATAGTACCTTGACGTGGTTGTCACCGGAAACTGTAGATTCTAGTTATGACACCGGCCGCTTAAGCCTAAGTTCTAAGATTAAGCTACCATATAATTAAAACATAAAATTTTTGTAAAATATATTTCAATTTATAGTAACTAATATAACTTAGGAAACAGAACTACTTTAATAATTTGGAACAATCATGAAAAAGTTATAAGATCAATAACACTCCAAAACCTTTGTTAGGTCTGTATAAAGTTAACGTTATAATAATAGGTTACTTTTTATATTAAATAAGAACAATTTGCAATGAAAATAATATCGTTTGAACTGATTTAGTAAATTTTCAACAAAAGTGGTATATAACCTGGGTACACTTTTTTATTTTTTGCAGCATGATAATTTTATAGACATTAATAAGATATAAGCTAATTTATTAAAATAAACATATAAGAGAGGTGTGTTTCCATTTGTTAAACGCTAGTTTTATTTATTTATTAGAGTACATGCTAGACTTTAAATAAGTCCTTTATAAAGTAACGACAAGTTATAAAGGAGGAAGAGGAGATGGAAGTGTTTTTAAGGTGTGTAGGTGCAGCAAATGATTCAGAGAGGAAACTGAAAGAAGTAAAAATATCCTAAGAAGGAGGTGAATAAATACTAACTGCGAGGAAGGGAAGGATGACCAAAATACATTTATATAAATATATAATTTAAAAAGCTTTACTCGGCAGCTTAATGACCAGGGACTTGGAGACAAAATTTAGAGGCTAACTAGTTGCGAAAAGAAAAGAAAATAAATAAAAAAGTACTTGTCTAATTTCTGAATCACACCAAATCCTGCTGGCGAAACAGAGTGGCTCCTAGTTGGAATTAGACAATACCGCTCTTTTAAAACTGTACAAAGGAACGGTGTGAGGAAAAGGCGACAAAGAAGAAAAAGTTTCAAATATTTAATTAAGTTTATTTAAAAAAACTCTTCTTTGAAATAAACGCCTCCCTCCCCACATACTGACCTCAACTTTCTTGAGTCTTCCACACAAGGTCCGGATAGCCAGTAGCAAGAAAGGGCCGGGAGGTGACAAAAAAGAGAAGACGTAATCTGACGTTTGAAGAAGAGTGCGCAGTGTGAGGGGGGATAAAGTGTAGTTATAAGTCATAAAAATTGCATACTAAGTAATAAGCAAATAAAACACTAATGAAAGTAGTGATAAATATTATTTCAGTTTGAAGGCAGGTCACTAAAAATTTCAACCATCGCATAAGTATTTCAAATAAAATATATATTTAAAATACAATAATATCGCAAATCAAATTATAATATAACTTCAATATAAATTGGTAATGACAACAAACCACCAGCTGATTCCTCACTCCTATCCCAGATCCTTTCTCCCATCTACCATCCGACAGTATCACGCTCTTACTTTCCTGCACGCTGTATTAAAAACTGGTTCACCTAGGTACATATTTGATCGTTTTAAGTTTCTTTCCCAGATCAATTCTCATTCCACTCGATATGGATCTTCTAAGCTGTCTATTCCCCATCATAACTCAATGTTTCTCAATAAATCATTTACGGTTTCAGTCTGTCGTTCATGGAATTCCCTTCCTGACAGCTTGAGAAATATGGATGATAGCGTTCGTTTTAGGGCTGACTTGAAGGACCTGTTTTTGCGGACCTCGCGGGGGTGATGGGGGTGTGGGGGCACTGTTTTCAAGGCGGATTACCTGAGCCTTGTATGAGGTATGTGAGAGTTGTATGTGAGAATGAAATTTATTATTTTAATTTGTAAGTATGTTAGATTATTGTAACTATTAAATTGTATTAGTTCCATGTTTATAATTTTTCAGTTTTTTATAGCCTTTGATTAGTAGTTTACGCGTTGTAAATTAAGTTTTGTTTGATTTTAGTTTTAGTTTGAAATTATATTTTATGTTGTTTGTATAGTTTTACACAAGGTTGAGTGGAAGAGAGGACTTCATAGTCCTAACTCCGCCTTTAAATAAAGACATTTATTCATTCATTCATTCATTCATACCATGTTCTAGCTGTACTAGATTCCAGTTCCCTCCACGTTCCTTGTCCGCCAATGGTTACTCAGCACGATGACGTAATAGGCGGGGCTTCCCACTGCGTAACCATGACGACGAAATGTTAATGTGACTCAGTAGTTGTAGAAGACTAATGTTCTGTCTCACTTCAACGACTAGCTTTATCTCTATCACACAGGTTCTTTTTATTTAGGTTGTGATCAAAACGGCCGAACCATAATTGTCTTATTCACATGGTGACTCTACAACGCTGAAAACTACGCCTCTTTGACATCCTTATCTGTAAACTCTATGATATATATAGTTGTCCTTGG
Source organism: Stictocephala bisonia (assembly GCA_035578905.1). Lineage (NCBI taxonomy): Eukaryota > Metazoa > Arthropoda > Insecta > Hemiptera > Membracidae > Stictocephala > Stictocephala bisonia. The sequence goes on from JAQJVL010000444.1 coordinate 328,511, forward strand.
CAATATACATGTAATTTTTGTATGACTTGAGTTTTTTTTAACAACTGTGTGTTGAAAATCGCTCCAAATAACTACGTTATTTATAACTAGTATTTACTAAATTGATTTAGTGCTGGTCTCATACATATAATGACATGCTCAATAACACTGAATACACTGCGCCACTTTGACAACCTTATCTGCTAAACCTCTTCGTCAAGTTTGTATCTGAAGCAATAAAGCCGTGTCTCATTCACACAAAGACATACGCAACAATGCTTACAACTCTCATCAACAACAAGTAGTTAATGAAGAGTAATTTGAACCTTTATTAATTATTTTCCTTTTCTATTCTAAATATAGCGTACATTACACTTTGTTATTGCCTTACAGTTTTTTATTATGCTTTTTGAGATAGATCACTAAGATGAATGATGATAAAAATCCATTTACAAGTATTGCATGAAAATAAATATTACTTTGACCAACTAAAATGGGAGTCGATAACTTTGACTGGTTAAGGGACCTTATACATACGGTACTTTGTTGGCTTATTAAATGGTAGTTACCAATGGCTTTAAGGAACCTCCCTGGAAATTAACCAATGTAACAAATTACAACTGCAAATTCTCTTCTAAAACTATTAAGATAATTTGTAGTAATTTATATTTTAACAAAGTTTGAGCCACTATGATTTTTAAATTAGGAATGTAAAATTCATGAAGGTTTTATTCAATATTTAACATTGTCATTAATTTTGCTAATTTATTTTTGCCTACTTATACTGTCAACTACTAATGGTTATTCTCAGGACATTTGTATTCTGCACAGTGTAAAACTAACTTTTTTTAGGTTAGAAAGAGTCATGAGTTGGTATAATCTTGACCAATTAAAAGCCAAGAATCAACTTTGAAATCCGTTTACGGCTGTGAATTAAATGTAAAAAGTAACTTCCATATTTGGGGTTTATTAGTTTACCGCTAATTACCAGTAAATCCTAGTGGAAATTATATTTATCCTTGTGGAAATAAAGGCATTATCCTTATTACAAAATAAAGTTTAATATTGAGAGATCCATTGAATTCTTTTAAGTCTGCCCAGTAAAACCTTCACAACGTCTATAAACAGCTTCGATAACAAAGTTGTAATTTTGTTTGTAAGTTCTTCGAGAAAGTTTAACTCCTTTGTGCTATTGGGAAGTAATATTTTGTATTGGTTTTGACAGACGTGTAGTACATTTATTAATCAATAAACGTCTTTATACATTATATAACTTTAATTATGTGATATTGCGTCAAGTCTCTGAAGATGACACAAAAGTAATTATGTATGAATTTGCCACACGAATAATTTTACCCAGTGCCAATTAAATCAATTCCATTCGGTACCAAAGGAAATCATTGCCATCTTTGGTACTTTTTCTGTTCGTATTTTTAAACCTTTTTAAATAATAACCCTTTTGACTAATGGTGTATTAATACCACTGTACATGTAGAGACGGGTGGGTCAATACTACCATACTTGAATAGACAGGTGGGTCAATACTACCGTACTTGTATAGACAGGTGGGCCAATACTACCGTACGTGTATTGGTGGGTTGATGGTTCAATGCCATAGTGCGTTTATAGGTGAATGGGTGAGTCAATACCATTATACATCTTTGGGTATTTTGGTTGGTCAATACGACCGTAGATGTATGAGTAGATTGGTCAATATCAATGTACATTTACGGGTGGCCGGCGGGGTCAATGCATATATGGGTAAAAATATTACATATATATGTATAATAAATAGAAAAACAATTTTATTAATAAAATAACATGATAAGAGATCAGATATGTTAGGTGTACCGTCAGAGTGATCAGTCACATGATCTGTGGTCTGCATCATGTGGCTTGATGGAATACCCACAGGTGCCATATTGGTGATATGTTTGTCAGTCATTGAAAAGACAGATGTGGACTGTCACATGACCTCTGGTCCCTATCGTTCATGTAATGGTTTGATGGAATACCCACAGGTGCCATATTGGTGATGTGCTTGTCAGTCATTGATAAAGACAGATGTGGACTGTCACATGACCTGTGGTCCCTATCGTTCATGTAATGGTTTGATGGAATACCCACAGGTGCCATATTGGTGATGTGCTTGTCAGTCATTGATAAAGACAGATGTGGACTGTCACATGACCTGTGGTCCCTATCGTTCATGTAATGGGTTGGCGGAATACCCACAGGTGCCATATTGGTGATATGCTTGTCAGTCATTGAAAAGACAGATGTGGACTGTCACATGACCTCTGGTCCCTATCGTTCATGTAATGGTTTGATGGAATACCCACAGGTGCCATATTGGTGATGTGCTTGTCAGTCATTGATAAAGACAGATGTGGACTGTCACATGACCTCTGGTCCCTATCGTTCATGTAATGGTTTGATGGAATACCCACAGGTGCCATATTGGTGATGTGCTTGTCAGTCATTGATAAAGACAGATGTGGACTGTCACATGACCTGTGGTCCCTATCGTTCATGTAATGGGTTGGCGGAATACCCACAGGTGCCATATTGGTGATATGCTTGTCAGTCATTGAAAAGACAGATGTGGACTGTCACATGACCTCTGGTCCCTATCGTTCATGTAATGGTTTGATGGAATACCCACAGGTGCCATATTGGTGATGTGCTTGTCAGTCATTGATAAAGACAGATGTGGACTGTCACATGACCTGTGGTCCCTATCGTTCATGTAATGGTTTGATGGAATACTCACAGGTGCCATATTGGTGATGTGCTTGTCAGTCATTGATAAAGACAGATGTGGACTGTCACATGACCTGTGGTCCCTATCGTTCATGTAATGGTTTGATGGAATAACCACAGGTACCATATTGGTGATGTGCTTGTCAGTCATTGATAAAGACAGATGTGGACTGTCACATGATCTGTGGTCCCTATCGTTCATGTAATGGTTTGATGGAATAACCACAGGTACCATATTGGTGATGTGCTTGTCAGTCATTGATAAAGACAGATGTGGACTGTCACATGACCTGTGGTCCCTATCGTTCATGTAATGGTTTGATGGAATAACCACAGGTACCATATTGGTGATGTGCTTGTCAGTCATTGATAAAGACAGATGTGGACTGTCACATGACCTGTGGTCCCTATCGTTCATGTAATGGGTTGGCGGAATACCCACAATTTTGATTTATCAAAACAAAATGAAAATCACATGACCATTGGTCTCCATCACTCATACTGGTTGATTACAGACCCACTGGTGTTTTATTCGTGAGTTGGTGGTGGGTGTTGATGAGAACAGACGTTGACTTTACAATGACCTGTGGTTTCCATCGCTCATGTAATAGGTTGATAGAAAACCAATATTATCTGTCATATTAGTGATGTGTGGTCAGTGCTAACAATTAATGATGCTGATGATTATAAAAATACTTTAAGCAATTTAATTACAACTTAGTATTTTACATGTGGTCTAAATTTTCTTCTTAACATTTTGTTACAAATTAGTTTCTGTTTGTATTAGAAGTAAAAAAAACTCAAGATAGCATTGCTGTGACATAATTTGTATTTTGAGAATAAATGAAGGATGAAAAGGTTGTTTGAATTTGATGCTGTGGGGATACAGAAATCCATAAAATGAAAGACAATATGTAATACTTCACTATTGTGTAATATACTAAGTCTATAGATTAATGGTGGGAGGAAAAGACACTTTACAAGATTTGAGTCAAAGCCCTGCAGCTCGCAAGCCCATGACTCAAACCCAATTAAATTTATCCACCAAAACATCCAGGGCCTAACATCAAAAACTCATCAAATTGAAATCTTGGCTGATCTGTACAACCCTGATATAATTTGTTTGCCCGAGCAATTCTTGACCATGGACGAATTTCAAGCTTTAACATTTACAGGTTTCACTGAGGCTACAGGGTTTTGTAGTAGCAGAATGCGAAGAGGTGGGACCTGCATACTAGTAAGTGATAACATCAAATTCTGTGTGGTCGATGTTAGCCCATTTTGTATAGAGGGATGCTGTGAATCATCTGCTGTCAAACTGGAAACACAGGACCTCACATACTTGATTCTGACTATGTACAGACCCCCAAATAACACTTCTCAATTACATTTATTCTTGCAAGCTTTGCAAAAATGTTTTGAGTGTTATCTGAAGCAAAACGTTCTGGTCATTGTAGCAGGTGATTTTAATATCGACTTCTCCATTAAGAAACCCTCTTCTAGTCTCCTCTATGGTCTTTTGTCGTCTTTTGGATTGAGAGACACAACATTTACATTTACACGAGAGTATAATGGTTCCTATTCACTGATACATAATATCTTCACAAATATCTTACCTAACCAGTTTGCATCCTCAGTACTAATTACAGGAATATTGGACCATCATGCACAAGTTTGCAATTTTTATAGTAAAGTTCCGATCATAAACAAACCGGTATTTAAACTGAGCCGTTCCTTTACTCATGACAATATTAATCTGTTCAGCAACGTTTTTCAAAGAGAGACTTGGGAGGGTGTATAGTCTCAACTCTATTGATGACAAATTTGAATTATTTATTTCTACTTTAGCTTATTATTTTGATTTAATTTATTCAGAACAAAGACTAAAATTAAAAGAAAAAGACATCTAAAAAGGCAGTATTAAATTAAGATCTTTTTAGTATGCGTGAGAGAGTGATCCTCAAGTACCAGTTAACAAAACATCTTCATTCAACTAACCCCTTAATAAAAGTTATTTGGCACTGAAAAACAACAGTCGTGACGTTCTGAAAGCTGTTTGGAATGTTGTAAACGAGAATAGGCCTGGTAAGTCTACCAAACGGTTTACTAAAATTCTTATTGAAAATGAGAGGAATGAAGTTCTCGAGAATCCACAAAAAGTCGCCAATTTCTTTAACACCTGTTTTACAGGGTCACGCCTACAGAATTGCCAACCTCCCCCTGATTGCTTGTCTGCCTCGTTGAAACAAATACCATCAACTTTGCTCTGTTCCCCACTGACGAACGAGAGGTAATGTCCGTAATAACATCACTAAAAACCAGCAACTCATCAAGCAAAGACCAAATGTCATCTAAATTAATCAAATTTCTCTTGTACCACCACTTACTCATCTTATTCGGATCTGGTAAATTCCCTTCATTCTTAAAATTGGGCATGGTAAATCCTATACAAAAAATCAAAATTTCTAAAAAAACTAGAGGATTTTAGGCCCATCACTAATTTTGTCAACAAAAAGTTTTTCAAAAAATGTTTTTCAACCAAATATCATCTTTCCTGTATTTAAACAGCATTATTTCTTCCAAACAATACACATTCAAAAAGATATATCCACTCTCAATGCAATGTTTGACTTTATAAGATATGTCTCCACCTCCCTGAATGGGCATATTTCTTGACCTAAGAAATTCTTTCGACGTTGTCAATTATACACTACTGTTGAATAAGTTGGAATATCTTGGGTCTGGGGAAAAACCTTTGACTGGATATCTTCTTATCTGCTGAACAGAAAGCAAATTGTTGACGTACCCTAAATTGACTGTTCTGGCTGTCTTCGAGTCTTTGAATCGAATATGTCCTTTGTTCAAACAAGGGTGCCTCAGGGGTTCATTTTGTGCCCTATACTGTTTCTCCTATTTATCAACGATACTAAAAGTACTGTTTCGTTCACAAACCTGCGTCTATTTGCTGATGATACCTCCATCACTGTAGAAAATACATCTTTAGATCAGCTAGAGGTCGACGCCTTCACAAAAGGAAATTCTCTCGTTCAGTGGTTCAAAAAGGTCGACAACTTTTTGTTTGTAAATGAAGACAAGTAAAAGAAAATTAATTTTTCCAAATCAGGTTCTGTTACTCAAAACATCAACCATTTACTCTTAGGAGACACTTTCATTGAATCCAGTGCTAGTGCTAATTTTCTGGGAATAGTTTTCGACGCTTAACTTAAATTCCAGGAGCGTATTATTAAAGTATCAACATAATTAAATAGCTGTCTATTCCTCCTTCGCAGACTATCTTTTTATTAAAATAGTAGAATGCTGCTGCTTGCTTATCATGGTTGTTTCATACCTCACCTGTCCTACGTTATTCCAATTTGGAGTTATGAAAGCAATCACACAAAGAAATTGTTTGTAATTCAGAATAAAGCAATAAGAATCAATCTGGAGATGGGCATATTTCGAGCAAACGATCTCTTAACTTTTGCTAGTATATATGAATCATTAGTATTTCTGAAAAAAAAAAAATACAAATTTTTTTCCTTTGCCCTCACCAACCAACCACATGCTTAGGAGTACACAGTTATGCCTATTAGCCATTCCTGGCCATTCATATTCTCAATCTGATAAACAGGTTTAATATTCATGCATCAAATTATTTAACAAACTGCCAACAGGATTAAAGGGAGAACCTAATTTACCTAAATTTAAAAAGAATCTCAAGGCACTTCTCATTGAAAAAAAATATTACATTCTAGTGGAATATTTTAATGACAACAAGTAGTTTGGTTACTAGTATAATGGATCACTAGTTTTTAATTATTAAATGGATTTATAAGCTCATTTATTTCAATTTAATGTAATGACGTTTGTTATGCAATTATATTATCAACAAAAATAAAGATATTTGATTTGATTATAAATAGCCTGTAGGACGAGTACCAGGATTATACAAAAAACGAAACCAATAAGCCTATAACTGTTTCTATGGAATCGATGGGAAAAGGAAACACTAGTGATAACATTGTCGGCTATCGACAACGTTATCACTGACATTCAGGGCACTACTGTTTCGGTTCTCGAGACCGCTCTCTCTGATCACTTTGCGCAAGTGGCGATGGTCAGGGGGCGCATGCCGGACACTGAACCCTCTAATTGTCTAAGTAAACGAGACACTTGCCCTGTAAATTTAAGAAACCTGAATTCTGCTCTGCAGAAAGAGAACTGGTATTTTTTTAGAAGATTACAATGGGCCTTGTACAAGTCTCAGCGCTTTTGCGGAGAGGTTAATATTCTATCTTGATATTTATTGTCCATTTAAAAGAATAAAAAAACAGCATAAGAATAAAAAAACAACCTGGATAACTAAAGGAATTCTTGTGTCGAGGAAGAAACTAAAGTTTTATTATTCTATCTTCAGAAACACAAACAAAGAACGTTTTAAATTATTTTTCAAAAATTACAAACGTATATATAAGAAGGTCATTAGAGCTGCGAAAGCCTATGACGTAGAGAGTGATCTAAGACGGTCGGATAACCTTTCAAAGACTGCTTGGAGCATCATAAACTCCACTAGATCACAAGGATGCAATGCATCTAAGCAAATTCAATTAAAAATCAATGACAACATTGTGAATGACCCACTAGCTGTGGCTAGAGAGTTCAACCTTTTTTTCTCTTTAGTTGGTAATTCCAACGTAGACTCGCATCCCCGAAGTGTTGAAACTAATTTTCATGGTGGTACCGGCGGCTACACCACACAGGGACCGCCTGGTGGTGTTGGTGCTCGGGATTCTGGGGGTAGGGAGCCTTTCTATAATTGTGGGTTCCCAGGGAGTCCGGCGTCGTCCATGGCTTTGTCACCTGTCACACCGGAGGAGGTGGTTCGCGTGGTGCGTGATCTTAGACTCACTAGGTCGTGTGATGAAAGTGGTTTGTCTGTTTGGCTATTAAAAACATTTATCAGTCAAGTGGGTGGACCGCTTAGCAAACTGGTAAATATGTCGTTTGATCAGGGTTTATACCCAGCCGAATTAAAGAAATCTAAAATTACTCCGATTTTCAAAAAGAACGACCCACTCCTGGTTGAAAATTATCGTCCGATTTCTATCTTGCCTACACTCAGTAAAATTTACGAGAAGCTTTTCCTCAGCAGACTTATGACTTTTTTCAATTCTTTTAACTTGTTATGCTCTCAGCAATTCGGGTTTCGGAAAAATAAGTCCACCATCGACGCAGTGACCTCACTGGTGGAGTCGGTTGTCGAGGGCTTAGAGGGTGGAGAGCGGGTACTAAGCGTGTTTCTCGATCTCTCGAAGGCCTTCGACTGTGTCGATCATGCCACTCTATTGCGCGTATTGGACACGGTTGGGGTCCGTGGACTCCCACTCAAGTGGCTGGAGTCATACCTCACCGGTCGCAGTCAGCGTGTTCAGATTGCAAACAGCCTCTCGCGACCTATCAGTGTGGACCGAGGGGTCCCACAGGGCTCTATCCTTGGCCCAGCATTGTTTATAATCTACGTAAATAATTTAAGTTTCTCACTGCAAGCACATAATATTATTCAGTACGCTGATGATACGACAATCTGTATAAAAAATAAATCGGTAAAGGAACTTGAAATCAACACATATATCCAGTTAAATTCGTGCATTCAATTTTTTGAACAATTAAATCTACAAACGAACAGCACTAAGTCAAATTTTGTCTATTTCTGTCTAAGACAACTTGGTGCTGACACGCCACTGTCCGTTATGGCAGATGACACTCTTTTGAAAGATGTGGATTGTACTAGTTTCTTGGGGATGCAAGTTGATAGAGGTTTGACCTGGGACAATCATGTCAATAGTGTCTGCTCCAGGGTGTCGACGGGTATCTATGTCCTGCGATCCCTTGCTCAGTTCTGCTAATTGGGAATTCTAAAAATGACTTACTTTGGTATAATTTACCCACATCTGTCCTACGGAATACGTCTGTGGGGGAGCTGTGCAGATTCTAGATTTTCAAGAGTGTTTCGACTGCAAAAGAGAGCGGTCAGAGTTCTCGCGAGTTTGAGGCACAGAGAGTCGTGTAGGGATGCGTTTAGGGAGCTCGATCTTTTAACTTTACCATGCCTCTACTTACTTGAGGTAGCAGTTTACTGTCGTTTCAGTGGCAATCTCACCCAACGTGTAGATATCCACGACTACAATACTAGGGGTAGGGACACATATCGCCAGCAACAACATAGAACATCCGCCTTCAATAACCTGCCGTCACAGGTTGGCGTCAGGGTGTTAAACCGACTCCCAAACAGCTTAGTAGTTGTGGCCGATAAAGCCACGTTTAAGAGAAAACTCAAGCAGCTATTGATCTTGAAATCGTTCTACTCGGTGGGGGAGTTCATGGCCCACCGTTTTACGGATGGGCCGCAATAACCAAAATCTTTTTCTTTTTATCACACTGGCTTCGACCCAGGTAGTCGCATTATTTTATGTTACAGTTTCCATTTTCATTAATTATTCAGTTTCTTGATATATATATATTACTATTATTATCACTGTAACCTTTTATAGATGACGTTTGTAACACAATGTGTATTGTTTTATTACAATAAAGAAATAATAATTATTATTATTATTACTATTGTTGGCTCACTGACTACGTCCTAAGTGAGTCAGAGCAAAATTATTTTCTAGTTTAGGTTGATACAGCCAAGTAATGAATAACCTATACTGTCATGAAAAGGAACACCTCTGTTTAGAGCTATACTCAGTTTTATTATTGATATTTTCAAATAATACGTAATTAATAAAGAATTTATTGCTTTATAATATTATAGCATAGACATTTTATTAGAGGTTTGTTGTATGTGATAAAATAACATTTCCTTAACCATTTTAGTTTAATTGATAAATACATTGATGGTTTATTAATACGATTGTATTATTAGTTACCAGAACTGTATTAATTTCAACGGACATGAAAACATTTTTTCGCTCAGTAGTAACATTGATTTTATACACAAATAGATTTCCCATCCAATGTTAAATTTTGAGTCTCAAAATATCAGCTGTTTTTGTGGTCCATTGTGGAGTGCTAGTGTAGTCCCATGTAAATGTAATGCAGTTTAAACCAGCTGTGGTTGCGGGCCACACAAACTAACAAAATTACTGGCACAGATATTCCTATTAGATGGTTTATCTATTGTAGGTTTGTATAATCAATGGTAGTACTGAATAAGAGTTATTAAAACCTTTTTAAAACTTACTCTGCAATTTTCACAATTAGGATTCTGGAGCTACTGGCCTCCAACCTTTACTTCTTGAACTGTGGGTGCCAACGTCTTTGATTTTTTTGCTTCCCAAGTGAAGATTGATTCATCGTGAAAAGTTTCATTGCAATATGGATGGGACGTTAGCACAAAATTTCCAATAAACAAAGCTTAAAAGTCCTAAATTATTTTTATAACTGGGACTGATTGCAGCCTGTGTATTATATTTAGCACATATAGGCGTTTAACCAGTAGAGGGGAACTGTTCCATAATTTTGTCACCGTACATAAACAATTCCGCCTTTAAGTGTACAATACACACAACAATGTTTAGTTAAACAAAATAACTGTAATGTTTTTAATTGCTATTTATTGTTTACATTATTATTCCCTGTACTATTGTTTTTTTAATTTTTTTTATTAAAACTTCACCCGCCCATAACAGGTTACAATAAGTTCAAATAAACACTGCAACAAGGAGACAATTCATGCCCCTTTATACTGATCTCCAATTCAAATTGTTACTGTAAACCGATTGGCCTAAATCACCCAATTAAACGTCTCAGCACTCAAAAAACACGGTTGTGTCGTAACGCAGGCTTTGTCTGATGATAAATGACACAGTGAAGTTTCATTTTCACGAATAATAAAAGCCAAGCACAAAACATTATGTATGAAACAAAGAAAGACTTGGCACAGACCAAGCAATGAATTTATGAAACTTGTTTATGGAAAGATAAAAATATACTGCTAGTATATTTTGTGTCACACTTAATTTTCTGTAAGGTTTAGTGAATGTCATAAGATATGCGAGACGGTTCCCGAAACAGCTGTTCACTACAGACGTTGAGTGTTTTTGGCGGGAACAAAGAACAAACTCGTCTTCATTAGAGGACGGTAAATCCACCCTTGTTCCTTCTTTAAAAAGATGTGAAAAAGCGTAAGTTTGGACCCTTCAAACAGCAATGTCAAAATATTGAGGAACCAATATTTAAATAAAAGTGAAACATAATTTTAATAATAAATACAATGAAATATTTGTGTTTCACTGAAAAATGTAACATATATGTATATTTTGAAGTTAAACAATTTTCGATAAAATTAACTGAATATGAGAGTAACATTTACTATATTTTAAACAGCTTGTAAAATAATTTAAAATAAACTAAAACAAATATAAAGCAATTTATTCGTGGATATTATTCTTAGTTAAATGTTTAATAAAGTTTCTTATGAAGAAGATATATAATAAATATTATGTTGTAAGCGATAGGTTCTGTGCTTGGACTTCTTAATACAAATAGCGTGTCTGATCAATGATTGCCATCAATATAGACACTACTAGAGAAGTCTGGGCTGTCCATGTAGGAAGGTAGTAAGGGTCCGGATGCTGTGAGTGTAAGGCTTATCAACTAGCTGAAAAGTAAACCAACACTACGTGGTTTGGATTCCACAGAAACTATAGATCCCTGGCTATTGGGCTGTTAATACTTTGTAAAAATGACCATACTCGATCATCTAAACTCATCATTCTCATTCGTCTCTCACATTCACCCATAGCTCTACGATCGGTGTCTTATATTTTTAATGATTAAAGTATCAAACATAACATTATGTTGTAGGAATTCATTGTATCGATAAATTATTTCTAAAGGAAATTTCAGGCAAAACCAGGAGGCAAATTTATTATAAACCCATTTATAGAAAGACTGACAATGGGCTGCCGAATGCAGTTAACTTGACATACCAATCTTCTGGAGAACTGATTACTCAAATAGCAATTAGAGTTAGTGAGAGTCAAATAGCAAATAGCAATATCAGACTATATATAAGCAAGTAGTAAATAAACACCAAACTTAAAAAAAATCACTACCAGATATAAATAAATTCTATTAACGAAGTTCGAAAAGTGTACAAACATTTTTATATGATAATGAATGCATTCTTTTCATAAACAAAATGGTTACGATATAGAAATATTGTACAATATTAGTTACAATTCTGTTCAGTCCAGTTCACAAAAAATATTTAAAAAATAATGGCCACCCTATAAAATAACAACGCAACATTAACTTTCAGTGGACAACTATAACTAATTTGGTGAACAAAACGAAACTCGTAACTTTAGGCATATCACAGTATTCCGCAAATTGAAGTACCACTTAAGCGGTCTATAAACTTCCACTGTCACGAACAGTTAACAAGTTCATGGATAAGAGTTTTCAACACAAAGAGTTATTTATCTATCTGTATTTAGTTTGCAAAATAAATGTAACAAATTTTACTTAATTTTTCATTTTCAATTTTACTTTGTTTCTTTGACACTACATATCTTTTCGTACACCATAAATTTACTGTTAATGAAAAGTGTTCACAATAGAAGTCATTTAGAGATATAATTGAATATAGGAGCATTGTAAAGTATTTACATTTGAAAAATTTGAGGCCAGTACAGATTGTGGGATTTGCCGTACATGATTTGCTCAACTAAAGGCATAAATTATATCCTAGGCAAAGACGATGTTTTTAGTAAACTGTCAATACTTTATGGAATAAAGATAGCAGGTGGGCTAGAGTGTTAGTGACAGCCCATTGGTATATTTGAAATGGTTATCGAAATGGTGCTAAGCTCTCTTATATTTTCTTAAATGTCTAATCCACTGTTTGTATAAGTGTATGTAAATATACTCACATTTACTCGAATATCGCATATGACATTTTGTGCTTGTTTTTTTTTTATTAAATTAAAATACATGATGGAACAAAATATGTAAAAGCTCTCACAACAACGTTATTTTTTAGATAAATAATTTGATAATTTAATTTGTTTTAATAATTTTATTCCATAAAGTATATTTTTTGATCAGAATAATTAACTTAAAACCGTTAAATAGTGGAGAAATAATATTGTTAAAATTAGTTACTTTGAAATTAAAATGACCGCTACTCTGGAAAAAATAAACTTTTTGAAGTCCGGTTTGCGGAAATTAATTTCTCTACTTAGGCTTACATTGAACATTTTCGTTCAACTCCTCGTGGGCTGCCCCCTGAAAATATGAAATGTCGCTAATGGCGTCAAAAAGTATGTTCTTTGTATCATGGTTACAAGAATTCACTTTTACAAGTGAAGTCATACAAACGTTCTGAAAGAGTTTCCATATTTTTTCCACCTTTTATATGTATATTTGCGTAATGTATAAATAAATGTACAATGAATTTCTATACGATGATAATATACAGGGTGTCCCTGTACTCTCTGAGGATCTTTTTAGATATTGATTGTGGGTAAAAAACAAGACATATTATCATATTTAAAAATTCCGGTACACGTACAGCCGCCATATTGTATTTTTCACTAATTATTTTTTATTTTTTAAACCTATTTAATCTATAGAGTTAAAAATTGGTATGCACAATAATAAAACCATTTCCTTACTGAAATAAAAAATAAAAACTTTTTAAAAAATATTTTCAAAATGGCGGCACTTTGCAATTTTTTAACCTTAGCAACTTTTAAATGGTTAAGAATTTCAAAAAAATTACTAGAATATATTTTTATTGAAATTTTTATTTGTAATAAAAAAAAGTAACGTTGTACGAAATCAGATAACAAACAACTGAAATTTGAGTATTTTTGTATTTAATCATTTACGTGTGAATGTGTACAGCCATTGTGCCGTGCCGCGCGAGTCAACGACAAAAATACATCAGCAATATATTCTGATTACTTTCATCCAAATCACTGCAATAGATTTGTGAAATTATTGTAATGAAAATGCCCCTAGCAGGCAACGGGATAAACGTTGCAGATGATTTCCTTGTTATTAAATTAAAAATTAATTTCAACCTTAAGTAGTGCCCTATAAACTAGAATTTTTGTGAATTCTAGGTTGGTAGAATTGTTGAAGTTGCTGGAACTACTCAAGAAAAAAACGAATTTGCTGCTGTGCGTCAGTCACTTTCCAATCGTTTTTTTCCTTTTCAATCAAATGAGAGGACGAAATTTTGAGCATCGTTTCTAATGTGAGAATAAATTTAATTAAAGTTCCAATTTATAGTCTTATGCCTTTTTAATATTAATTGTTTTATGTCTACAACCTGCTTTGCATCACAAATAAATTTTACAAAAATTCTAGTTTTAATTTAATAACAACGAAAATCACATTCAAATTTTTTTCCGTTGCCTGATAGGGGCATTTTAATTACAATAATATCACAAATCACTGTATTGTATTGTTTTGGATAAAATTATTCAGAATAGATCCCTGATGTACTATTGTGCTTAACTCGCACGGCACGGCACCATAGCTGTACACATTCACGCGAAAATGATTAAATAAAACAAGTACTCAAATCTCCGTTGTTTGTCATCTGATTTCATACAACGTTAAACTCTTGGATTGCTAGTAAAATTTTCAATAAAAATACATTCTTGTATTTTTTTGTATTCTTAATCTTTTAAAAGTTATTAAGGATAACAACATTTTCAAAGTGCTACCACTTTAAAAATATTTTGTTATAATGTTTGTATTTTTTATTTTAGTAATAAAATGGTTTTATTAATATATATACCAAATTTAAACTTTGAATATTAAATAGTTTTAAAAATAAAAAATAATAGTAAACAAATATAAAATGGTGGCTATACGGGTACCGGAGGTGATTTGGAATTTTAAATAGGATATTATGTCTTGTTTCTGACCTACAATCAATACCTAAAAAGATCCTCAGAGAGTTCAGGGACACCCTGTATATTTGGTTTAACCAAATTTTATGATTTTTACCACTGATATGAATACGAATGTTTAGCCCTTAGAAATATAGCTTACATTCGAGCACAAGGCCGCATTTGTCATTAGGTAAGCGTAAGATAGTTTTGAATAACTTGTAAAGGCATATTGAGTCCTTGATATGTATGATTCGTGTGGCATACTTAGAATGTGACTATGACTTCATCGGTTGCCTAGACGATAAGGGGTTTTGTCCTGCCGATTGAATAAAAGAACTCACCGAACTATCACAGTCTGTCTAGTTACACAGATGGCCGGATGTATAAAAATACATTCACATAATTTATCGAATAGTTGTTTTTTTATAAAACTGTTTTTATGCATAAATAATTTAAGGCTTCTTCTTACAATGAAAAATGAAGTTCCTTGTTATAGAATATTTTAGCAGTTCCATGACAGAGGATTATAACTAGGTAGGTGCAGCGTCAGCAACAGAAACCGTTCATGACCATCAAGCCTGGAACGATATGAATATGGAAGAGGGCTGTCCCCTGAATATGGAACACTTTGTTATGCCAAATTTGCCAATATAATTTGATCTTTGTTTGCATTCTAGTTGAAATAATTTGCCAATATTAATGAATAGTTCAACCCTTTTCTGTAACAAATCTTTATTTATATCAGAAAATTTAATATAAAAATGTGTGGTTGTAAAAAATACTCTTGCTTATTTATATTAGACCTGTTCCTGTTATTGCTATATCCATGATGAAACTGCCACACAATCTCTGTTTCTCTTGACACAAGATTCTTGCATATCACAATGACAGGTTAAAGTTAAAGATGTTTTATTTTACAAAGATACGGACCTCTGTCTTACACACAAGATACGGACCTCTGTCTTACACACAAGATACGGACCTCTGTCTTACACACAAGATACGGTCCCCTGTCTTACACACAAGATACGGACCCCTGTCTTACTCACGACCTCTTACAGATGTTACCGGTGGATAAGGTTTGAAACCCATCTGATAAGATGGCTGATATGTTACCCTAGTGCACAGGCCATTATGATCTGTACCTTGTTTTTTTTCTAAGAAAGAAAGACAGGGTCCGTTTACTCACCCATTTCATGAGTCAAGTATGAAATTGACTTAAAAAAAGGACAAGATTTGAGTATTTATTACAACGAATAACATGTCTCATCTTTAAAAATGATAGTAGAAAAATATAATCATTATGAACAAGTTATAAATGTGTACAATTAAAAGTATCTTTTACTTTACTAAGTGAATCATATATTTGAACTGTCAACGGGATATTATAAGTCATTAAAATTAATTTTTTTATTATTTATTTTATCAAAATTACAATATTGATTTAAATTTGTTTCCACACCATCACGAAACAAAAAAAAATGGGACTAAAATAGTGAACAACCAAACTGAAATATTTACTTACATGGAAATATTTCAATACAAAGACGAGAACAAATTTGAAATAACTAAAAACCTATTCTATTCCAGGCAGAGAATAGAATAGGTCAGGATTAACCAAAAAAAGAAAGTCATAGACACAGCCTAGATCTGAAAATTAGGCTCAGTACGATTTTGATTGGTAATGATACTTTTAATCACAAAATAATTTTACTAATACTTGTAGTAGTTAGGTATGTGTTTAAAGAATTTGAAAACTTTCAACAGAAAACAGGACAGTAAACATTTTGAAATTAAATAGAATCTTAATAGATTTTTTAAAAGTCAACAATCAATAAAATCTTAACAATGCTCAATTGTTTGGTCGAACTTACAAACGGCATTTAGTGAGAACATAAATAAAGAATAAACAGGAAACCAGATCAGCTAGGATTAGTCTTCTCAAATTAAACCAACTGACAGATCTTCTAAACGTTAATCGTTTTTTCTAAGATATACGAGACGTGCAATTTTTTATCAGGTATAAAAAGTGTTTAATTGCTTTCAAGACTTAGTAATTTAGAGGGTGGCAAACTTAAGTGTTCGAAGTTTGGAGAGGAGAGGAGTGTCTGAAGTTTAGAATCTTCACAAAATCACTTTTGTTATGGTTGAACACATATTATAGTAGCGTTATTTTTCTTCAACGCTACTTTAATGTTTACATAATTACATTCAACTTCTTTAATGTTACTTATAATTTATATAAAAAATTATTTACAATTTTATAAAATAATATGTTATAAACGTGCATTATAAGTACTTGTAGAATTAAAATAAATAAAAATGAGTAACAATCACAACCAATGAGTACACAAATAAATTAAATTCCAAAATTACAGTAACCTAATAATATACAGGGTGGAAAAAATATGGAAACACTTTTACAACTTTTGCATGACTTTACTTGTAAAAGTGAAATCTTGTACATGATTATGGTTACAAATAACATACTTTTTGACACCATTAGTGACATTTCATCTTGTCAGGGGAGCGGCCTCGAGGAGTTGAACGAAAATCTTCAACGTAAACGTAGGTCAAGTTTGATACCAAATGAAAGGTCTGTTCAAGATAAATCAATTGCCGTAAAGCGGACTTTGAAAGTTTTATTTTTTCCAGAGTAGCAGTCATTTGAATCTCAAAGTAACCAATTTTAACAATATTATTTCTCGGATTTTTAACGGATTTAAGTAAATTATTCTGATCAAAAATTATACTTTACATAATACAATTATTAAAAAAATTATCAAATTATATATGGAGGAAAACAACGTTGTTGTGAAAGCGTTTCAATACTTTTTTCCACCTTGTCTGTATATTACGAAGAAAGTTACTTGAGTACAGTTTAAATTTTCTCGTCCAAAATGTATAAAAAAAGTTATAAAAGAAACTACATTATTGTAAATATAATGATAGTAAACTTTTGTTAAAAAAAAAAAAAAACTTAGTGTATAAATGTTTTAGTGTTTTATTACAAGACCAATTAATACAAAGTTGAAAGGGACTAGTGTAAACTTTCAAACAGTTACAGTCATTAAAAGTTCGAGATTATACAGACAGGCAACTGGAAACGAATTAACTTTCAGTGGTAAACCTCATAGTTGTGTCTCAAACATGTACTACTTATGTAAAGTAATGAGAAACATTTCATCACATATGTTGAAAATGCAGAGGGGTAAATTATACTAGAATGGAATGTTATATGAGAGGATAGGATCTGACAAACATAACTTGACGAGTTCTTGCACCCATTTTGTTCCAGAATTTAATATTAAAATGTTTAATAATGACTCATTATTTACAACTATGTTATCATTACCATACCTAAGGGATCTGTAAATATTTCAATATACTGATTCTTTTTGATAGTAACTTTTCCTTAAAATAATCAAACATCTTATAGTATTTAAAATGTTAGGTTAATTAATACTTGTTTTTCATAATTTAAACTCAACTTGGATACCTCTCAAAATCAAGTGGTGAAATATTGTTAATTCAAACGAAGAACTGGCTAATAAAAATGCAAAACAGCACAAATTCCTCTAAGTGTCTAAGCCAGAGAATTAATTAGAGGCAATCGTTAATTAAGTTTGGTTCTTAGACTTTCAGAAATATAGATTTTTTTCGAGACTAATTTGTCTTCGGTTACTTTTTGTTTTAATTTATATTCTTACTGTTATACTAAACTCATACTAAACAAGTTATAGTTATTTATATCAAGTATAACTGTGTTAAAATAAATACTTGAAGATCAGGATATTTAGTTTGCTGAGAACATTTTAACAATTACCTTTACTGACAACTACATTTAAATCCATCCATCAGATCCTATACAGCAATTATATTATATTGTACCCATTATTAGTCAGGCCCTGTCTCATCCTTCATCCTGTGGTTATATATTTTTTCCACTATCCATAAAGGTCTATTTAGACAATCCTCAAACAAACCCTACTCAATCTATAGCATCAAGTTCTATCCTATCCATTTTTTAGCAGATCCTATTATGTATATCCATTATTAAGAACATTCTTTCCATTTCACTAATGATCAGGTCCTATTCTACCAACTTTCCTGTAAATCCTATTCCATCCAGTCCTCTCGTACCTTTTACCCATAAGGTTCTATCCTATCCACTTCCATTAAGTAGCAGTCCTATCTATTAATAAGATCCTGTCCTATCAAATATTCTGAAAACCCTATCTCATTTCATAACCAGTAGTCCTAGCCTATTCACTAAACATCAGGTCCTAGTCTAATTAAAATCCAGAAGATCTATCCTAGTCATTATCCAATAGGCTCAGTCCTAGTAAATGACTGTTTAACATCGTATTGGTCTCCTTCGTTTTATACCACTTGCCTTTTACTTCCATAACAGAAATTCCATTACTTAAATATTATTGATTAATTCGTAAAATTTACTAATGTATTTCAAAATAAACACAACACCCACATTATTGGGAAAGGAAAAGAAAACTTACTTTAAAGATAATATATATATAGTTGGAAATTTTAACTTCATCAAAAAATATTTTTAAAATTGAAACTCACCTATTGGACCAAATGTAAAGGAAAAAACAGAAAGTAGCACTTTACATAAGAGTAACTGTATGTAACTGAAAAGCAGGAAACAGGATGTGAGGAATACCTCAGGGCTAAGTGATGTTGTGGTAAGTATTGAATTACAGGGTGGTTCAGGAGACGTAGCTACTCATTAGGTTGTAATATTTGAGGTTCGATGTATACCTCAAGGTAAGTAGTGAGGCTAGTTGGTTTCCTAGATACAAGCTCTGTTGCAATATTATAATTTACACTTTTAGAAAATTTAAAGATGCTTTTTTAAGTTGCATACTATGTTGTCACTTTATACTATAAACTTTTATAATATCCGTCCTAACAAACCATTCAACTGTACATTAATTTTGTGCAACGAGTTCATACTAAGGACATTTGTATTATTTTATTCATTATGTAGTAACTATTGCTTGCACAAAATGTACACATTTCAATAGATAAATGTGTAGAAACCTGTTTCAAATACCGTAATACTAGCAATATACTAACTTTTATCATTAATGTTTATTTCAGTTTTGCTTAAACTCACCAGAATTCATTAGTGAGCTTCTTGTAATCCATAAAATACCAGATAACACCAGCCGGAACCGGATTTGGACTGGCTAACGAGTTCATTTCCTCCTCCAGGTTTAACTGTGGGTCTGTGGTTTATCCTGTCCAACTGACTGTAGGTCTTTAATTAACACACTATGCTCGATCTATCTATGTTGTGTGCTTCTTTTTCTTTTAATTTGGGTATACTTACAAGCAATACTCATGACCAAGGTCGAGGAACTTAACATTTGTCATATACATCATACCACTAAATGTTAGGTTAGTAGCACACACAATAAATTGACAAAACATACTCGTAACTACACTTGCGTATAACGATTACACGTGAATCTATATCCGAACATGTGAATCCTTATTTTAAAAATACGATAAGCCTGTTTTACGCACACTTTTTGTTCCATCTGACATTAACGGGGAAACTCTGAATTGGGTGCGAGAAAATTCTCATTATAATATTAAACGTTATATAATATAAGCTATATAACTGCTTTTATGTAATGTAAAAATATATTTAGAAGAGATTGCACTCACATAGATTAAATTTGGTACGTCAAATATTACTATTGTTTTTCAACTTTATATGTATACTTGCCACTATGAAAAGAAGGTTAAAATGGTGAAAGATAAGAGAAGAGAAAAGGAAGGGAAGAGAAGAGAAGAGAGGGGAAAGGAAGGGTAGGGAAGAGCTGGGGGAGGGAAGGGAAGAGGAGAGGAGGGGGAGAAAGAGAGGGGAATCATTTAGTGGAAAGTACCATAGTATGTTAGTATGTATGTATGCATACCACGGTACTTTCTATTAACAGTTATTTAAGGACTGTAAGAAAAACTTTACTTAAAATATTAATTTAAATTTTAAGGAATTTTCGTTAGTAATCTGAAACATATTAAAAAGAACATTACCATAATCCATTTTTATGACTTATAAATTTAAATACAAAACACATTTAAGAGATATTTAGTATTTATGATTTCCAAAGCACAAAAATAATAATGTATTTTTACATTAAATAACGAAAACTTCTAAGAACAATCTGGAGTAAACAAGAATGTTCCCTTAATCAGGTGTTGAACAAACTACCCTAACTTTGCCTCTATTACAGAAACTTGTTACCACAAGCCTACTTCTAAGAACAATCTGGAGTAAACAAGAATGTTCCCTTAATCACGTGTTGAACAAACTACCCTAACTTTGCCTCTATTACAGAAACTTGTTACCACAAGCCTACTTCTAAGAACAATCTGGAGTAAACAAGAATGTTCCCTTAACCAGGTGTTGAACAAACTACCCTAACTGCCTCTATTACAGAAACTTGTTACCACAAGCCTACTTCTAAGAACAATCTGGAGTAAACAAGAATGTTCCCTTAATCAGGTGTTGAACAAACTACCCTAACTGCCTCTATTACAGAAACTTGTTACTACAAGCCTACTTCTAAGAACAATCTGGAGTAAACAAGAATGGTCCCTTAACCAGGTGTTGAACAAACTACCCTAACTTTGCCTCTATTACAGAAACTTGTTACCACAAGCCTACTTATAAGAACAATCTGGAGTAAACAAGAATGTTCCCTTAATCAGGTGTTGAACAAACTACCCTAACTTTGCCTCTATTACAGAAACTTGTTACCACAAGCCTACTTCTAAGAAAAATCTGGAGTAAACAAGAATGTTCCCTTAACCAGGTGTTGAACAAACTACCCTAACTTTGCCTCTATTACAGAAACTTGTTACCACAAGCCTACTTCTAAGAACAATCTGGAGTAAACAAGAATGTTCCCTTAACCAGGTGTTGAACAAACTACCCTAACTTTGCCTCTATTACAGAAACTTGTTACCACAAGCCTACTTCTCAGAACAATCTGGAGTAAACAAGAATGTTCCCTTAATCAGGTGTTGAACAAACTACCCTATCTTTGCCTCTATTACAGAAACTTGTTACCACAAGCCTACTTCTAAAAACAATCTGGAGTAAACAAGAATGTTCCCTTAACCAGGTGTTGAACAAACTACCCTAACTTTGCCTCTATTACAGAAACTTGTTACCACAAGCCTACTTCTAAAAACAATCTGGAGTAAACAAGAATGTTCCCTTAACCAGGTGTTGAACAAACTACCCTAACTTTGCCTCTATTACAGAAACTTGTTACCACAAGCCTACTTCTAAAAACAATCTGGAGTAAACAAGAATGTTCCCTTAACCAGGTGTTGAACAAACTACCCTAACTTTGCCTCTATTACAGAAACTTGTTACCACAAGCCTACTTCTAAAAACAATCTGGAGTAAACAAGAATGTTCCCTTAACCAGGTGTTGAACAAACTACCCTAACTTTGCCTCTATTACAGAAACTTGTTGCCACAAGCTTACTTCTCAGAACAATCTCGAGTAAACAAGAATGTTCCCTTAACCAGGTGTTGAACAAACTACCCTAACTTTGCCTCTATTACAGAAACTTGTTACCACAAGCCTACTTCTAAAAACAATCTGGAGTAAACAAGAATGTTCCCTTAACCAGGTGTTGAACAAACTACCCTAACTTTGCCTCTATTACAGAAACTTGTTACCACAAGCCTACTTCTAAGAACAATCTGGAGTAAACAAGAATGTTCCCTTAACCAGGTGTTGAACAAACTACCCTAACTTTGCCTCTATTACAGAAACTTGTTACCACAAGCCTACTTCTAAGAACAATCTGGAGTAAACAAGAATGTTCCCTTAACCAGGTGTTGAACAAACTACCCTGACTTTGCCTCTATTACAGAAACTTGTTACCACAAGCCTACTTCTAAGAACAATCTGGAGTAAACAAGAATGTTCCCTTAACCAGGTGTTGAACAAACTACCCTAACTTTGCCTCTATTACAGAAACTTGTTACCACAAGCCTACTTCTAAGAACAATCTGGAGTAAACAAGTATGTTCCCTTAACCAGGTGTTGAACAAACTACCCTAACTTTGCCTCTATTACAGAAACTTGTTACCACAAGCCTACTTCTAAGAACAATCTGGAGTAAACAAGAATGTTCCCTTAACCAGGTGTTGAACAAACTACCCTAACTTTGCCTCTATTACAGAAACTTGTTACCACAAGCCTACTTCTAAGAACAATCTGGAGTAAACAAGAATGTTCCCTTAACCAGGTGTTGAACAAACTACCCTAACTTTGCCTCTATTACAGAAACTTGTTACCACAAGCCTACTTCTAAGAACAATCTGGAGTAAACAAGAATGTTCCCTTAATCAGCTGTTGAACAAACTACCCTAACTTTGCCTCTATTACAGAAACTTGTTACCACAAGCCTACTTCTAAGAACAATCTGGAGTAAACAAGAATGTTCCCTTAACCAGGTGTTGAACAAACTACCCTAACTTTGCCTCTATTACAGAAACTTGTTACCACAAGCCTACTTCTCAGAACAATCTGGAGTAAACAAGAATGTTCCCTTAACCAGGTGTTGAACAAACTACCCTAAATTTGCCTCTATTACAGAAACTTGTTACCACAAGCCTACTTCTAAAAACAATCTGGAGTAAACAAGAATGTTTCCTTAACCAGGTGTTGAACAAACTACCCTAAATTTGCCTCTATTACAGAAACTTGTTACCACAAGCCTACTTCTAAAAACAATCTGGAGTAAACAAGAATGTTCCCTTAACCAGGTGTTGAACAAACTACCCTAACTTTGCCTCTATTACAGAAACTTGTTGCCACAAGCTTACTTCTCAGAACAATCTGGAGTAAACAAGAATGTTCCCTTAACCAGGTGTTGAACAAACTACCCTAACTTTGCCTCTATTACAGAAACTTGTTACCACAAGCCTACTTCGGCTTGAATGTTGTTTCTGTAATACAAATGGGTATGCCTTAATATAAATCACGGAGATATATTTCTATAAAGTTACAATCTTATTATAAATCATGTTATATGATATATCCTCATAATCGTATTATATCCTCGTATTTTTTTACAAACAACAATATTTTTTTAACAAAAATAATACTAAGCCATACTAAAAATTATTGTTTCAAGGGACAAAATTAATTACCTAACTGATTCAGGCTACTCTTAATTCATTATAAAATGAATGATTTGCAGATTTTGTTTACTTTTTTTATTCAATATTTATAATTACCCACGTATAAATGATTAAGGTTAAGTGTATCAGAGTGTCCTAAGAAGGACAATGTTTAAACCTACAAGGTTGATTACATGAAACTAATTAATATTTGTTACAGTAATGTTTGGGTATGCTATCTAACAGTATTATTTGACATTAAATGATTTACCCCTTGTAATTAGCATTTCCCCACTTATAGCTTAAGTCTACAGCGATTACCAGGAGTAAAACTCAGATAGATAATTGTGCAACTCTGTATTTTGGCCAGTCTAGTTACTATCAGATGGTGCTATAATGACAGTTAATTTGCCTCTAGGTGAAACCAGAAACTTCCAGAAACGGTGCCTAGACTTATCTAGATCACCATTCCAGAACACTCTCCATATCTACAGAACCTTCCTATCTTGCACCAACACTTTATATAAAGGCATCCCTCAGCTGACGCGTTAGTCGGTTCCAGTAGAAGTGTTGGTCTTCAGCCCACAGTTAAATTGTCAGTCAGGTGACATTGTTTAAGAGTGACATATATTCACTGAACACAAACTTGACCGTGTAAACAGACATTAATTATTATAAAAAATAGTGATTTAATTTTACATTTTAAAATAGTGTATGTGTATTAATTTAAGTTTGTAAATATCTTTTAGTATGTTTAACTTAGTTAGTTAGTGAGTACAATAAAGTGAACGTAAAATAAATATATTATAATACAAGTTAATAACACAAAATTGTAGTTCTTATAATATTTGTGTTGTGTGATAGTCATTTGTATTGTTCTATACCAACACGTATTAAGCTAATAATAAAAAAAAAAAAATAGTCATTATAAATAAAAAGTAACAGTTTCTAGCCACTGAGTGGGATCGCTTTATTGTTTTTGACTTTGTGGACCATAATAATAATATGTTTATAATATATGGTATAAATATATTATTATTCTTTATTTATGAGACTGTTGTGAAATAATAATCCAAAACTATTATCATTGCTATATGTACTAAGAGCAATATTTTAAGTGGGCGTGAGATTTTTGTCACACTGATGCAATTTTGTAACACCTCTAATTGGAGTTAAAATGTATATAAACAGAAATGTAAGAGATTATATCTAAAAACAAGAACAACATTTTACATCCACCCTTGAACCTCACCCACTCAAAATACAAGTCTTAATAAATAAAGTAAGGTAACAAAGTTTTATATCACCTTCAACAAACTTATTTATGAGGAACTTTAATATCAGAACTCTCATACATTTTCCTGTAATCCACGTTTTGGGTTCATTTCTTGGACACATTCCATTCAGTGTTGGATGTAGGACTCAAAATTTAATGAGAATTCCCTTTAAATAAATAATGGCAGCAATGTCATTTAAGTCTGTTTTGTAATTACCCCTCATAAATCTTGAAGAAAAAATCAGTGTTAATAAGCCTTGCTTAATTTAAAAATATACTAATAATGTAATTTGAATCTCTGATATGTTTCTATGCATCTTATTTGTTATTTATAATGTTCTAAATTATGTGTAAAGTTATAAAATTACGCTTAAAAACAACTACAAAATGAAAATATGTGTTCCTTAACTATACTCTTAGAAAGTTGTAAACGTTTAATAGCTCCTCTAACTTCAAACTACTGCCAATGTCTCTTTTTAAAACGTACTGTTAAAAAAATATGTTTCATGATTCCTTACTATTTCCAGAAACAGTTTCATACCTTGGCTAAAGGGTATTTAGCCAAGGTATAAGTAGTTTTAAAAGGGTATTTATATCATATACAAACAACCCCATAGTGGAAGGTACTGAATCAAAAGTATGCGGTAAAAGATATTTACCACTACTTCCCACAAACGTCTTATGTCTGACTTATAAGACTAACATTTGCTAAAAAAATGAGCTGATAGCAATATTTTTGGTTTATGACTGGAATAAATAGCGGAAATCAGTTTTTAACATCTTAGAAAAATCCAAACAAAGTCTGTACATCCATTTTAAAATTTGTTTTAAAAATAAGTGTTTAGTCTAAGTCTAAATAACACTGTAAAATTGAAAGTTCCATATAATTACAATCATATTTATTGATTTATATATGTTTTATACAAACCTAGTAATGTGCGTAGGTTAATGTTTGTACTAAGTCTACTATTTCTCGTGCTGCTATAACTATCAAAATTTTAAATTATTTTTGAGGTTATATTTAATTATTTGAACTCTAGGCCTATTGAAAAAAATTACAAAACAAAATAAAATAATAAAGGGCATACTTAAATTATTTGTTAACTTAATTAGTAACATAGTTAAAAGACTATATTTTTTTACAAGTGTTGCTTCCAATGGTTTACATCTGATGTAATACTATAGGAAATATTTATGTTTTCCCTTTGTGTTACAAACGTAAAAACAAACTAGGATCAAAATTACTCATTATACATGGTGTTAGTCATATAATGTGTCCTAGGAAATAAATGTTCAAACGGCATACATATACTTACAGATACAGTTAAGTACAGGATGAACTATGCATTCTTGTTGCAACTTTACATATTGCTAAATTAACAGAATAATGAACTAAAAATGTGTTTTTTTCTCATTCTAAACTATGTTAAGTGTTAAAACGTGCTTTTATCTTTCATCAACAAGTTGTTTACATTTCACTACCTACAACCATACTAAACGTACACCTTTTAATCCGTGAGACAATCCTTCCTTATTCCGCTGTTTTATATAAAATTCCTTATGAGCAAATAGTTTGTTAAATTTATACATTTTTAATGATGTAAAATGTATCACCATCGTTTATAACAAAACTTTGGCGATAAAAAATATTGGGTCAAGGGCAATATTGAAAGCCAATACTTATCAAGATTTCACTCCAATATTGTCTTTAACAAATAATTGTTTTTTTGGAATATTACTGTAGGTTAATGGATTGAGATGTACTGGTTTTCTTAATACAATTATTTGTATTTAAGTCCAGATGTAACTTGGAGGGCTACACAAATGAGTTTTTAGTTACAATGTATTAAATGAAGCATTTAAATGAAGATACATTAAAATGTATAAGACCATTGACAGTTTCTTTACCATCTTTACTACAGTGAAACCTTTTCTGAATATTTTGTAATACTAAAAAAAACTTTCATAGAATGAAAATATCCTGTACTTTGTTGTTCAAGTGGTGTCTAAAGGTTATGTTGTAAAGATTTATAACCTAAGTTTGTCAGAGTTTAGCGAGAACACAAAGCAAGGCACCGCCGCCGGACATACATTACAGGTCGGTGTGTTTTGATAACGAACAAGTAACAAACTCTACCTCTTCAGTCGGAGTTTAGCGAGAACACAAAGCAAGGCACGGCCGCCGGACATACATTACAGGTCGGTGTGGTTTGATAACGAACAAGTAACAAACTCTACCTCTAGATATTGCACTACTCGTTTTATTAAAGGGTTTTGTAGAGAGAGTCCCACATTTACTACTTGCCCAGGGGTCAGTCATAAAGTATGTTCGGTAAAGTGGGGCTAAAGTCCTGCTCGAAATCACAGGGGTGAAACTTTCGTTATATCATAAACAAACAAAAGAATGAAAGAAAACCAATGTGAATGTTAGAACCATAAGTGACTTTCAATTCAATCAATCACTATTTGGGAAATAACGAAAATATCTATCTTGAGTAAAAGTTCTGGAAACGTGCAATAAAGTGCAGTGGCAGATAATACCAATGCATTCGTATATAAAATCAGCAATTTTTCAGTTTAAAACAGCATTATATTTGTAGCAGAACGATTTTCATCAAGTAATACCTAGTTTATTTTTACACATAATCGCTATATCACATATTTAATTATCTATTGAAAATAATTTCAATAGCTTATAAACATTTTCTTGAACATATTGAAATATACATTTAATTAAACAACAAATAAAACAATAAAATTATAATAATAATACTTCATTACATAAGTACGATTCTCTCTTAAAGTATAAATGACAGTAAAACTAAATTGTCATTTACAATATAGTAGCGCATCAGCCACTTTATTTTAGTTACCCTTGAATGGGATTAATAAAATATAATTAACGTTTTACCAAATAACTTATAAGACTTATTTTACGCACTACTAAAAAGTTTTTTAAATAGATTTTAAACAAGATATATTTTAAGTTTGTGGTTGATATTTGTTTTTCCAATTTCGAAATCACATATTTGACCCGAGCTTTTTGATAAGCTTGTTAAAAAATCTAATTTTGTGGTTGGAGAGAGGCTGCATAATTTTCTAAGTTTTACTGAGCAGGGATACAGTTTTTCTCAGTCCTTACCAATTTGTCATAGTTAAGATTTTTTTTAAATATATTTATTATGGATAATACTTCATCTAAAGTTCTGCCAGTTACAATGAACGAATTTAAGAAGGACATTACACAGAATCGACGAAACAGTTAAAAAAAAAACCTTTTAATCAAAAACTTTAAAAAAAGAAATAAGAAGTTAATTGTTTTTATTATTAGTCCTTTTAAAGTGATAAGAATGTTGACTGTAACTAAAATATTTAAAAAAATTTGAAATGACTTATTCATTAGTATGATTAAAACTTAAGAGAGGGAGGGTAAATACTGTTTAATGTATGTCATTTTTGTTTCTCTTAATGTTATAGTTAATCATGTTTTGGTTCATGTTATTGTGTAAAATAATGTACTAACAAAAACATAAATAACCGATCACTTTGGACCTTTATAGAATGACGCTCGGTATATTTGAAAACGTAATTAAATTGTTTTAACATCTCTAAAATGTCATACTTTCTAAAACTGTACCAGTAAAAAAAGAATTATTTACGATATCTGAGCAAATACGGGAAATGTTATTGTATGTGAAATATACGTTATGAATACAGCTGTATGAGAGTCATTTGACATGATGGAGTCATAACTTCACCCCGTACTCAGAGAGTAAAGCTCTCTGAAAAATATTATAAAAGAGGAAAACAGAGTCAAGGTGCTGCTACTCCAAACCTCAGCATACGATAGCTTGTGTGCATTATACATAAAAATACAGGCCTCTGTAAAAAAAACACAATAAATGAGGGAAAAGGGAAGAGGGTTACTAGTACATAACCTACTCAAAGCACTGTCATAAAGTACGTGTTGTGCATTGTACAAACAGAAAGAAGCTCTCTGTAAGCCGTAATAAATGAGGGAGAATGGAGGAGTGTCGTTACTGCTCTTCGTACTGAAAGCCCCCTGATACAGAATGTGTTGTGTATTGTAAGAGGGGGGTAAAGCTCTCTGTGAGCCGTAATAAATGAGGGAGAATGGAGGGGTGTAGTTACTGCTCCACTTAATGAAAGTCCCTTATACAGAGTGTGTTGTGTATTGTAAGAGGGGGGTAAAGCTGTCTGTGAGCCGTAATAAATGAGGGAGAATGGATGAGAGTTATTACTGCTCCACATAATGAAAGTCCCTTATACAGAGTGTGTTGTGTACTGTAAGTAGAGGGTAAGGGGAATAATCATTACACAAAATACACGAAGACCTGTTATACAGTGCGTGTTTGTGTTATACGTACAAAATCAATCTCTATTTAAGCCGTAATAAACGAGGGAGAGTGAAGGAGAGTCTTTATTATACTAATTAGTGAAATCCCTGTTATATTGCATGGATCGTATATTATACGCAGAGAATCAATCACTCCTTGCTATAATAAATGAGGAAGGATGGAAGAATGATTACTTCACTCAGAACTGAAAGTCCTGTCATATAAAATCTATTGGGCATCATACATAAAGAATAATATTTTCTAATAGTTAAATATATTTTTGAAATTTTACTAAAATACAGGTCATACTCATTGGATAAAAAACACAAAAAAACTAATGTAATAACGAAATACAATATTGAATAATAATAAAGTCTGAACTTTAAACTTGAGTTAACAGTAGAGTAGGTTTGAATCCAGGATTTGACCTTAGTTTTTACCAGCAAATTCACCTTGTACTGTACTAGTTCTCTCCTTACTCTGCCTGATAATTTATCCAGACAGAACAATTGTCTATGGGAAATGGGTAGAGTAAGGATAAAGAGAAGATTTACATTTGGTAGATCATATATTTGAAAGGAATACAAGAATCTAAAATACACATGGTTTTGCCTAAGGGTTTATGATTGAGTGTAATTAAGTATACTATGATTATTATTATTATCTAATTAGCGTAGTTTGGTACGTTTAGTTATTATATCAATGTGGCAAATTTTCATTGAAATATGCTACATACATGATTTTGTTATTGTTTCTGTAATTTTTAGCACTCAAAATCTATTCTTAAAATGTGTAACCTTAGTTTTGTTTGGTTTTAATCTAATCAATATATGATTATATTTTATTTTATTATTATATTAATTTTCTGAATGTATTGATTTAAAATGTCATGTTTATAATACAAATAATTAGTTAAATTTGGAAAGACAATACCTCGTAACATCGCGTAAGTTCTTTTCATAAAGAAGCTGTTAACTTCTTTTAACAGTGAAAGCTTAACAGCGTTACAGGGTTTTGTCATTACCAACCCACTTTAAAACCATTGTAAAACATCTTTGCGTCTCTCGTTTTATGTATTTTTTTTGTAAGAAATTAAGTGATATATTTGTGAGTTTACATATCGTTTAGCATCATATTATATCAGTTCTAATTTTAGGACTGTAAGCATTTATTTTACTTTATATATTAGGTATTATAATAATAAGTAAAATCTAGTAACTTTTGTTACAATAAACCCACCTTTTGTATAACTATGCATGGTTTGTTCATTCCAATTTGGTCACTTACATCAAGGAAAATCAATATTGTAACTGTGAAGTAATTGAGCAAGTGAATTAATTTAAATATTTGGGAGTTTTCATTGATAGTAGCGTTACTTGGAAAGCCCAAATAAATGCTTTACATATGGAATTACGAAGGTCAATCAGATCATTTTACTTTTTAAGAACTTTATGTGATTCTAACTTACTAAGAACATTATATTTTGCTTTGGTACATTCACGACTTGAATATGGGATTGAATTTTGGGGTGTGGCATACAATAACTTGTTAAATAAATTGATTATTACCCAAAAATATTTCATACGTATTATTTGCTTTAAAAATCAGAGAGATCATACAGAACAGTTATTCAAACAATTAAACATCTTAACGGTGAAAAATCTTTTTATCTTTAAGGTACTTAGGGCCTTTTACAAGAGGAGTGGCCACCAGGGAACGGAAAATTTATTCTATCAAACAAGAAATAAAGTAATTCAATTCTTCATAAAGCCAAAAATAAATAAATCATTTTTTCAAAAACATTTCTCTATTTAGGCTCGAAATTTTTTAACCTTTTGCCTGTTGACATTTAAAGAGCTAATAGTATTTTTTCATTTTCCAAACAGCTTAAAAAATGGTTGACTAATGTAAATAATGTTGAATTTTTATTTTCCATATTAAGATAATTTTATGTATAGTTTAGACTTTCTTTTATTTTTGCTTCACGCCACAGCAGCCAACTTTTTCAGTAGTCATTATACAAGACTGGACAATGTATTATCTTTAATTTGTAGTTGTTTATAATTTTTTTTATCAATATAGCCACCAATTACAGGATTATAAGGTGGCTATTATTCCTAATTAATGTATGTAAACATATTGTATGCTTTTGGGAAAATAAAAATATTATTATTATTATAATACCATACTGTTTATAGTTAACGTACAATGAATAATTAATGCAAATGTAAATGGGTTTTAATATTATTCAATAACTCTACTACGTAATCGGAAACATTTTTAGTGAATCTTTTTCAAAGTATATAACTTTATATGGGTTAAGCTCTCTGCAATAATATTCCCTCAGTCCTTTAGTTATCAAGCCACGATCCACATTATACTGACCCTCCAAACACTTATTGAATGAGCCATGCAATAATTGTTTGATGGCATTTTCGGTTTTTTCCTGAAAGTTCATACATAACCTGAAATGAAATACATTCCAGAACTATAAACGTTGCCTATAAAAGTTATTTTCTTGTAAAACAATTAATTTACTACCTATTTTCGTTCTGCATAAGTAACGTTGGATTAGGTATCGGTTGTTTTAAAGAGAATGCAAATCCTTGTTATTGAAAATGGATTTATAACTTCAGTAACATTACATTTTGTAATATTTTAATTTATTAGTTTAGTTCCTTAAAATACAACCAAATCATAAGTTAGATATATTAGAAAGTTATAAAATTCATGAAAATGGGTCTTAAGAACTAGAGTGATCAGTAAACAAAACTAATTATAAATATTTGAAATTGAAATTTAACAAAGAATTACTCCATTTCTTCTTTGAGTTCTTTATTGTAAATTGCAAATCATAAATATAAATAATTTTATTGGAATTTAAAAAAAAATTTAAAATTATTAAAAAAATTACTTTCAGTTTTGTTTTAGGTAGAATATTTTCTTAGCATTATTGGAAATGAAAAAACTAACAGCTGACATTAGTGCATTAATTGAGGGTCTAGTTTTTAGTGACATAAATAATAATAACTAACAGATGCTTCTTTTTTACATAAAAATCAGACCTTACAAGAAATTTATTAATTTTAGTATTGTTAAACATTTATTTAGAAAAGGATAAGTCTTAGATTATTCAAATTTAAGTCGTTGGTTCCCACTTTTTAGAATGCAAGTGTAAATCAATATCTAAATTATGGATATATAGAATGAACTGTGTTTGGATAAGGAAATATGATAATAATAATAAATACTTGATTGCATGAAAACTGTTTACAATTGTATGGAAATCACCAATCAATTATCTAGTCTAATGAAACTAAAATGTTCTCAATCAGACTTTATCATCTAGGTGCATTCAGACATACAATATTAACATTCACACGCACTCATTCATTCGAATTACCTACTCTAGCTTCTTGTCAGTCAGTCGACTGCGATGTTGCTTACAATTGTCCAGATTTTTTTGAAAAATGAAAATTCTTGAAAAATGTGTGCTGGTGCAACCACCCCACAAAGCTATCCCGTAGATTAGATGTGGTTAGATTACACGATAGTGTGCCGTCATGAGTATCTGAATTGGGAAATTCTTGGCGAGCTGTCTTCGTATATATATTTGGCTGAAGACAGTTTAGAACAGATGATGTCGACGTAGCATTCCCAGGTTAACCCTCGATCAAGGCGGATTTGTCGTGTAGACTTCTTCGATCTCAGTCTCATCTACCATGTCTGTATAGACTATGATCTGAGTCGAATTGTCGTGAACAAAACCGGATGAATGTTGATGACATGAAATTTATTGGAAATGAACAGTGCTGATTGAATTTTTAAATTGTGTTGTTGAGCTTACAATGCCATTTTTTCCAATTCATTGACAGAATTTGATTTGAAATAGAGAGTCGTGGCATCAGCGTACTGAACGAGTTACCCGTTGTGCACCGATGAGCCAACGTTGATAACGTAGATCAAGAAGAGGAGCGGGCTGAGTATAGATCCTTGAGGGACTCCATACCTCAGCAACTCCCCTCCGGAGCTAACGTCTGTGACTATTACAAATTGATTTCTATTACTAAGATACGACTCAACCCATCCAAGTGGAACTCCTCGTATCCCATACTGTTCCAGGCTGATAATAAGGGTGCATGATAGACACAGTCGGAGGCTTTTGATAAGTCCAAAAATTATCTTTAAAAGTACTGTATTATTTTACTCAGTGTCATCTCTCTACTCTGCATACCCTCCATTATCATGTCGACCAGGCGCACCACCCCGTCTATCGTCGAATTCCTAGTTTGAAAGCCGAATTGGTTGTCAGATAGTAAATTTTGTTTTTCCAAAACATTTACAACGAATCAAAAAGACTTTCTCACATAAAAATATTGCTGTTGAACCGTTCCTGTATTTCGCTTTTAATCAAGTTGAGGTAAATGTGACGTTAATTACTGGTTTCATTTTAGTTTAGTTTGGACAATGAGTAATATATTGGTAGTTATATAACCGTTATTGGTTAGTTTTGGGATTGTTATTGAGGCCTCTAACATTCAGTTGAAAAAACTAATGATTTTTTACATGGTTCGTGTCACTGAAATTTATATAAAAATATATTGTTTGATTCTATCCACTATTATCACATTTGAAAATGTTTTTAAATTCCTACTTTTTAAAGTTTAGGTAATTTAATTATATTTAACATACTTATTTAAAACCATTTTAATAAATATATCTGTTCTTTTTATATAGTTGATGATTATATTTATAGACATTGATTGAATTCTTCCCAGAAATTATCAACAGGCACAATTTTATTTCATCTTAATAGTAGTATTGGAATTGTGTTTTTATGTATTATTCTTCCTATATTCAAATATCAATCAGGTATTAAAATATAATTTTAAGACATTCAACCGCATGGGTTTCTTATACCTGATTTTGTTTGGGAGCAGTAGAGCATTCAATAAAGTCGTATTTCATTTTATAATAGCCAACGTAAACCATACGTCTGCTCTTTGTTGTAAGGTTTATGAAATTGATATTGAGAAATTAAATATGCCCTACCAAGTGTTATTAAATTTTATATTTTCATAGCATTTAACTTATTTATTATGAAATTAATACGAGTTTTATTCTACTTTGTCACTAATAATTTATTAAGAAAACAAAATCTGTTGAAAACGAAAGCAACAACCCTTTGTTTATTGGTTTATCAAAATCATAGATATGGGCTACCTAATATAAGATTATTTATGGATTACTACATGCAGTGTACAATAGTTTTTACGAAAAAAATTATTTAATTGCACGTGTTGTGAAATTACCAGGTATTTTGTAGTATTAGTATTTTAGCATATTAGTATTAGTATATTCATAGTATTTCAGGTAATAATGGCCCCCTACACCAACAGTTCAAAAAATGTATGGTGCAGGCACCTAATTTATATTTATAATGCTCTTCAGAAAAGGTAGAAATAATATTACAATTGTCCAAAAAAAATAAATAAATAAATAAAATAAAGGAATATATAACTGCTAAATCAAGAGGTGGAAAATATGTAATAAATGTATTGTATAAAGATTAGAACTTTAGCTGAAATATCTTACAAAAATGTATATTTAAATTCATACATGAATGAAGTGGGTACTAAAACCATACATTTATGTGTGTTTTATATTGTAAATTTTAATTAGTGGTGAAATATAGTTACATTTATAGTAAAAAATCACATAAATAATAAATAAAAATGTATATTTCAACTGTTTGAATATATAAATATTCATAAATTGTTATGTGACATTTTTAAATATACACATACTCTATAAATTATACATAAAATATACTTTTTTATCTATAGTAATGTGCATTATTTATGTAAATTGCACTTAAAGATATGAAGTATTGTGTTGCACTTGACCACCAATAAAATAACATTTTCCTAAATAAAGTATGAAATGATTGTTGACGTACGTTGCAGACAGATGTGAGAGTAAAAATTGATCTAATTAGTATTTAAAGGGAATTAAAAATTTGAAATATGGGTCTAACGACGAATTGACGTATTCAAAATGCATATCTTGAAAACTCGTCTATTTATATTTAAATGTACAGATATTTGTATGACTCAGAATGGAAACATGCACACATAACCTAGTAATCATATATATGTTACATTTACTAATGTTATTTTTATAATACGATGTAGTGTTTTCATCGTATCATAACACGATTGGGACTATTACATAATATTTCATTTAAAAGGACATTCCCTTATAACGCCAGCCTTAAACATTAAGAACATCTGGATTATACAGAAACAATGGACACATATCCTCGTTAATCCTCTTAGTTAAGCTCAGTAAGGCAAACGACAAATTCCCATGCAAACGATAAGCATGTCAGGTAACAACAAGAGATCTCCGTGAATCAACAAACTCAATACATCTCTCTCTCTCTCTCTCTCTCTCTCTCTCTCTCTCTCTCTCTCTCTCTCTCTCTCTCTCTCTCTCTCTCTCTCTCTCTCTCTCTCTCTCTCTCTCTCTCTCTCTCTCTCTCTCTCTCTCTCTCTCTCTCTCTCTCTCTCTCTCTCTCTCTCTCTCTCTCTCTCTCTCTCTCTCTCTCTCTCTCTCTCTCTCTCTCTCTCTCTCTCTCTCTCTCTCTCTCTCTCTCTCTCTCTCTCTCTCTCTCTCTCTCTCTCTCTCTCTCTCTCTCTCTCTCTCTCTCTCTCTCTCTCTCTCTCTCTCTCTCTCTCTCTCTCTCTCTCTCTCTCTCTCTCTCTCTCTCTCTCTCTCTCTCTCTCTCTCTCTCTCTCTCTCTCTCTCTCTCTCTCTCTCTCTCTCTCTCTCTCTCTCTCTCTCTCTCTCTCTCTCTCTCTCTCTCTCTCTCTCTCTCTCTCTCTCTCTCTCTCTCTCTCTCTCTCTCTCTCTCTCTCTCTCTCTCTCTCTCTCTCTCTCTCTCTCTCTCTCTCTCTGTCTCTCTGTCTCTCTGTCTCTCTGTCTCTCTGTCTCTCTGTCTCTCTATCTATCTCTATCTGTTGTTATGTACGTATATTTTTAAACATAATTTTTATTGTCTAAGCTGATAGTCAATTAATTTCTTATATCCACCCAAGTGTAGGTCAGTCATTACACAAGTGGATTATTAGGTATGGAGTAGCATTGAGTAGCAATGAGATAATTACATCATGAAATACTTATATAATGGGTCTTTTATTAGACAGTAATTTCATGCTGATTTAGAATATTCATAGTTGGCCTATTCTTTACCAACGTATGTATATATGACGGCGTTGACACGTGATTCAGCTACAGGTTTGTATTGCGGGAATTGCCGTAGTAATGTCGAAGGCGTTACATAAAGGACAGTTGTTGCTACTGTGATTTGCGTCGAGGATTATAACACACATTATATTCCTTGGATTTGCGTCGAGGATTAAAACACACATTATATTCTTTGACCTACTATATATAACGGCGTTGCAACGTGATTAAGCTACTTATGTGTATTGTGGGAATTTCTAGACTAATGACGAAAGTGTTACATAAATGACAGTTGTTGCTACTGTGATTTGCGTCGAGGATTATAACACACATTATATTCTTTGACCTACGTATATATATAACGGCATTGCAACATGATTAAGCTACTTATGTGTATTGTGGGAATTTCTAGACTAATGACGAAAGTGTTACATAAATGACAGTTGTTGCTACTGTGATTTGCGTCAAGGATTATAACACACATTATATTCTTTGACCTACGTATATATATATAACGGCATTGCAACATGATTAAGCTACTTATGTGTATTGTGGAAATTTCTAGACTAATGACGAAAGTGTTACATAAATGACAGTTGTTGCTACTGTGATTTGCGTCGAGGATTATAACACACATTATATTCTTTGACCTACGTATATATATATAACGGCATTGCAACATGATTAAGCTACTTATGTGTATTGGGGGAATTGCCAGAATAAGGACGAAGGGGTTACATAAATGATAATCATTGCTACTGTGATTTGCGTCGAGGATTATAACACACATTATATTCTTTGACCTACTATATATAACGGCGTTGCAACGTGATTAAGCTACTTATGTGTATTGTGGGAATTTCTAGACTAATGACGAAGTTGTTACATAAATGACAGTTGTTGGTACTGTGATTTGCGTCAAGGATTATAACACACATTATATTCTTTGACCTACGTATATATAACGGCATTGCAACATGATTAAGCTACTTATGTGTATTGTGGGAATTTCTAGACTAATGACGAAAGTGTTACATAAATGACAGTTGTTGCTACTGTGATTTGCGTCAAGGATTATAACACACATTATATTCTTTGACCTACGTATATATATATAACGGCATTGCAACATGATTAAGCTACTTATGTGTATTGTGGAAATTTCTAGACTAATGACGAAAGTGTTACATAAATGACAGTTGTTGCTACTGTGATTTGCGTCGAGGATTATAACACACATTATATTCTTTGACCTACTATATATAACGGCGTTGCAACGTGATTAAGCTACTTATGTGTATTGTGGGAATTTCTAGACTAATGACGAAGTTGTTACATAAATGACAGTTGTTGGTACTGTGATTTGCGTCAAGGATTATAACACACATTATATTCTTTGACCTACTATATATAACGGCATTGCATCCTTAATATAAGACAAAATGCAGTATTCCTTGGAGTAAATATAGATCAAACCCTGTCATGGGGAGTTCATTTAGAAAAACTCAATAAAAAATTAAATTCTGCTACTTATGCTATTCGGGTGCTAAAGCCTTGCAGTAGTACTGAAACATTGTTAGATGTGTACAGAGGTTACTGTGAAAGCATCATACGGTACGGGATTTCCATTTGGGGCTCTTGCTCCCAACTTGAAAAAATCCTAAAAAGTCAAAAAAAATATTAAGAATTATATTTAATGTCCCTCAACGACACTCATGCAAAGATCTTTTCAAAAAACACAAAATTCTTACAGCTCACTCGCTATACGTACAGGAAGTCCTAGTTCTTACATTCAAAAAACGCGATGACTTGGAACGCATAGGAGACCCCCACGGACACAATACAAGACACAGACAGGATTTGCGCTACTTACGGCACAGAACCACTACTTTTGAAAAAAGTCCGTTGTATTCTGGTTTGAGACTTTTTAATAAACTGCCTTTAGAAATAAAAAAACAACAGTCACTGGCCAAATTCAAAAAACTGATTAAATCCTTACTTGTCACACAGGCGATATATTCAGTGAAGGAATTTTTAAATCATTAGACATTATTCTATTTTATAAAATTGAATTTCATCATAAGTTATCATGAATTCCCTTGTCTAGTTTTAATATTGATTAACGAACCACCATATTTGTGAAATGTAACAAATGAATTGTGGTAATAAAAATGCTTATTGCTTATTGCTTATTGCTTATTAAGCTACTTATGTGTATTGGGGGAATTGCCAGAATAAGGACGAAGGGGTTACATAAATGATAATCGTTGCTACTGTGATTTATGTTGGAGATATGAACCTTTTTTGTTTTCATTGACCTACGTATTATAAATACGTATGATAAATGATAAATACGTATTATAAATACTTATGACGTATTATAAATGACGGTGGTGCAAAGACATTCGTTTATTCAAATGCTTTCAGATAATTGCCATGGTATTTATGAAGGCTACAAAAGTGTTACATAAACTGTTACTTAGCCAAATGGCAGTTTACAAACGTTTAATATAAGTAATTGTTTTGAATGAAAATTTGGACCGAATGAATGGGAATATATGTAAAATCGCACTTTAAAATTAAATTACACTAACCAATAAGTCATGATTGTAATTTATTGTAAATACAAATTTTCAGATTTTTTATGGAATATAAAAACCTATTTAGGAGTGAGGTAAATAAAATTATCCTCTCGTATTCCAAGTGTTAATTTAAAACATTTAAAAAAACCCAACGGACAATATTAAGCTATAAAATGTCTAGTATTTATTTAGTTTATTATACTTTTATTTTGCAAAAACTACTACTGCCTATACCAATGTAAGAGTGGGATTTTTTTGGGAAAATGTTGATTTTGACAGACCAACAATATAATAGGATCAGTAAATCGTTTCCTCAAAGGTTCTGTTAACTTCTTCTGACAATATGGGCTTAACGGCTTTCACTTTCTTGCTAATGTCAACATTTATCTCTTTTAACTGAAATAAAACTTTGATTTTTCCCATTTTTCAATGTAATTGTTCTTAGGATCTAATAACATAAATCCTTCATTCAAAATTTCTGATTACTGCAATTTTATGATTTCACGTATTTACTCGATTTTATTTTCTAACTATAGAAAAATACTCAATATTATGTCCTTAGTAATTTCAAAAAGGCTTACATCATTAGTACTAAGCAGAATTTATTAAATCCCTATTTTTAAATTTATATATTGTTTTAAATAAACTGGTTTATATAACCGTACGTTTACTAGGAGTAAGGTATATAATTATTTATAAAAATAATAACATCAGTAGTACAATTTCAGTGTGATCCATGGGTGTTTATAAAATATTTAAAAATCAAAGCATATGGTTTTTTTAAACTTAATTAATTACAACTTTACAAATATCATATTGGGTTGAGAATCTTTTCAAATATTATTAGCAATTTGTGTCTTCTCTCATATCCAGCCATGTAATACACAAACAGGATACTATTTCGTAACTTTTATCTTACATTTATAAATTTATCTGTACATTTCATTGTATGTATTGTTTTCTTTTTTGTTATTATTATACTTTGAAATCTACTAATAATGTGTAGAAATATAAAATATTGATGTAGTGAGACTAATTTTGAACATAAACTTTTCCAGTTAAGAAATGTTTTTATAATGTTTAATAAACACAAAGGAAGTTATCGGTGTCATCAGTCAAATCAATGATTAGTTTCTTTATTGATTCTTGACTTCGCGCTGGTTATTACAGTAAAAATCGTGAAAATTACTACAAACGGAGTACTGTCAAACTATTTTCGTTGAAGTAGCTATGATCAATTTAATCTTAAAACTGGTTAAAATTCACTAGATAAATTGTTTGAATACATTGAAGAAGTATTTTATAAAATACTGACTAAACTACAAGGTGCCCAATACATTTTCACTCTTTTGGTAGAGTGGGGATTTATTTCCACTTATTTAGGATCAAGTGGAGACTTTCTGACATATATTTTGAATTAATAATGTTATTTCTTGTCATATCATCCCAAATTTTATTTAAAGTTAGTTATTTTTTAGTAAATATCAGTAAATATCGAAAGCTTGCCGACTACTTGGGTTCGTAATTCGATCTACAAGAGGCATCACAAACAAGACAGCACTAAAAACTATTTACTGTGCACTGGTCAGGCAGGTTCTCGAGTTCTCTACGGTTGCTTGGTCACCCTATCTGATTGGTCACAGGGATGCGTTGCAGCGAGTTCAGGACAGGTTTGTGCGAACTGTGGGAGTACGGCAGGGCTTGGCATTTAGAGAGGTTCCTGTTCGGGAGCTAGCAGTCGACATGGGTCTGGGGGAGCTGGATGATCGTAGAAGAATCTACGACTGTATGTTCCTTTTCAAGCTGTTAAATGACCATATTGATAGTCCTGAACTTTTGAGCAGCATCAACATAAGAGTACCATCTGGAACAAGATCGCAGGAGCTGTTTGAGAGAGAGCATCATGGAACCCTCTACAGTCGAAGTCATGCTATGCCTAGGATCCAGAGAGAGGGCTGTTCTATCTCGAGGGTCGTGGATTTTTTCTCTATGAAGCCCGCCATGTTCAGAGCTGCTGTTACTAAATTCTGTTCTGGTCACATCACGTAGCTCTAAAATTTGCCTACTCTACTATGGACACTTTCAAGAGCATGAAAATAGGTATTATTAATCTTTTACAGGGCACTGGCATTTATTATAAATATCATATTGTTGTTTCAATGTACAGATTTATACACTTTATTGTATGGTGTGGATTCACAATTCGGGTATTTATTATTGTTATTGTTATATATTTATTATTGTTATGTTACGATTATATATTTACTATTGTTATTGTATTGTTCTCATATTTATTATTGTTGTTCGTTGTTATATTTATATACTTTGTTATACTTTCTCTAGTTGGCATCGGCCATCTTGTATTCAGACTTTGCATTGTATTTCTTGTGAAAGTGGTTAAACCGTTGGAAATAAATAAATAAATAAATAAATAAAATAAAGGAAAGTAATTGTTAGTAATCATATCATAGGAAATAACAGTTGACCAGATAGACTATTAAAAAAGCTAAATAAGTATAAAAATTGAAATATAAATACAAATAGTACAAAGAATTGTAATAAACGTTAGCAAAAATAATATACACCCTTTTGGAAAGGAAATTATTCGATGTACTTAAACGGCAATTTAAGTTCAATAAGATAATCTTTACAGTTGTCGTTATTGGTTTCCAGAGCCGGTATATTGGCAATATTGCTTTTCGTGACTCGGCTGGCAATTCAGTATGATAGAGTTTCTAACCATAATGGTTTTTTAAGTAAGAAAATAATTCATTAAAGAGTTTGGGAGAGTTTAACTAAAATTACTTTTGATGAGAATAATTTTTTATCGTCTGATTTCTGTAACGCTTCATTATATTTTTAAATGCCTCTGTACTATTTTACTACTTAATTACTTAAATCGTTCTAGGTTAAAGGAGGAAAAACATTTCAAATGTCGTAATTTATTTGCAGGTTTTGTAATGAACCATATTGGGTTGTGTATTCAGAATATTCTTATTATGAACAAGCTACGACGTATAGAGCCATATAGTAATGTGGGCATTATCTGGAATATAAACATTACAGTTCTATTTTAATTTGATATATACATTATAATGTCAAATATTTGGTTTGTTTGTTTTGAATTGCTTTATAAATTTAACTTAAGCATTGCTTTAACTACGTTTAGTTGAATTAATAAATTTATTAGTAAACACATTGATTGCACGAGC
The DNA here is from genome assembly GCA_035578905.1 of Stictocephala bisonia. NCBI lineage: Eukaryota > Metazoa > Arthropoda > Insecta > Hemiptera > Membracidae > Stictocephala > Stictocephala bisonia. The sequence goes on from JAQJVL010000444.1 coordinate 371,028, forward strand.
TAGGAAATATGACTAATTAACGCCAAATACAATTAAACATGTTTGGGTTTATGGATGATCAATTAAACATATACGAAGTGAGTGACATACAAGTAAACATTGTTGCTATTGATGGTTGATACTTTTTTGGCATGTTTATTAATGGTTGGTAGATTTAATAATATTTTATTTTCAAATATCATTATATTGTACAGTTTTGAACGAATGGCTTTCATCTTCAAATCCATTCTGGCTATCAGTAATTTGATTGGAAATAAAATAAAAATTTATCTATGATTCGTCATTTAATTTCGAATATGTGTACATTCAGTGAAAAGTTTTTCGAACCAGTGACTTCAATACCAATGTACGTCTATGGGTGGGCAGGTGGGTCAATACAAGTGTACTTGTATGGGTGGGCGGGTCGGTCAATACCAGTGTATTTGTATGGGTGGGCAGGTAGGTCAATAACACTGTACGTGTATGGGTGGGCGGGTTGGTCAATATCAGTGTACTTGTATGGGTGGGCGGGTGAATAATTACTGCTTATGGCTTATCGTGTCTGTTTATAATATATTGAAAGAAAACATAGTCTTTGAAATAACTCATACAATCAGTTTTTTCTGATATTTGTCATTAATGTGGCTAATTGCTAGTATACAACTCAAAGTAAGGTCTTTATTCTTTATTTAAAAGTAATTAATTATTAAAGTAATTAATTGGTGTCAGTATTTCAAAAAACTTACTCATATGACAACTAATTAATATTTGAGCTTGCTATAAGAAAGAAGAAGGGTTAAGAAGTTTTACTTGTGTTTTCTGAAATAGATACAAGTTTTTAAACGAGTTCATAATTTTTAATTTTATTGTATTTAATTCAACGTTGTAAGCTCAATATCTACTTACGACAATAATTTTCAAACAAAATAGTTTCCGGTAAGTAAATAAAATAATTATACTAGGAGGATTGTAATAGGATTAATCAATTTATTAATAATTTAACTATTAGTAATTTTATTTTTTTTATTCATCAACTGAAATGTGTGTTTTACTTATTTATAAAGTGTACACAATGTAAATTTTTTATTTAATATCCATTTATTAACGGAAGCATTCACAGATGGAGTCGTGGTCGGGTCGTGCTCTTGGTCGGATTAGCCACGACCAGAAATCTCGGAGTCGTGATTGTGATCGAGTCGTGCTCTTTGTCGGACTAGCCACGACCAGAAATGTCGGAGTACTGGTCGTGGTCGGGTCGTGCTCTTGGTCGGACTAGCCACGACCAGAACTGTCGAAGTACTGGTCGGGGTTGGGTCATGCTCTTGGTCGGACTAGCCACGACCAGAAATGTCGGAGTTGTGGTCATGATCGGGTCAGTGCGCATTAGCCCTTACTCACTGCTTTCAGCCGCCAACGTTGGTGTGGTTTTCGCGTCGTCTCTCCCAACACATCAGTGCGGCGGTCACCTGATTCTACAATAATACAGACAAGATAGGTTTTAAGTATTGTAATGACCAGGTAACATTCTATGATGGTGATGGAAAACGTTATTGTATCAGAGGTTAAGGAAAAATGGGGATTATGACTGTCGATTAGTTTTTCCTATGGGTTAAGGGCTAATATCAGAAAACCACACGTCGTTTAATACGGTCTGATCCAATCAAGCCGGGACATGCTCTTAGCTTCTTAATGACGTTACATGATCAGTTATTTGAAGGCCAGTTAACTTAATAGAGTTCTTGGAATTTAGCATCATAAATGGTTCCTCGGAGATTGGGTTTTAGGGTCTGACCTAGACTGAGTTAGCTATTGAAATATCAAGTAGTCAAGCCCTTGTAATTCAATTAATTTACGTACTAGTTAAAAATTAAAGCTGTCTTATTGTCTATGCATTGAATTATCTTAGGCTTGCAGGAAATGTGCATCTTCTCATCACAACACCTCACACAAATAAATATAGACATCTTTAATGTTACACCAATGTGTCCTGAAGCAAACAGTTAGTGAAAGACTTACCTCGCTATAGATATAACTGGTGATGACTTATATCACATTTATGCACATAAAATATTAATTATATCAACCAGTGCTAATTTTCTCAACTTTAGTTAAAAACAAATTTCAATAACTATACCAGTCTCGGTTTATTAATAGTTACATTTATTTATTACCATTTTATGACGCAGAAGATAAGATATTTAAATCTTATTTTTATGATTGTTGTACCTGTGCTCTTCGTGGTGTTTGGTGTCTCTATTTCTTTCTGGGGCAAACTGAATCTTTTACCATAACGTACCGTACTGTCGTTTTGAAGCCCCAATCATGGAAGCAAAGCTCATAGTGATCAACCCCTAATTAAGTAGATGAGACAATAACACGTTTTTACAGTTTTATCGTGAACTGTAAATTTAGTTATATATTTACAAACTGATGTACAGTTTTTTTTAATTGATTGTTAAACTGATAAAATTAATCTCTGACCCAGTTCCTATAGTTTATTTCTGAAAAAAAAAATAAATAAATAAAAACACGACCCTAACTACATCTTGATAATACTTTTAGGCCATTAGGTATAATAATAAAATCACCATATTGAATGTCACTTGGTTCAAATTAATAGATAAAAATGGAAATAAGTTCCTAAAAAATGGTTAGATTGCTCTTAAATTATTCATTTTTAATCATTAAAAAATTATCTACGAGGTTAATATTATTTAGTACGGGTTTCTTTCGGTAACAATTCTTACCAAATACTTACGTATGTGCTAAGAATGTATATAACAAGGAATAAAATGTAAAAACCTACATTTGGGTACGTTATCTTTCCCTTTGTTTGGCTGTAATATATCTCACTAACTCTTGTATAATATCACATAGAAATTATGTAAAGTTTTTGTGAATAATAGAGGGGTTGACAGTGTTTTATGTTTTTTAACTCAACGATTCGACTGTTTTGTTATTTATAAATTGTAAACTAGGTCAGTAATACAGAAATATAAATAATGTAAACAATTATGTAGGTAGGAGGCATTTTATCAAACTAACAGGAATTTAAAACAGATATTATTTTTTACAGCTTGAAGTAAGTGAAATGGGTTATATTATACTAATTGAATCTCAAAATTCTTTATTGTCAAGTCGTAGAACCTTGATTAACTGACGTATACGGGCCGCGACTACGTCGGATAAGTGAAAATGTCGGATAATAGAGAATTGCAGTAAAAACGCTAATTTTTGTATAACTAAGTACTTTAATGCATTTTACTGAGGATTAACACTTTATTACTGTTTAAACAATCATTACTTTAGGCTATAGAACACAAAATAAAACTGATAACATTAAGAAATACAACTTAATAAGATTCCAGATTCCAGTACATTATAATGAAAACTTACCTTATATAAAAAAAACCAACCTTATAGTATAATGAAAACTATAAGGTTGGTCAGTAAGCAACAAAACTACTGTTGCTCATAAAAAAAAAAAAACAAACAAAACAAAAAAATATATGCTCATTCAAAACTACAGTAGCTGACCAGTTACTTATTACTGTATTGCATTGTTCGTAATTCACGTAATACAGTACATGTACTACATAATCTAATCCGACTAACTCGGATAATCAAACGTTTTTTACAGTGACGATTTCGGGACGGATATGTCGGTTAAAACGGAATGTCAAATAACGGCATATCGAATAGTGAGGCTCTACTGTATTGATTCCATAAAAGAACAATGAATGTAAACAATTCAATGTGGGGATGGAATTTGACTAGAAAATAGGAGCTGAAATTCAAAGCAAACATTTTGACTTGTTCACTGCCACATATTAAAGTTCACATTTTAGATTTGAATATTCGACTGATGAGGTACTTATACAAAAAAATGTTTAAAATCTAACAAATATAAGTTTTTGATTATACCTCGTTTTGATTTGGAAACAACTATTACGCTGATACCCAGTCCAGGCAATATCACATTGTTTATTGTAGTGCCTACTCCTATCGGTTTGTTACTGATTCAGTTGAATTTAATTGTAGTTAATTATTACCACAGACTAAGTTTCAATTTTGATATATTTTCTCAGAGAAAAACAATAAATTTATCATCCGTTTTTCAGTATCTTAAATACTTTTATATTACATGTGAATTTTATTTAAATATAGGTATACGTTTTAATTGAATGTCATTACCAAATAAAACAAAAAGACCAAGTTTTCAATATTTAAATATTTAAATCATCACTGTAATTGTAGCAATTCCATTCCATAGTTCAACTATATAATCTTAGCGTAAGATTAAAAAAAATTTAATAAGTAGTTTGTTATTAAATAATTCAGATTTGATCAAATCCTTAAGAAAATATAAATATCACCATTAAGTAACTTAGTGTATGTTAAATAATAAAAAGTTTTTAAATACAAATTACTGTTTATGAAATAAATCAATATTATAAATATTCCACCTCAAAATAAAAGAATCGTTGGAAAAGGTTTAGTTTTTTTACCATTTAACTAATCCAACTAAACCACATAGTTTATAATAAATCAGCATTCGCAATAAATAAAACTAACAAAAATCTGTTTTAAATGAATTAACTGTGTCATTTTCCTGTGGTATATTTGATTGATTTTACTATGGGATTTTCAAAGTGGAAACCAACTACTAAACCTACAATATTTAACGACTTATTAAAATGTAGCAAATAGTAGTTAGTATATTTCTAGAGACTGAAGCAAGAAACTATTAATAAGATAATAGAAAGCTCAGGGAAGTAGTTTACAGTAGTTTCGATAGTGAGGTTTGCTTAATGATTCAGTGGCATTAGGCAGAACCGAGCAACCCTTTTAGTGGTATTTTAACGGAGGTAAAGTCTAGTTTACAGTGATTTAGTAATTATTTATAATGCAATACAAATAACTAAAGGGATTATACTCAAAATATAATATTTTCGGAAATTAATAGTAATTATATAACCAAACACATCTTAAATACCTAATTTACTTCAAGAGAGATACATACTGCAGAATTATTTACAAAACGTAACTTAAGCTTGTTAAGGTATTGTTTATTTTACAATTTGTTAAAAAGAATGGTTTACTAGAATAATATTACATTTTTTGTGGCCTCGATAAATAAAAAATATATTGTTGAGGCTATTAAATTTTGTTAATAAGTCTAACCTAAGTTACTCAAAAAATGAAAAAGAAAAATTGAAAGAAAATATCATCTCTTATAATTATTTGAGGTAAAAAGAAAGGTTATTGGATTAAAATATGCAATTTTGTAACTTTACAAAATTGAAATCAACAATAATAATACACAACACTTAATTTAGGTACAAAAATAGTTATATATAATATGAATTATACTATTAATTATTTGACAGGCATAAAGTAGTAATATTGATCGGGATTAGAACCTGCAATGTTGTGCTTGAGAGATAGATGCGTTTACCATAAGACTAGAATAACAAGTGAAATGATAAAACAAGTAAAAGTGACTGAATGAAAACTTGGCTGTGTCCAAATGGTATTAATGAAAATTAGTTTAACGTACATGAACATTTATTTACTAATTACAAACACCACGTGGCATACAACTTTCATAACAAACCATAACATCATATAAAAATCTATAAAAATACTAAAATAACATATTATATACAAACGAATACTAAAATCAATTTTATACAAAATAACAACAAACAAAACATAACGACTGATATAAACTATAAGGAACACCAACAAAACTGATCAATTATAACCAGACAGATAGCAATAAGTAGATTGTAATTAAACACCAATAAATATACTTAACAAATGATTAATAAAGGAAAATAATAAAAAAGAAATAAATTAACCAATAAAACAATAATAGAATGTTTACTGGCTAGACTAACGAAAACATTTAGGTATACAGGGACGTGTTATTTTCTGATGAATGGCAAATCACATTAAAGTCTATCGAACCAGTGCGCAGTTAATTATAGCTCAACTCGGGTATTACAGTGCGATACATCGAGCATTAATCGATTGACTCGTTTAGCATATATATTAGCTTAGCGCGGATCGAGGCGCCGAAATCAATTTGCAACAATCATCCAGTGTATTTATTTGCTTATTTACCAAAAAATTTTATGGACAGACCTACAGATTGTTTTACATAGAATGAATAATTTTATTCAATTATCTGCAAAACAAAACATTATCACTGTTGATGAATTTGATTTTTCAAATGTAGTAAACACAAAAATAACTAAAAATAAACACATTCCATGTATTATTGCTTCATTGTTGATTGACTGTGGTTAATGTTACTATTTTATACTATACGGATAACCGCAGGTTTTCAGGACCCCACTGGTAGAAGTAGTACGCAAGAAGGCTGATATATACATTTGATTTATTTACTTGTAATACTATTGTGATACATTGATACACAGTACAAGTAAACGTCACACTACTCAAATATATTACGATATAAGTACAAAATGCACAAATATTATGGTAATCGATTTCGGTGAACCACGCTCACCTTCCTCAGACCAGAGGCACTCACAAAAGAATGTAGTATTAAACATCTCAATTTATAGGTCTATGATCACGTGACCCCATTGGCTCGAATCGTCAAAATGGCGGCTGCTGTAATATTATTATTTAATCCCTATTGGCTGTTACTTCTGTTCTTTTAGTTGCTGAAAATACATCATTAAAAACTATTTCGGAATCAAAATTAACCTGTTCATTTATTGATTTATCACGATCCCTACATTTTTCTTTAAAAATAAATAACTCTTACCAAGCATTCATAATATGACCCTTCTTACAATTTTTTAGAGTATCTACATTTTCATCTATTTTATTCAAACTGTGGGTACAATTCAGAAGGTGTTTAGCCGCATTAGATCTTTCAGGTTTCTTGTTTTTAAAATCAGAGTCATGGTTTTTATGTCTTTTGCAAAAATGTATACAGTCTGATATATGTAAAACATATTACAATCATTACTGTTAATTCTATATATAACAGTTAACACTGATACACATACGGTAAATTTAATAAGAAGAAAATTAGACGAGGCTACTTGCCTATCGATATCCCGGGGAAGCTGAGGGGTGCAATAACTTGGACTGCGACCCACATTCCTGAAGGAACAGGACAACGAGTTGGTGAAGGCTACTTACTATAAAATGTTTTAATAAAAAGCGAGTTTTTAGCAGTTAAAGAAATTATTGTGATTTTGAATTAGTTAATTGATGGACGAGAAATTTGGAAAAAAAGAATATTTTAGAGGACATAAAACAATTTACTTACCAATGGTGGGAACCGTGTACGCTGAGCATCGCTTGACTCCTCCCTAGGGCACAAGTAGACTGCATGTCGGCGGGGGAGAAGATCAAGACGCCGATGACGTAATAATGCCCAGTCCAAAGTTTAAATCATTGTTGTGGCCTTGAACAATCACTTGCACAAGTTGGGTTGCAATTAACAGATTCAAAATTATTAGTATAACTTAAGTAGACTATTCATTCAATGCATAAGAAGAGATCATTCATTAATTATCATGCAGTACTTCGGATAATAACTGTAACTCATTGTTGGCCATTATAATGACATAAAGGACTCACTTAAGTGTATCCGACACAGTGCAAATTGTTGACTACTATACCTTTTCTTAAAATGTAAATAATTTAGGATGAAATCCTTTAAGAAATGGGATGAAATGGTAGGATTTCATTAACGTAATCAAGACTCATGAATATTTATACATTAATTAATGTTTTATTTAACATCTAATTTCTTCGGCCCGGACAGATATTAGCTAAGCTTTCATCACCACCATGCTGCTATGCAGGGAACATATCTGAATAAAAAAAGGAAAATATTCATTACTACAACTAGCTATACAAGATTCATGCAAGAAAATAATTGCTTTAACTTTCTTAACAATGATATTCTACAAAAAATATTACATATAACATATTATGCTAGCCTTAAACTCCATAACAACAATAGATAAATAATACAAGATCAATCCACTGTAAAATTAAATGTATTGTTAAGAATTCAATATTACGGTTAGAATCAGTTTAACTGAATATAATGTCAAATAACTATAATTTTATTAGAAATTTAAAAGCAATACAAAGTATATAAATTTAAAGTAAAGTACAAGTTGTTTTTATAAACAACTTTATTATATTTGAGGTTCCATGTTATTGTTAGTTTTATTTTTTTTTTTAAGTAACAACATATTTTGAAAACTACTACTTCTTGTTATTAACAGTTCAACATTTTAAAAATATAATATTTCTCATTTTAAGCATGAAAAATTGTTTTTCTTAAACTGTTCATAAACTACGAACATTTACTGTCATCAGTGTTCAGCCTTTTGAGGGAATGGGGAATAGGGGAGGGAGGGGAGGAGTGTTTAACGAAGCTAATGATCCTACACAAATATTACCTGCTTGGACCTAATGTTGATTCTGAATTGTATGAATGAGGCACGTTTAGCATTGATATCTCTACTCTTTAGATAAGAGGTACATTTTAGATATTCTTTTTTTTTACGTGGTTAGTGAATATTTGTTAATAAACATTAAGAATACATTTAAACCAAAATAACCACTTACAGTCAAGGATCAGAAAATGAATTTGGTTTTAATGATGGTTTTGTAAATTTGAGCTTATTGAGACTAACACAAATATATTATTCTCAAAGAAGTCTCAAAATGTGTGGATAGCATTATGGAAAGTCACACACAAAATAACAAAACGATTAACATATCGTAGACTTGATTGTAATGTTTACAGTATATTTCTTAGTAATATCCATGTACATCTTAGAAACGCGTTATTGTTTGTGAATTGATTCTTGAGCAGATATAAATGGGTTCAGCTATTAAATAAAGTTTTGAGAAACTTTGGTCGTTATTTTATTTATTTACTCATCAACGGTAAACCCATGTTGTACAATAATATCATACACAACA